>WUAM01000017.1:78807-98612 GCA_024336885.1 Actenoides hombroni
GACCGCGCCGCGGCCCAATGGGAAGCCGCCCCTCGCCGGCCTCGCGCGCCTCCCGCGCGCCCGCCCGCCCCACCGCGCGCGTGCTGCCGGCCCCGTCATGTCGTGGCTGTTCGGGCTGAACCGCGGCGCGGCCCCGGCAGGCGGCGGGGACGCGGCTCCGGGAGCGGCCGGTCTCTCCCTCCCGCCGGCCCCGGGCGGTGGCGGCGGAGGAGCGGCGGGGAGCGGCCCCGGGGACCGGCAACCGCCCAAGGACAAATGGAGCAACTTCGACCCCACGGGCCTGGAACGGGCGGCCAAGGCGGCGCGGGAGCTGGACGCGTCCCGTGCGTGAGGGGCCGGGGCCGGGCTTGGAAGCGGGGTCGGGATCGGGGCCCGGGCGGGGGTGCGGTCCGGGGGCCTCAGTCGGTACCTCCGGTCAGGTGCCGGCGTCGCGGAGCGTGTGCGGCCGCGGGGCTGCGGCAGCCTCGGGGCTCTTGCAGTGCCCGCCCCGTGCCAAGAGCCCGGCGGCCTGCAGGGCCCCGAGGGCGGCCCTCCGGGTCACCGGCTTCAGCTGAGCACCTTCTGCGGGGCCTGGGAAGGGAGGGGAAGGTGCTGGAGCATCTTCTCAGCGGGGGAGACCTGTTGATTCAGGTCGCGGGTGTGCTGAGAGCATTTCCGACGGGCTGCCGGCAGGGAGGGTTGAGCATCCGGCTTCAGAGCTGTGCCCTGGGCAGTCCCAGCCAGTGCCACGTTGGGTTGGACTGACCGAGCGTTTTATTACTTGAGAAGAGACCCCTCTGTGTTGTCGCTCACCTCTTCCCGCTGTCTGTCTCAGGCCATGCGAAGGATGCTCTCAGCCTGGCCCAGATGCAAGAGCAGACCCTGCAGCTGGAGCAGCAGACCAAGCTGAAGGTACGTTGGGTTGGACAGCCAGCCTGCCTCAGGCAGCGGCCAGCTTGGGGGGGTGGGGGGCATAAATCAACATCTCACTTTCCATCAGTCTGCAGAGGGTGCAAAGTTTTTCTTTGTGCTGTTCAGCACCAAGATGATAGTTATTTGCCTTAAAAAAGTAACTCTAGAAAGTGAAGCGCAAGCTGATGTGACCTATTGTTAGATGTATTTTAAGGCTTTGTTTACAGCGTGCAGGGGGGTTGGGCTAAATGACCTGTAGAGAGGAGCCTTCCAACCAGAGGCATTCTGTGGTTCTATGTCCCGAGTGGTTTTATAACCCCTGGAATATCACCATGGCTTTTAAGGAAAGACAAGAGTTTGCTGCAGGGAACTGTAAAGTAGCTGCAGGACAGACTGCCTTTTCTTTTGTAAAGAAGCTGGGGACTGTTTGAGAGTTGGTTGGTTTGTTGCTTTTGTTGGTTTATTTCTATTAATAAATTTCATTTAATCCTTCAATGGCTAATTATGAGATTTCTCAGTCATATTTTATGATCATACTTGAGCAGTCTTGTGTCATCGGTCAGCTTGGCAGGCTACCACTCTGATTACAGATGGATTTCCTGGAGTATAATTGTCACCAGCATTTCTCATTTTGTTCATTTGTGATGATTGTCTCTTTATCTTACCAGGAGTATGAAGCTGCCATAGAACAGCTGAAGAACGAGCAGATACGGGTACAAGCGGAAGAGAGACGAAAAACACTCAGTGAAGAAACCAAACAACATCAAGCAGTAAGGGAATGAGGGGGAAGCCAAGTGATGGGAGACCTTGTTTGTGTCCTCCTTGATGGAAAAGGCAACAGTGCATTAATTGCCCCTTTTGGGGGGAGGGGGATTGTGGGCAGCTGTAGGTGTGAGGCAGTTCACGGACTGAGCTCATCTTCTACTCTGGCTTTGTAAAGTTGAACTTGATTTGCAGTTAGATGCAGCTTTGTCATCTTGAGCTTTTGTTGCCAAATTCTTGAAGGTCCAAACGAACTGGTAGTAGAGGTTGCTCTTGTTATGTGCTCTTTGAAATTGTACTGAAGGAGCTTTCAGGGAAGTGCTGTTGAACGTGCTGAGATACGCTTGTTTGTGTCTTATCAGCTGATGGTGTTAAAAGGCTGAAGATTATTTGCTTATCAAGTATGTGTGTTTGCCTGGACAATGAAGTGTCTCGAGTTACTCCAATTTCAGTCTTAAGTCGCCTGCAACTCTATTTCTTCAAAGTTTGATCCTGTAGACAGGAAAAAAATACCTTAAGGGGAGAAGTCATGCAAATCTGAGAGTTACCAGAGGCTGCGTTGTGAGCAGTGTTGGTGCTTTGTTGTGTGGTTCAGCGTGAGTTGCTGAGGTGGCAAGAATGCTGACACTGGGGGATGTAAGCTGGCTTTTATGCTCATAGCTCTCATGTGACTTTTTCCTTTAAGAGCACAGAAAGTTAAGGGACTGTTTAATTCTAATTGTTTACCTAGCTCGGGAAGGTAGAGAAAACTGCTTGTTTGGCACGTGTGGCTTTTTGTCCCATCAGAGTTTGGACTTTGAACGGGGCTGGCTCAGGAAGCAGGCTTCACAGTCCCCTCCTCTGGTCACCAGTTAGCTCTTGAACTCTTGCAGTTCCCAGGGCGTAGTTTGAAGGCAAAGCAAACTTGACCGTGGTTTACTCCTGAAGTGTGCCATGCCTTACAGTTGTTGGGGAGACAGCTCAGAAGCTGCTCTGCTGTCTGTATTTGGAATAGAGAACAATATCGTCCCTCGTACTGAGTCCTCCTTGCTGATGGATATGGGCCCTCAGACCACTTTCAGTTGAGTGTAGATGACATGGATTTGTTTGCCAGTTGCAGTGGAAAATCGATGAGAGAAAGTAATGAGAATCAAGAAAATGAGATGCTGAGCTGGTCTGACAGGCAGCATGTCTTGAGAGTGCTGTTGCTCCCAATTGCCAGTCCAGGTAATGCGTCTGACAACATGAGAAATGTGTTTTTCCCAGTAAAGTAAGTCTCCTTTTCTCGGCCAAGGAACACTTGTTCTTTGTTTTTATATCTGTGGTGCCTTAAAATGAAGTCAGACTGTGTAGATTTCTCAGCATAGAGGAGTTTTTGGTGCTGGCTGAGTATGTTTTGCCCCAAACTTTGCCCTTTTCATCTTGAAAGCCAGGATTATTTTTTGTTAGTTTTTATCCCAACCCTCATTGCCCTCAGGACTAGGTTCTCTCTTAAATGCCTGATCTGTATATTCTGAATACCACTTCTTTGTTATTCTTCATTTGAAGCGAGCCCAGTACCAGGACAAATTGGCAAGGCAGCGCTATGACGAACAGATGCGACAGCAGGTATGGTGCTTCCTTCTCTCACCCAGCTGGGAATGGGGCAGTCTCCTCCTTAAGTCAAAGCAGTGGTCTAGGGCTGGGACCCATTGTGCTGACCAGGGAGATCAGAGGTCAGGAATTAGGATGAAGCCACTGGGAGCACGGGATTAGGAGTGTGAATCTGGGAGATGGGAAGAAGGTGCTTCAACCTGAGCGCTAGCTGCTTGAAAATGTTTGTAGTACTTAAGCTTGCACAAATACCTCCTTGACTGAGCTTTTCCAACTTGAACTCATCTTCTGCTGTTGCCTCTGCCTGTAGCAACTTGCAAACGAAGAGAACCTGAGGAAGCAGGAGGAATCTGTACAGAAGCAGGAAGCCATGAGGCGTGGTAAGCTACTAGTTAGCTAGTGACACAGTGAGTGGGCATAGGAGTTCTCTGTGCTGGTCTTTGACTCTTTGTCCGTGTTGGTTGATGCTCCTTTAGGGTCATGTGTTAATGTCATTTTGACTAGTAATGGGTGAATCACAATGGTACCAGAACTACCAGTTGCTTCCAAGATTGGTTTTCAAAGTGGCTGCCCTCCTAAGCATCTGCCTTGTGGTGCTTGGGTTTTCCAATGAACTGTCAGCATCTCCTGATACAGCAATGGAAATTCTGAATTCTCTACTGGGGCAATCTGAAATAGAACTAGTTTTGAGGAGGGAAGAGAAACAAAACAGTGCCTGTGAGGAATGGCTGAATCTGTCACCCTGTCTCAGTTCATTATTTCCTGGAGAAAATGAAATCTAAGTAAGGAGGTTTTAGCCTGAAACTTGCTTTTCGTTGTTGTGGAATTGCCAGAATCGCTGGGTTTGCAGAGCTCCAGTGGGACTCAACTAGGGCACGAGTCTTAGAAATTTAAGGTGATTTGTGTATGACCAAGTGGGGTCCGAGGGCTGGTTGGCTCTCTAATCGGATATGGACTGATGGGTTGTGTGCTCCTTGCTGCCATCTAGTGCACTCTGTCTGTCGGTACCTCTGAGGGAAGTGTAGCAACCCTGTAACAAAGCTCAAATAATCTGTTGCAGTTCTGTGTAATAGATCTGTCTGAAGTAACAGATCTTTCAAAATCCTGTCTGGGGCAGCGTTTTATAGGCAACTCCATTTTGTTTCTCTTCCTCACAAGCAGCTTGTGTTACACTGTGTGTAGCTACTTGCCCAGGGTTGTCCTTCATTGTCTGTAGCATGTCACCCTTCCTCTCTGAAGCGATGCTGATGAGCAGCAGCAGTGCCTAGCACTGTGGTTTTCCCCTCTCTGTTGCTTCACCCCTTATTGTGTAGCTCATCTTTGACTAAAGTTTGCCCTGAGAAATTTTTTCTGGTAATGAACTTCCAGAACTGAAGCACGATTATTGCCTTGCAGCATGCCGCCTATCTGGGGTGTGATCCCTCTTGTGCAGAGGGGAAAAATTCCCTGTCTGTCTTCTGTGATATTGCGCAGAGGGGAAAAATTCCCTGTCTGTCTTCTGTGATATTGCACAGAGGGGAAAATTCCCTGTCTGTCTTCTGTGATATTGTACTGGTTGACTGCCTTGGGAGGAGGGTGGGAGGGAATGAAGATCTCAAAGCCTCCTGCTCTGGGACCACACACAGCTGTTGTGAAGCCAGGATGGCTCAACGCACCTCTCGCCTGCCTGCTACCTGGGATTGTTCTCTTAGCTCCTTTCCTTTTTTTTTCTTTTGTTTAGCTACTGTAGAGAGAGAGATGGAGCTGCGGCATAAGAACGAGATGCTGCGTGTGGAGGCGGAGGCACGAGCCCGTGCCAAGGCCGAGCGGGAGAACGCAGACATCATTCGGGAGCAGATCCGCCTGAAAGCTGCCGAGCATCGCCAGACCGTGTTGGAGTCCCTCAAGTACGTGCGAGGCAGGAGAAGGCCATGGCTTGCTTTGCTGCTTTTGCAGATTTCTCCCGCCGTGTAGGAAACCTTGCTGCTTGCTCCTCTAAGCCCTGAGGAATACCAAAAGTTAGTTTGTACCTTCCTGGACTCGGGACAGGAGGTGTTGTAGTTGAGAACGCTCCCTTTCACGTGTCTCGCTGCGTTGTCACTTGAATGTGAACCAAAGAGACTATTTATAGAGTTGTGAGTTTTATATAATTTTTCTAACATTACCTAAAGCCTCATTCACTAACACTGAGGCTCAATTACTCAGAAAACCTGAGTTCTTTCAGTTTCTGGACATATGCCATAAAGGTATCAAGCAGCTTGTCTCCAAAGGGATTGGATCCATTTAGATTGGTAATTTGTTAATTTTGAATTAAAAAATCTTTAGAATCAAATACCTTTTATTACAGTTTGGCACCAATAATGTATTAAAGAAATTGATAACATGCCAAATGCTTTTCTGGATTTAATCCCAGATCAGGTATAGACATCAGATGACTATAAATGCATTTGCTGTGCTTGTTCATCTTCAGTTCCCAGGTGAGCCCTCAATTAGCTTTGTCTGGTTCTGAAGAAGATCATTACAGAGTATAAAGTCATCTTGTAAATTGTTTTGGCTCAATCTCTGAAATCCCTTTCTCCTCTCCTGCTTGCCTTGCTGTTTGCTTACTGTAGGACAGCTGGGATGCTCTTCGGGGAAGGGTTCCGTGCCTTTGTAACAGACTGGGATAAAGTTACAGCCACGGTAAGATTGTGTTTTGTATCAGTAACCTCCAGAAAAGTCTGTCTGTGAATGTGTGTTGAATTAACTCCTTGCTCTACTACGCTTATAAATTAAGCCGTGGTGGGAATTTGCTGTTCACTTAGTGCTCTCTGCAGTACAACAGGAGACACTGTGCTTTGGGTTTTTGTTCAAATTAATTCCCATCTTCTCTGTATAGATATTTTGTTTCTCATTGGTCACAAAAGAGCTGGTTTTGATCAACAGCATATAATTGTCTTGTCTTCGGAGGCACCATTACCTTTACAAACACGTTCCCTCAAAGTTTCCCAGCTACCACAAGTGATAGATGCACATTCTGTGGAAAAAAAAGGTAGACTAGTCTTTTTCATAGATTGTTTGGGGGTTTTTTTCCAGATCATTCTAGAATTCACTGTCTTATGTATGTAGGGAAGTAGGGATTTTATCTAATAGCCAGGTAGAGATAACTGCAGGTTTTTTCTTTGAGATCTTCAATGCAGTTTTTGTGTTTCACTGGGCTCCAAGCTGACAAGTTTTCATCTGTGTTTTTAATGATTGATGTTCATTGTACTGCCATGATGCATGAACATCTATAAATGCTTATAGGTGAACAGAGCATTATGAAATCTTTAACACTGCTGTTACAGGACTTCTTTGCTAGTGGCAGGTTTTGGGAACAGGAATCTAATCCCAGTTTCCCCCATCCCTGATGTCTTTTGTATGTTTGCAGTCAAACTACAAACTGGAAATATCTTTTTAGGAATATTAAAGAAAGTTTATTGGAGATGTGTAATAGTTGCTCTGGTGGACACAAAAAGGGTTTGTTCCCTCTAAACCAGTGGTCTCAAACTGTTTGGTCACATACTTCTTACAGGAAACAATTTCTGAGAACACAGCCCCAGAAAACAGTAAGAGATGTGTCATGAAAGTTTGTTTGGTTTTTAAATGATAATGTATACTTCAAGGCCACAGAGAAATCCTTCAGCATCCTGCTTTTGCATGCATTCTGTCTCTGAGCTGCCACTTCTTCCCACCGAGTTAGCAGCCAGGAACTTGCCTGCTATTCATCCCAGGTGGATAGCAGACTGTCAGCTCTCTGATCAGACAGCCTGAGGGTACCATTTTCATCTCTAAAGGAGCACTCCTAGTCCCTGGAACTTAAAAAGCTTGCAGGACATGATCTAAAACATGCTTTGCTGCTTATGTCACAGTTTTAGATCTAATTTTGATGTAGCCTAGAGAGCACTTAGAGAACTATCACGTGTTCTAAATAAGTTGATCAAAAGCTGGACCAACATCTTTTCACAGGACAAAAGAACTTGGCAGTGGCTTCTTAGAGATACAAAGTTGTTTTTCCCTGTACTCCTTAGAACAAAACTTTCCAATGAAGATCTATTTTTAGTAGCGTGGCTTGATAAAATGGACATTCCTCTTTAAGTCAGTCACCACCATCTGCTCCACCCTCTGGTTTTATACCCACGGGCTGATACCAAAGACACTTTGCCTGGGTGCACTGGGGAGAACGAGACGTGCTTTTAGTGGATCCTTTTGTCATCTGTAGGCTGAACCTGGGATGCCTGCAGTATTCAGAGCCTTTTGCAGATTAGTGCTTGGTGCTTTTAGCTGCGTATTCTCTTGACCCAGATACCAGTTTCCTGCATTATGGTCATTTTTGCTTCTGACAAGCTCTTGTCTTGTGAATTTGGGACATTTAGCTGGAAAAAAAAAAGTATATTTTGGGAAAGGAGATAACACAGCTGGAACTTGTGTTTTCTGTTGCTTTGAAAAAGTGACTATAAGGTAAGAATTAGCCAGTTATTTCAGGGTTCCTCTAAATTAGCCCTGAATTTTCAGCAGTTCCTGGCAGTTCTTTTCCTGCCTCTTCCCATCCAAGCAGAACCCCAAAGGTTCTGCTCAGAAGTTTTTTGGACTTCTTCAGGTTTTTTTTAGTGGAATTCACTTTGCTCATCATTCAGTGATTCAATGCTTTGCGAGATACTTCCTGATAAACAGATAGGAGCTGTAATCAGACTGATTTGTGGAGCTGGCACAGTAATTGTGTTCTGTGGATGTAAGAGTCAAGTAATTTTCCTATTTTGATATGTAGCTGTCAATCAAAGCTGTATTTCTCTATATCTTGTAACACAAAAGTCAGCAAAGTCCGAAAGTCTGAAATACCTCTGCCTGGATCTGATGCATCAACCTGTAACTTTGCTTCACACTGGGTGTTGCTAAAGCAGATGGTGTAAGGGAGTGTGAGATTGTCATGGTACCTTGTTTTTAAAGGAATGTTGCTACAAAGGTGGAGTCTCTTGTGTTCTGAAGTCCCTGTAAACTGAGGTGTATCAAGTGTGGAAGTCATCTTATCCTTTGCACATCGGCTCTCGCGGTTCTGAACCGTTGGTGTTTCCCTCCAAAGCAAAGGTGATGTTAAACCTTTAAGCAGAGTGAAACCAAACAGATGGTGTCACGTGGTTTATTGAACAGTGCCACCCTTCTTGTCCTTGAGGCTTTTGACCTTGTTCTGTACCTGTGGTAAAAGTCTGCTTACTTTAAAAGCAATTGCTGCAGCTTGCTCTGCTGTCTGCCTGGGTGTGCTCAGGTGTCCTGGCATCTAGCTGTAAGCTGAACACAACTGATTATTTGCACCCTGAACTGCGTGGAACAGTCGGCCTCTTCCCAAACACCTCTCAGTTTAAAAATAATGCCCCTTGTTCCCCTGTATTTTTAGGTGAGTAGGACTTTTGGTAAATAACTGACTTGCATATGTACAAACAGATGGAACTGGAGGTTACTGTAAAGTCTTACAGAAGTTATCAGTGCTTATCAGTCTCTGAGAGTTAAGGAAACAATCCTATACATGCTAAAGATTTCTGTAAAGTCTTGCTTTCAAATCCTGTCCTGAAATGTTATTCTTAGCAACCTCCTGGAGTGTCTTTAGCATTGACAGCACAGCTTCTTGTCTATTCTGACAGCTCGCTATGGTGGAAAAAACTGCCTGCAGGCTTTTTGGTTTAATAAGAGCCAACAGAGTGCTGAACTGAGCAGCAGCCATAAACCATGGAGAAGTCTGGACAGACTCTTACTGCTTCACGGGCAAATCAAAGAGAATGTCTCATGTTCTGGGGTTTCTGAAAGAACAGCCTCTAATGCAGGGATGGTAATTCCCATGGTGGTTTTGGCTTTGAAGCTCCTCTTGAGTACCTCTTTTCCTGTTGTGTTGGTCACCTTTAGCTGGTGTATTCTGGCTGGTCAGTTTTGTTTCCTACTACACACCGCCGTGGTGGCAGCCACAATTCAGATGTTTGTCTTGGCATCTTTAATTCTGTGTATGTTTTCTTGTATGGTGAGGAGCAGTCTGGGCAGACAGCAGCTGGCTGGTGTGGGCTTATTCTTAACTGACTGCTGAGAATATCTGGGAAAAAAAACCAACAACCACCCAAACCGCGCCACTTTCCCAACATGTTTTTTGTTTGTAACACTGGAAGCTAAAGCTTCAGCATTATGAGAGATGCTGTTTTCTCAAAGGAGGCTTATACCTCTGCTTTGTGGCCATTTGTCTTCATATGTACTCTAATTAGATGAAAGTTTGAAAAGCCACACACATTCTGAGCAGGGAGTACTTGCTTCTGGCGCGTTACTTGTGCTTCCTCCACCTTCCACGCTGCAAGATGCCAGAGCACTAAACGCACTATGAATAGAGAGTGTGAGACCTTCACTGTCTGAATGGGGATAAAATATCTCACCAAAAATAAACCCCTATTGGTCAGCATTTGTCCCGAGTCTTAATTCCCCCCCACAAGGCACGCTACACACAATAGTTTTGCCTCACCAAGTGTTTTTCTTTTCCTTTTTCAGGTGGCAGGCCTAACCCTGCTGGCAGTGGGTGTTTACTCTGCCAAGAATGCCACGGCAGTAGCAGGGAGATACATAGAAGCACGCCTGGGCAAACCCTCCCTGGTGAGGGAAACCTCACGCATTACTGTGCTGGAGGCACTGAAGCATCCTATCAAGGTATGGTTGAGCTTTGGGTTTGTGCTGCACTTGGCTGTGAGCGTGCAGAATTCCTTTTGCAGCTCTTGGTGTCAGACAGGGAGCTGTGGAAGGGTCTGTGAATAAACATGCAATTGGAGATAGCATAGGTAGGCCGAGCTCATTGTCATTTCATCTGACCTTTTTGTCCAGGTGAGCTGTCAAAACCGATCGATTTCTATATGTCAGTAACTGAATTTGTCCTCTCTAGGTTGGTAAACGTCTCACCAGCAAGGCTCAGGATGCCCTTGAAGGAGTTGTTCTCAGTGTAAGTGCTCTGTTTTCCTGTCTTGCCCTGTGAAGGGCAATTTGGAATCCAAATAAGAATGGCTCTTTCCTTACACTAATTCCCATAATTCGGGAGACATGGCACCTTTGGGGCACTGAGACCACAAATAAGCTCCTGTGTTCAGTGTTAACCCTTTTTCCTTTGTGCAAAGCAGTTGGAAGTCTTGGTTCAGTCCTTACCCTGCTGCAGTTTTTATCTGTAGTCAGCATGTTAATATACAGAGTTCCACTTGTCTCATCTAATCCATTAAGGATTACTGAACCTAGATCTGCGTGTAGGCCAAAAAGCCAAAGAAGTGTGTGCATTTGCCCATCTTCTGAATGGCTCTTAACTTAATTAGGGTTGCTTCTCTCTATTTGCTGCTGAATTTGATTTCTGGATATCAGGCAAATTAAAGTGCTTCTTGAAGCTGCTGAGAGAAAATGCTCCTGCAGGAACAGCTTTCTCCCAGTATCTCTACCAATGCAGTAATAAGTACAAACATGAATGTTTGTGACTTAAGCAATTCTTTGCAGTACTGATTCTTTCATATAAGTTTTCACATATCCCTCCCAGGGCATCCAATAGGAAGTGAATATTGAGGTGTTCCCAGTTCTTGCAGTAGTTACTGCTTCCCACACTGCTGCTTTTTCTTATAAAGGAATTGTAGCCAAGTGCACAGAACTTTAAATTGAGTAAATCCTGACACAGAAGGGGAAATGACCCTGTTCTGAAGTAATAAGCAGCTGAAGTCAAGGCTTGAAAGCTTGAGACTGTGGGAGTGCTGCCTACTTCTCCCTGATACTTATCTGTGAAGCTGGTAGATGCAGGTCTCATGGTACTTTCTGTTCCTGAAGTTTAACTCTTTTCTTGCAGCCACAGTTAGAGGCACGTGTGAGAGACATTGCCATAGCAACAAGAAATACAAAAAAGAACAAAAGTCTATACAGGAATATTCTTATGTACGGTCCCCCTGGCACTGGAAAGACACTTTTTGCCAAGGTAAAACCCTGCCAAGATTCTGACAACCTGCCTGTTGCAGGGTGCTCTGAAAGCTTCAGGGTCTAAGCACCCTCCCTGGTCTGAAATCTATCGCCATGGTATTGCATAAACATTGTGTTCTTGTATCTCTGTTGGGAAGGGAGGAAAGGGCATCCAGACTGCTCCAACTCTACGTTAGTACAGTCACTTGGATTCGTGTGCTTCGCGTAGGCAGAAGAGCCCTTCCATCTGGAAAAGGCACTTGGCAACTGTGACTTGTGAAGCTGCAACATCAGGCTGCTGTCTCATTGCCACCGCTGTTGATTATATGAGCTTATCTGAGCAGGGTCTCTCCTGCTGTGGCTGGCTAACCCCAGAGCAGAGAGGAAATCCTTCTGGCTTCGCTGCACCTATGCACCACCAGGATGGTTTTTGCATGGATTTGAGTCAGGATTTGATTTTTGACTTGCTCTTCAGTGTTTGTCCACTAGATCTGAGGTTTCAGATACTTGTTAAACAGTGGCAGGTTTGACCTGCTGATGCAAGTCAAATATTTTCTTTATCAATATGTTAAACCCATATTCCAATAGCTTTTTGGTGCCTGCTTTGACAGTGTGCCACCTAGTTTGGAGTTCTAAGCCCAGCAGAGAGGGACAGGTCTAGGAAATGGCGACAGCAGCATAAGGTGAAGGGAAAAGTGTCTAAGTCACTGCAGTATCCCCTTCTCCAAGAGCATCCTTACCCTCTGCAAATAAGCATGCTGCTGGGACCAAATGACTTGTCTTTCCTTCTTCATTTTCTGTGGTCTTGCAATGAAAGAGAGTGCTTAACTCATTGCTCTTATTTTCCTTCCAGAAATTAGCTGTGCACTCGGGCATGGATTATGCCATCATGACCGGTGGCGATGTTGCCCCCATGGGGCGTGAAGGAGTTACTGCCATGCATAAACTCTTTGACTGGGCAAACACCAGTAGGAGAGGGTAAGTAGAGGGTCCTCTGAGTCTTGAATTTGCTTTCTTGCTCAAAGAAACTCAGGGCAATCATGTAGTTCAGTTTTCTGTTTCTTACTGCTCAGATGAGGTAACACCGACCAGGCACAACATGTCCTAAAGTCTTCCTGGAATGGGGGAATTCTTGATGCTTAGTAATATTTAAAAGACTGAAAGCTTTTGCTCTTCTGCTCACTTGAGCCCTTTTGTTTACTTCAGATTTTCCATAGCTTGACTCTCTGCTCAGGCAGGTGGGGAGATATGTTGTAAGAGCGTGTAGTTAATTTGTCTGTGCTAGTGTAAATGGATTTTTTTTGCAGTCCAGAGGTAGCTAAGAAGTTGCTTGTCCAGCCAGAATATTAAAATTCAATAGAGAGCTTGCAGTGTGTGTCAGTTTGGGTTTTTGTGCTGTTTTGATGGCAGGTCTTCTGTAAATGTGGCTAACCAGTGATTTATGTGTTCTCTGATTGCTTTAGAAGGACATTATCTTGCAGTGTCTGTTTTAATCCTTGTTGCATTCATCTTCTCAATGTTTCTTTTGCCCCTTAAAAACAAACAAACAAAACCCAAACAAACAGAAACCCCACAACAGAATAGTCAGAGTAAATGTCCTAAGGATTTAATTAAACTCATCAGGCTTCTCCTACCCTGAGGAGCTATAGAAGGAAAGGTGTAAGAATTTAAGCTTAGGGAAAAAAACTTGAAAGAGTTATGAGGATACTCACCTGGATGAAGACTGCTGGATACTTCCACTAAAGAATTACCTTTCACAGCACTGCCTGGATCTCTATTTATTCTCTGTCCTCATCAAAACATCTGTGCTTTTGAACTTCATACACTTCGGGTATTCATCTTAGGAAAGTTGTGATCAAAGGTTACACGTGTCCATATACGTCAATATTCTAACACCAGTAACGTTGAAGTGTTTCAGCAGATTTTATTCTGGATATCCAGCAATGTTAGCTGTTAGTACTGGGTTGCCTTCGTTAGCTGAAAGCTGTAGAAAACACTTCTCTGCAGAGACTGTAGCTGAGCGTATTTTCAGAAAAGCTGGAGTTGAGTAAAATATGTTAATAGGCTCTGAAATCCCTTGAAAGAAAGCTGGTTTTGAAGCTAGGTGAGAAGGTAATACAAGCTGTGACAGCTTTATGAGCAACTTGGTTCTGTTATTGATAAACATCTTTATATGCTTTGTCTCTTGGGAAGAGCACTGCCCTTGGGTTATAAGTGAATTTATCTTTGTGAATTATTCATTGACTTTATTAATTCACGTCTCCACAGGTAGTAAAACCATTATGTTATCGCTAGTGTGGTTTGGAAAAGAAAAACCCCACAAAACAGCAACTCAAGTTGCAGAGGAGGACTCTGGTTTGAGGTTTTCAGAATGGTATAAGGAAGAAAAGTGGCAGGAAGATGTTACTGTCACCAAGATTTCTTGTGTGCTCGTCTGCTTGTGCTGTACCCTTGCACTTGTTTCTCTAAATAGGAAGCAATGCTAAAATCTGCACTCTTGCAGGTCTAAATTTCAAAGCTCTACTCCAGCTTGGCAGTGACATACCAGCACTGCTCAGTACAAGCCCATTGCCAAACCATGCCCATGAAAAAATCCCATCTGTATTTCAACATCTGGAGGAGGTTATGGTTGCGTGCCTTAGAACTGATTCTGAAGAACAGGAAACAAAACTCTGGTGTCAGATTTATGGCCTCAGGTGTCTTAAGCTCTTAACTGTCGGGATGGGCCAAGGGCACACAATGAAGAAGCTGCTTGTAGCTTAGCTGAGAAATGGTGCCTTGAGAAATGAATTTGCTTGGGTAATCCTTTGGGCTGACAGCTGGTCTGTTCTGGTGTCTGGTAGTGGGACAGGAGAATCCTGGAGCTGTTTGAGCCTCACTCACCTGTCTCCTATTACTGTGTAGTGCTTTCCTTTTACAGCCTTCTGCTCTTTGTGGACGAAGCGGACGCGTTTCTGCGGAAGAGGGCGACGGTAAGTGCTCTGCCCCTCGCTCACGCCTGCTGCAGAGCTCATCAGCCAGCAGCCTTCATCTTTAACTGGATTAACCGGCTCCAACGGGCCAAAATTAAAGCTGGCAGGTGCCTGACTGCTCCCCTAATGAAGTGATGCAGAGACAAGAGATTAGCATCTTGTGACTGAATGGAATGAAACATCTCAAGACTGACTTGAGAATTCCTCCCCGCAGGTGTTGGGTGACACAACCTTTGTGTCAGTCACTCTTTGCAGGTGGCTGGTCAGTCGGAAAGAAAGAGATGTATCTTGAAAACAAGAGAAGGTTGTTCAAACTGCAGAGCTGGTGCCCTGCAGGGTTGGGTTTTTGTCTGAACAGATACCTGTTTTGGGAGGTTTTCATAACAGAACTGCCTTTCACTACATTAACAAACCTACATTAGCAACATCCCCCATACAAATAGGTTGTTTTCAAAGTAACTCGCCATATTGCACACAGAATCTGAACCTACTGCTTGAACCCTAACAGTCTGTTTTATAAAGAGCTGTCTGTAGAACATTACTTGGAATGTGTGAGTTCTTTGCTGTGACTTATTTTCCTGTATCTTACTGGACTTCCCAGCTAAAACAGTGTTCAGGAGGGAAAGCAATTGGGGCTGCTGGTTAGAGCCTTGGGTTTGAAATCAAGGAAATCACTGAATGGCTGCTAGAAGCTATAATTCCAGCCTTTTTCCTGGGTATATAAATTGATCCTTTTTTTCCAAGGTATTGCAGTGCTTTGGATTCTACTCTAATGCAAATGCTTGACAGTAACAGAACTCACTGTGTCGATAGTTCTGTATAAAGCTGTGGCCTGTCTTAGATCTCCATGCAGTTCATCTTGCTTTGGATTTCATCTTTGCAGGAGAAAATCAGTGAAGATCTCAGAGCAACTTTAAATGCATTCCTGCACAGAACAGGGCAGCACAGCAACAAGTAAGTAACCAGTTTCAGGTCTTACAGCAGCTAATATTTCCCTGAATTGAGGACAACCTGTAAAGGGTCTGTGGTGTGCAGGTGACTTGTACTTGACCTTTTCCAGATATTCTTTGATTTGATTATTTAATTTTTTTTGTGTGTAAACTTTTATGTAGTTATTTATGTAGTTATTGTAGTAGATGGAACTGCAGAACTTTTAAGAATGATAATATGTATGTTTTAGCTTCAGATAGTTCCCCCTTTTTCTGTGAGATGGGATATAGTCCTTTTTTTGGACTCGTAATATCTAATTGCTGTGGATCTGGCCGAGTTCTGGTTTTGACCAGATGTATAATTGCACTGCAAGCCAGTGACTGGCAGGGGTGGGAAGGGGATGGTTCTTTCCCCTGGTGTTAAATTGCCTCAGCAGAGCTCTGGGAGTGCTGGTTTACTGCTCGTGGGTGCTGTGCCTCCACTCAACTGTGAGCCATCCTGGGAGACTGAACATCTCCTTGTGACTCATGCACTGCTTTTTACTTCTGAACGGCCTTATTGCTGCTTTGGGCAATGAGGAGCCCTCTATCCATGAATGGGAGCTCACTTGAATGAGTCTAATAACGCGTGTAAATCCAGCTCTGTTGGTGAGACCCCGAGGAGTACTGTTACTTCACCAGCTAATTGTCACCAGCGTAACTAAGTACCGTGAATTGCTGCCTTCAACTTCCCAAAGAACTTTCTGCATCTTCCTGCTGCTCTGCATTTCAGTGTGCCACTGGAGATGCTCCTACAAAGCTGTGTCCAGTGAACCCTCAGACGTGTCAGGTGATCAGATGTCCTCAATACTGTCCGTGGCAGTTCCCAGTGTTGAGATCGTTTGATTTATTTTTATTTTAAAGGGTTTTTCAGTCTTTCCTCTTGTGTTTCATACTTCCAGGTTTATGCTTGTTTTAGCAAGCAACCAGCCTGAGCAGTTTGACTGGGCTATCAATGACCGAATAGATGAAATGGTGAACTTTGATCTGCCCCAGCTAGAAGAACGGGAGCGGCTTGTGAGAATGTATTTTGATAGGCATGTCTTGAAGCCAGCCACAGAGGGTAAACAGTGAGTATCCCTGCAGAACACTCCCACCCTCTGGGATTCTCTTTCTTTTATTGTTTTTTCTTATCTCCTTTTCTGTATATTCTGTCACACTATCTATAGACCCACTTTAAACTTGATCCAATCCGATCTTTGATTTCATTGTAAGTTGCTCTTTACAAAGCCTACCCCTGACTCCCTCATTCTCCTCTCCTGTCATGTGGCTACATGTGAACTAATCCTTGTACTTCTGCTTTTCAGACGGTTGAAGCTGGCCCAATTTGACTATGGGAAAAAGTGCTCAGAGATTGCCAGGCTGACTGAGGGCATGTCTGGCCGAGAGATCTCTCAGCTTGCTGTGGCATGGCAGGTAAGTTGGGCTTTTAGCACTGGGCTTCTGGATTCACTTTACCTTTCTGGAAGTTTCGAGTGTTTCATGGGCTTCTGATTTTGAAACCCAGGATAAAGACCTAGGATATTTTTGTCTGAAACTGAGTTACCTTGATGCAGGAGAGAAAGCAGACCAGTAATTGTTGTATAACTTCTTTATTTCTCTTCATTTAGAGGAGAACTCCCTCACCCATGTCTGTGGAAAGTTTGCTATCAGGCATTTCCTGTAATAAAAAGTTGTGATAAATGATCCTTTGCTTTTTATCACCCTTTATCTCCTAGCTTGTCATTACTCCCCGGGAATGACCTCAGCTTTTATCATTTATCCTTTAAGTGATCTTGAAGGAAGGAAAAGGGGGGGTGACTAATTCCTTACTGTTCTTACCCTGATCACTCTTTAAAATGTACCTCACAGCACCAGAGCTATTAACAAGGTTCTGTGTAAAAGTGCAGCAGGAGGTTGTGTTCCTCTCTTCTGCCATAAAACAAGGGGCTATAAAAAAGAAAAAACAAACCAAAAATCAAAACATCCAAGATGCAGAAGAGGTTGGCCAAAAAGATGTGCATTGTTTTGATGTAGGAGCTGCAAGAAGATTCATCTCTGTCAAAATTAAAGTTGTTGATGTTCTAGAACAAGGGACTTCATATCTTATCCCTTGTTGATCAAGAAAGGAAGGGTGATGTGTCGTGGGTCAGTGTTGAAGCAACACAGGCTTTTTGCAGCTAGTGGCTAGACATGTGGACTTCTTTCCTCGGGAGACAGATGGGTAGATACAGCCCTGGCGGGTTTGTGAGGGCATCCAGAAAGGGTTTCTGCCTTCAACACTGCCCTGGGAGCTGCCTGCCAGAGCTTTTGATCCTAAGTGCTACTGTAGGGTTCATTTTCAGTCACTGGGTCAAGGAATTTGGAGCTGTAACTTGACTGGAGCTTGTCTAGAGCTTTACAGAAGGCTGCTGAAATGCAATATGCCAAAGGTCTCTGTTTAATAAATAAATTCAATTGACCCGTTGTGGGGAAGATGACAGCACAAAGCCCTGGTGAGAACTGCTGGCTGTGAATGCTGGAGCACGGAGCTGGATGGGAGCATTTTGGTTTCAGCTGGTTTGCATAGTGCCCTGAGGTGACCTGGAGCTAATCCTCAAAGCATAGGCTTCGTTGCGACACGCCTGTTGCTTAATTCACCTCAGCTTTGTGTATATATATTTTGCTTAATTAGTTTACTCCTCCAACAGTCATTTGCAGTGTTGCTCTCTGCATGTGTTACACCTCTGGGGATGTGAACAAAACTTCAAGCAGTGTCTGGGCAACAAACACAGAGGCAGTGGAATGGCAGGTTTAATCTATGGCCAAGTGTTGCTCTCTTCCACGGGGTCTGTCCTTCTAAGTCAAGCTAACTGAAGCCTTGTTGCTTGCAGTTCTAGTCCTAACCTCTTGTGTGATGAAACCTGATCAAATCAGCCATGAAGCACAGTGAGGGAAGGCAGCCAGGAGTCCGAGTTACAACTCCTGTTTCCATTCCTGAATCGTGGAAGCACTGGAGGAAACGAACAGGGAGCACAGGGAGGTGTTCATCATGGATTGGATGGAGTTTTGAGATGCTGGGATCCTCAGCAGCTCTACTTACCTTGCCTGGGGTCATCTCTCATGGCCAGAACTGAACCTCAGAGATGCTTTGGGGAAAGGTGAAGTTCTGAAGCAGCAGGAGAACTGTTGTAGCTGTTCCTACCGAGGGTAACCTAGAAGGGCAGTGTCTGGCCACTCTGCTGTCTCGTGGCCTCACGCTTGTTTCCTGGGAAAATGTTTTTGGAGTGCTCTGCCGTGATTGCCTTTAACAAAAACATCTCAGTTAAACTGGAAGCCTGAGCAACAGCTGCAGCTTTCCTAGGTGTAATTCCACAACAAGCTGGGCTCAGAGGTGATTAACTGGCACTTACATGAAGTTCTAGTCCACTGCTGTTTCCATCTGGCTCAGTTTCTCCTGAATTTACCAAACAGAAAAAAATAAGATGCAGAAAAGGAGAGGGTGTAACCTCTAGCACTGGGGAAAAATATTGCTGTCTGGCACAGCTAACAGTCTGCATGCTAGAAATCCATTTTAATCTCTTCTGCAGAAGACTGAGCATTCCCTTTTGTCCTTGTGCTTTTCCATTCCCCATATCTAATGGTTTATGAACATGGCATGGATTTAGATGCATTTACACACTTAAAAATTCCCTTCATATCTGTTTATAGTAATGTGCAGACTTTCTAGTTCTTCACCCTGTACTTAAAACCCATCGATATGCTTTAAATAAAATGTGAGAAAACCCCAACCTTTCGCCAGTCCAAGCTGTAATCTCTGGAAAATTGGCAATGCTTCAGGAGGATTCCCGGGAGTTTTATGTCCCAGCGTTAATGGTAGAGGTGAGATTCTGTCATTGCCTTGCCTTTTGTGCCACTGACAGAAATGCCTTTTTGCTCCCTGAACCTTGTTTATGTTTAAAAAAGAATAAAATAAAATTAGAAAATAATCACCTGCCTGACCCGAGTTATGGGAGGAATTTAATGTTTCTGTGTAGGGGTCTGAGCTAAAGAAAGGGCACTGGGAATGATGGGGGAGCGTGCGCAGGGAGTGTGCTTGTGTTTTTGAGGGGTTTTTTTAGTAGACTATTTTCATTAGAAATGTAATTCAAAGATTAGTTTGGCCAAGTTAAAATAAACCACAGTTCTTGGCTGAAGTGAAACATGAGGTCCTCTAGGCTGGCCTTGTCATCTGTGCTCCATCCCTCCACTTCCTTCCCCTCCAAAGACGTTGTTTTCAGATGATTTATTTCATCATTGGATTTGATTTGCAAAATGTGCATAGCTGCACTGGAGAAAATGGGTTAAAATTTGTCCATGCAGCAGGCAGGGGTATGAATATAAATGAAGCCCGGAACCATTTTTGTGTGTGTGCAAGCGACTCCCAGAAGGGACAGCTGCTTCTCCCATTTGCTTTCTTGACAGCTAGGGCCTCGGGCTTTCTATAAATAGAAAGTCATTGAGAAAATCAACAGAGCGTGAACTGCACAGCTTTGCAGGAGTTTCCACAGTTGAATTTATGGCCTATGCAGTGGCAGGGAGGAAGGGAAGACATCCTCTCTGTGGAGGCACAGAACGCACAGCCCAGGGTGGCTCTTAACTCCATTTGAGAGCAGCGAATCCTCCAGGCTGGAGGGCTGTGCTGATGAAAGGGAGCTGCCTTCTTTGAGCTTTAAATCCCTAATCATGTCCTGCAAAAAAA
>WUAM01000017.1:105741-118690 GCA_024336885.1 Actenoides hombroni
CTCCATGGCTTGGAAACCCCTCCAGGGATCATGGGGACTCCACCACTGCCCTGGGCAGCCTGGGACAGCCCTGGACAGCCCTTCTGAGGAAGAAATTGTTCCTCAAGTCCAACCTAAACCTCCCCTGGTGCAACTTGAGACCAGTTCCTCTTGTCCCATCACTTGTCAGTTGGGAGAAAGAGACTGATCCCCACCTGGCTCCAGCCTCCCTTCAGGTAGTTGTAGAGAGTGAGAAGGTCTCTACTCAGGTCTCCCAGAGCCTCCTTTTCTCCAGGCTAAACAACCCCAGTAAGTTCATTTGCTTTTTCACGCTCTCCCAGGCACCACAGTGAGCCAGGCTGGCCTAAGAGGACATCTCATCCTCGCTCCATCCTAAGGTAGAACCAGCAGTCCTGTGTCACTCCCTGTCTGTCCCCCACTCTGCATCCCATTGCCTCTCACTTCTTCCACCAGAGTATCCGGGTTGCAAAGCATTTGATCCCAGTGTCTATTTTTACCATATGCTCTAGTAAGAGAAATGCTTCTGTGCTTTTACATCCAGAGGTGCTCTGGGAGCTTCTGTTGGCTATTTCTAACATCAAAGCCCCCTGAATGCAGAAGGGGCCTTCGTGACCTCCATGTTCACCCCCCACACTCTTCATCAGTGCCACACTGAGTGTTGAGCTGCTGCTGTGCAGCTGCCTCGATGGAACTCAGAGTGAGTTGGAGGGTCCCTGTGTCCTTCATCCCCTCCAAGCCTCTAGCCTTCGTACAAGGGAGGGTGAAGGGTGGGCACTGCCCTCCCTTTTCCAGGGGAGCCAGTACCCATTAAATGGTCCCTTCACAATCTGCTTTCTCCCAGGCTGGGGGATGACCCTGGATCAGGACTTCCCTTGTTGTCTCCCCTGGGGCTTTCTCCTGCCTGGGCTCACCAGGACCTTATCCTAGGTAAGCAAAAGCCGCTGCTGTTTGTGTTTGCACTGCCTGCTGAGCTCTTCAAGTATCATCTCTTGGTCTCTTGCAAAGCCAGGGGGCTTCAGCTCACCCAACACCATTTGCATGGCTTTTTTTTTTTCTTTTTTACAGAATAGTTCAAGTTGGAAGGGGCCTCTGGACTTCATCTGGTCCAACCCTCCTACACTAGCACAGACACCTAGAGCAGGCTGCCCAAGACCATGTCCAGTTGGCTTTTGACTATCTCCAAAGATGGAGACTTCACAACTTCTCTGGCAACATGTCCCAGGGCTCAGTCACGCTCACTGTGAAAAAGTGTTTCCTGATGGTTAAGCAGAACCTCCTGTGTTTCAGTTTGTGCCCATTGCCTCTGGTCCTGTCACTGGGCAACACTGCAAAGAGCCTGGCTCTGCCTTCTTTGTACATAAATACATGAAAGGAGGGTCCATTGGTAAAATCCCCCTGAGACTTCACTTCCCCAAGCTAAACACTCCCAGCTCTCTCAGATTTCCTCATAGGTGAGATGCTCCAGTCCCTTAACCATCTTAGTGGCTCTTTTTAGTGTCCCTTTTTATCAGGGATTCTCTTCTCCCAGCTGAGTGCAACTGGAAAATGAGGTAGAAAGTAGTAGTGAGAGTAACTAAACCCACCCCACCATGTGGTGAATGCCTGGGATGTGCATTCTGGGCTCTCTTCTGATCTTTTACCATTTATTGATAGGTACTGCCAGATACTTCAGCCAGGATGGGCCAGTGGCTGTGTCCTTGGCTAGCTCAAAGGCTAACTGGGCAGCAAGAGGGCACGGTGGATGTATGGCTGGTATCACAGGAGACACCTTCCCAAACTGTTGCTCAAAGGGAAAGGGTCCGTCTTGTTGTGTCAGAGCAGCAGGCTGAAGAAGGCACACATAGTACCTGGGTCTACTCTGGGCAGCACCTGAAATCCCACGTGTGGTGACTTTGGGCTCTTCCTTTCCTCTCATTCCTGAGGCACCGTGCAGCTCTGCGAGCCCCTCCCTGGCACAGCCCTTCCCTGCCAATTCACCAACGGTGGATGTGGCCTCCTGTCACTTCTCCCTTCCCTACACCCATCCTGCTGTGTGCCACTGGCCGCGGTGGAACCACAGATGCCAGATAGGAAGCAAAGTGGAGGAGATCATAGAATCATTCCGGCTGGAAAAGACCCTTGGGATCATCAAGTCCAACCATTAAGCCTACTCTACAGTAACCATCTTCACAGGCCTGCTCTTTAACATGTGGCTCTCCTGAGAAGAAAGGAGGTGGTAAGAATGGAAAAAAGGTTGGCATGGGCTGGGTTTAGCTTTACACTACCTTCAGAATCCCACTGAGGGGTAAGGGCTTCACTCAGCACTGCTGGCAAGTGGCTCCTTGAATTTAAAAAGGAGCTACTGGGTGATACAATGGATTTCACAAGCCTCTGCTTTTCTCTACCTGTCTTTCCACACCTCTCTTTCGCAAGAGATCCCAGCCACCAGCACGCACTCGTTCAGAGTGCGGGCAGCCAGACCTGGGCTCCTCACACCAAAACTGCAGGAGAACGTTTCCAGCACCAATCCCAGCTCCGGAGAAGTGGCACATACAGTTTTAAGCTCTGTCTCTGCTCTAAAAATAGCCCCTCTCGAGGCGGCACAAAATTCCTCCCCACTCTGTAGCTCTGCAGAAGCCTCCCTCAAAGCATCTGGCAGAGGAGTGCTCAGACATGGTGCACACTTCCCACTCCTTTGTCCCTGCAGAGCTGCCACTGCAGACACAGCTGCCAGCTGTGAGCTTTGCAACCCCGTCTTTTCTCTTCCACAGCCTCTGACCAGCACCTTGCCCAGCCCTGACCCTGTTGTGTCAACTCCCTGGTGCCAAAGTCGCTTTCTCCCAACTGAATCCTGTTTGTTTGGAGTTGTTGCTGAATTTGGGTTTTGTTGTTGTTGTTGTTGTTGTCTCTATCTGTGGGTTTTTTGTTAGTTTGGTTTTCTTTGTGTGTGAAGACTGGATCAGAGGCAAGAGAACAACAAACAAGTCAACACTAGTACATCTCGGACAATTAAACAAGGAGAAAACACTCCCACAACCAGACAGAAGCAGAACGAACACATGCACAGGAGCAGAGGACAGTGCAACGGCAGACTTTACGGACAACTGAGCTGCGAGCAACAGTAGCAACCTCACTGGGACAGAGGAACAAGAGACCACAAAGTCAAACATTGTTGGTAAGGCTCACGCCTGGAGCAGACTCGGCTGCGGGGCTGGGACAGGGACAGGAGCGCGGATGTCAAGCGGAGAGAGGGCAGGTGCTGCTTGGGGGGATGCAACGCTGGTCCTGGGGTCCTGCAATGCTCATAATGCAGCTGCCTCTTCCACCTTCTGCTTCCCTGGGGGGTGGGGGCTTGTCATCTTGTCCCCCAAAGAGGAGATGTGGCAGACACTTGGCTGTTGGGAACAACAGTCATCTTATAGGGGTTAAATGGAGCTCCTGTGCAGGGAGTTACCACTGCAGCCTTCCTTGGCACCTAAGGGTCTCCAGCCCCAGCAACAGGCATGTTCTGACCTCCCTTACGTAGGGTCAATCCTACAGCAGCTTCCTAGTCTCAGAGGGAAAAGGCACCTCACACCAGGTATCTGACCTCACATCTCTGTTAAACTGGCTGCTTGAAATCATCCCTGCACAGGATGCACCAGATCTTTTGGGTCAGGATTAGGACCTGGCTTTACTGCATGGGGGGGAACTTTGCCCCTTTTTTATTCAGGATGAGAATCAAAAGCCTGGTCAGGTTCCCAGGATTCATCCCCTTGGGTTCTTGTGTGCTGGGACAAACCTTACTCTATTTCCCTAGTTCCCTTGGATTTAAGACCGGTGAATTACTTCTAGTAGATTTGATTGCACTAAGAGTATTTTTTGTTTTGTTTTTTGACTAAGTGTAAACAAGAGTGAGGCTCACATGGTAACAGCTGCAGAAGCAGCAGATTAAAAAAGACAACAATCTGTTCTTAAACTCTGGGAATATGTACCATGTTGGATTTTTTTTTTTTTCCCCCCTCTTCCAGAGCCTCATCTTCTTCTGAAATTCTGGTTTGCTTGAGAGTTAATCAGTGTGAGCCAGCACGTCACTCCAGTTGTAACTTTCATATTTAATAATATTTCAACAAAGGTCAGTTGCTAGCTCAGGGCAGAACTAGACTTTCAATTCAGTCCGAGGTTAGGTCACTGCCCTGAGTGTCTCTTGTGAGAGGCTCCAAGTGGAAAGGTTGTTTAAAGTGCTTTTTCCACCCCCCCATAACTAGTTCCAGAGACTCAGTATTTGTCTGGATCATGTTGGAGGTCTCTCCCTTGCAAAACGTTGTCCCATTTGAAGCCATGCCCATGACCTGTACCTGGTTTATAATACTGGCTGCCAGTTAAGCCTGCCCCATCACACAAGGGTGAACGGAACAGATCTCATCTGGCAGTTGGGTGAGCATCTTCTGCCGCTTGAGGATGAGCCCGGATGGTCAAATGCACCAAGTGCCTACGGTGAGGGATGTTGCAAAGCCACGTGTCTTGGAAAAGAGCTGCTTAAGGAAAGGTCATTCTTTAGCTACTGACAGGTGGCTGCAGATCCTACAACCATGGGAAGTCCTGAACAGTCAAGCAGACAGATTTAAGTATAGACTGGGCAATTATTTGGGCCCAGGCAGAAACTGGGGCTCCAAGACAAGAGGCACTAGGGAGTAGCAAAGGTAGGAGTGGCTGAGAAATGGGTGTGTTTGGCTCTTGGGCAGATTTGGGGCTTGAAAATTACTGAACTGACCCTGGGCATAGAAAAGCAATGAAAAAAACCAAGACACAGAAGCTAAAGCAGGGAGGAGAAGGGCAGGGAGTCATGGTGTCGTCTTCCCTTCACAAGCATTGCACTCAGACAATCGGGGGCCTTTGACAGAGTCCAGGAATCCACAGAAGAAAACAGAAGTTTCTGATAATACCCATCATCCGTTTGTTCTCCCCATTTAAGCGCAAACCTACTCAATACAAAATGATGAATGAAGGAGAAATGATTTGGATTCAGGGCTACCACCTTGATTTCTTCAGGCTAGCATCTCCCTCCCTTATTCCTCTTGATAAAAACCTTTCTCTTCCCACAGCAGCCAACAGGACAACTGCTGACAGCTGTCCAGTAGGTGCAGAAGCAAAGCACTCTGGGCTCAGTTGCTTCTCTCCCCCAGTAGAACACAACTGGTGCAGGAATCAGACCCCCCCCCGAACAGTCTAGGTTTCAGCAGCTCCTTCAGGCAACTCTGACTGGACGTGAAGGAAGTCTCTGGATACAGAGGTTGGTTTCAGACACTTGATAGCTACCTTGAAACCCACACTGAAGCTGCAACCAGGGCAAGCAACGGCAAAACCACGTCAGAGCATCCTCGTGCTTTGATTCAGCCCATTACTGGGACATTTGACTCTGTAGATGAGTTTGGCTTCAGGCCCACATCTCTCTGTGTTCCTCAAGCCAAGCCCAGCCTGCTGCTGAAGTGCTATTGCAGCTCAGAGCAATAACACAAGACAAGAGGTGGCTTTTCATGTGCAGGATGAGTAAGACTGTTAACAGGACCCTCTCACTGCACTGTCATGGTTCCCAGGGTGGTATTCAGCAGGGCATCCAGCTCACCCTCTGAGAAGAGGGGGAGAGCAGCTCCTTTCCTCCCGGGCAAGGGGTGGGTGATGTTTCTGCAGCAGAGGGGGATGATCAGGGTCCAAGTCAGCTCTAACACCATTCAACTCACTACACTTCTCCCCGCCTATCAGGAGCAACTCCTCGCTAGCATTAGTGAAGAATAACAGCTCTGACATCAGCAAGGTCCCACCAGTATGAAAGTGGTGTATACCAGGCAGCACCAGCCCTGTCGAATGGGCCGATACCGCATAGTACTGTTCCCCTGGTACTCAGATTTCTTGGATTGCTTAAGGCAGGTTTCAGTGGATAGCAATGCAAACGACTCATCAGTTATACATCCCCAGGACTGCCTTCCCCCACAGCAACTCCCCGAAACGTGAACCAAAGCAAAAGGGACACCGTGCCTTCACAACCAGCTGGCACCAGTCCCCATCCAAACCTGTGACCAGACAAGCCATTCTAGCAACGGAGGGAACAGAGCAGAGCAAAACCAAGCCAACGGACCAAAGAAATGGGGGGACTTGAGCTCTTGGAGGAGAAACTCTGCATCTTCTTTGTGTTGTCCAACCTCCAACCCCTTGGCCAACATTCCCCGGAGGGTAGCTGGGTGTGCAGGACAGCCGTGAACGCCAGGAAAAGGGGGTTGAAAGTATAATGCAAATCTCTTTTCTCTTTTTTTTTTTTTTTTCTTTTTTTTGGATTGTTTCTGTTTGTCTGCTTTTTACATATATACACAAGTCTGACAATAAAATGTGGAACACAGTGCAATGTCTTGGCTGCGTAGCATCCAGGACTGGCTTAGTTGTGCATCATGATGTGCCACAGGGACACACAGGATGGATAAGTAAAATCGTGTCCTCGGCTGGCTTCCATAGAGGAGCAAACTAGTAGCTGTTCCCCTGGAAGAAGAGCAAAGTCCTTTTTTAAAACCTCACTGCAGTCTCTGGAGGGGAAGGCATTCCTCAGAGGTGCCGTGGGCTAGGGTGCCCGTTATGGTACAGCTTCTGTTTGATGTGCACCATGTTCCCAGTCGCCTCCTCGTACTGCCTGTGGTGACGTTTTCTGAACTCCTTTAAGTTACAAAATTTTGGAATCCAAGACCAGGAATTGTCTGGAAGGCAGAAAGGAGAAAGATGAGACATTACCAGAATGGTGAGACCCATATTCTCCTGCCTTGCCAAGCCCTGTTCCTGGCCTGCCCCACAGAAATCAGACAATAGTTGTGGCCTTGGCAAGGCTGCCCTTGATGCTTCTCTTCAGACCAGGCACTTCATGCCTTGGCTGTAGCCTCAGCACTGCCTACACCTCTCCCAGACTTACAGCAGTCTGTGCCCTGAACACGGTCGACAGAGACCCACCTCTCCGAGGTGGCCCTGAGCAGGCAGCAGAACACACCTTGGCTGTGCCCTCCAGAAGAAGAGCTTGTCTGAGAAGAGGCACAGACGGACTGCACCAGCCCCTCATCACAGGGAGGGTGGGAGTTAGAAGAGGCAAATTCCAGCTTTCTGCTCTTGGTAGGAACCAGCTGCCACATACGTATCTCCGCTCTTCAGGTCTGGCTCTTCTGTCTTCTAAACACTGGCCAGTTTCATCCAGAATCAGCCCAAGCCACTTCCTACCCCCTAGCCAGCGCAGGCTGGACAGCATCACTTTCTGTATCTGGTGTTTCAGCTCTCAGCCCATCAACCTTTCCCCATAGCAATGGGTCAGCTGCCATTTCAGTTCCATGTGAGCTTTGAGTCATTCCACCCAGAAGTACACGTAGCCCAGCCCCACGAAGGAGAATCTCTAAGTCCCAGAGAACAACAGATTGTCTGGAGTTGACCTATTGCAAGTGGCATGAGGTGGGGTGTGACTGCTCTGACCAGCGCTGCAGCTGCCATGGAGCACAAGCTGCTGCCTGAGTTCCTATAGAGTCTTTTCTATTTTAAGACACCTCTTCCATCAGGAAGGAGCTGTAGGTTATTCTAACAGACCAAAATTTAAGCTGATTGGGCCACAACGTGACACTGAGTGAAGGCTGAGTGGTACTCATGTATTTCAGGGAGGGCTCGACGTTCTGCACCAGCACAGTAGCTTGCATTACCCCTGCCCCTGTCTCTCTCAGTCACAGGCACCATTTCTTTCTTTAGAAGGAAATTTTAACCCAGGTACTCTTTCAACAAGGCAATAGGGTGGCCTTTCTGCCTTTAAAATGACTAGATTTGCATAGCTGACGTGAACAAATAGGAAATACCTAAAAGCTTAACATTCATTATTTTGCTCCAAATTCCCCAGGGGTTTTTCATCCCCTCCTCAGTGAACTGATCTCAGTGTAGCACGCAAGCATGCTGGTTTCTCTTTGGACAGAACAGTTCAAGGCAGGTAAAAAACCTTTACTTGAAAGTGGCATCCTGTCCCAGTGCACAATACAGACTGGAAACCTCACCTCCAGTTAGCTGGGGAGGGCTTCCAGGCTTTCTTCTACCAGACATTTGCTTGTGAGGGGTGTTACCAGAGCCAGGGACAGTGCAAGCACCCAGCTGTGGAACAGCCAGCTGATTTAAGAGCAGACTGGTCCCGGGTGAGACCCACTAAGAGGTGAAATCTCAGGCATGTCGACCTTCTGTGTCGTGAGAGGGACACGACCACTGGCCTTGCTAAGGGAAGAAAAAGCTGGGTGCAAAAGAATACGGCATCCATTTTCTGAGAAGCTGCATCTGCACAGCGTATTGCATTCTCAAAACCTTGGGCTATGCAAACACAGGGAGAAAGATAAAATGGGGGGGGGGAATGATTGTTCAGCTTAAATACTGAATTAATTACTAGCATTTGCCCTTAGTTACTAAAAATAAAACTGCCTGGGTTATGGGTGCACAGGAAGGGAGGCAAGACAGCAACACCGTGTCTGTAGCCACCGCTCCCCAACAAAAGGAGCTCTGGAGAACAATATTGCTGTGCTCACCACAGCCTCTCACCCGAGGCCAGCCCTGCAGCATCCATGGGCAGGTGGGCTCAGCAAAACCAGGTGTCACAGCCTCAAGGTTGGCTCGGTACCTTGGCGCTCACGGGAAGCTGTGACAATTAGCCTTCTGCTGGGGAAGTGACAGCACGATGGCCTCGAGAGAGTCCTGCTTGAGAAGCGGCTCGAGGAGGCTGTGGGGACTTGGGAAGACTAATGAGAAATTAATATCGTTTTGATCTGACTTTTTAGAAAGAGATAGTCCACTTCCCTAATTAGAATTTCTTACAGGCTTACAGATAAATCTTTCTCTTGCTCACTCTCCTTTTCCTCTGAGTTATAATTTAACAGCCGCCATCAGTCAGAGCTAAAGAGGCTGAGATTTGTAGGTACGCTGCTGTGGAATTTCAAGTAATTCACTGTTTTAATATATTTTTTTTCTGTCTTCTTTTCCCCTCCAACAATTAAAGTCTGTGGGATGTCCGTGTTGAGAGAGCAAAGGGGGGCAGAGAGGGCCTCCCAAGGAGCATCTGTTGGTCATTCAGGCTGTTAGTTTAGGATGCTAAGCTAACTGGGCCAAAGACTAACTAGTATGGCTAGCACTTTTCCCTGGGGTCTGATGTCACTACTGAATAAAACCTGACACATCTGGAACAGCAAAGAGGATGGGGAAACCTCAGCTTGATGCATCCCTGACCCAACACAGAGAGGCCTGTCATTGGCATCACATTGTCAAGAGTTTATACACACAACAAGAAGCCGCACCCCACAGGCACGTGCCTGGCTGCAAATTATATGCACGGGAAAATCCAGATTTCAGGGAAGTTTTCTCTGGCCTGAAAATACTCTGCCCACAGGTGCTCTGCCAGCCTGCCTGCGGGTAGGCACACCACTGCTCATCAAACCCCCTCTGCACCAACACATGCTCTACCCTTTCCAAAGCAGAGCCCTCCAGGCCTGGCTCCTCAGCTGGCTATTTCCACAGGAACACCCCTCCCTGTCTGAAGAGGTCTGGGCAGGCCCCTGCCAAGTCCACGCGGGACAAAGGCTGCAAGACTCTCGACCTCCTCCCTCTCCACCAGCCTCGGAGGACAGGGCAAGGGGCTGAGGGAAGCAGGGAGCCCGGGAGGCTGCACTTACCATACCGTCGGCTAGTTCTCCAGGCGCGCACCGCATAGTGGAGAACCCCATCCATCCACACCAGAAACCAGCTTATACAAAAGCCCAGCAAAAGTCCCAGCATCAGATCAATCTCTTGCTTGGTTACATTGTCAGTCACAAAGTAATTCTCCGAGGAGTCCACCACTGACTGATCCCCGTCATATGGAATAACGTAATGGACATGATGCCTGTTGCAGGGAACAGAAAGAGGGAAAAGCATCAGTGGAGAAGGGCAGAGTACGTTATTCCACCCAGCACCTGCTCTCGTGGTCAGGGGCTGGTTTAACACCATTCCTTCCAGTTTCTACCGATACCCCTGGGAGCAGAAGTGCTGTCTTGGCTTTTTGTGCTTGTGTCAGCAGAGGAATTGGCAGCTCGTGAGGTAGAAAAGTATAGAAACCATGCCTGGCACTCATGTTGCATTCCTGACACAGGCTTTCTGTGCCTGAGTTTGTCACCTGTAAAAGCAGAAAACACCAAGGGCAGCGGGAGGTTGGAGTGGTCACCCCCCCCCCCTCAGAGATGTAAAGGGCACTGCTCCCTTCTGGTTGGTGAGCAGAGGCCACTCACGCTGTGCTCCTGTGAGCACTGTGCAGCCCTGCAAGTGCAAGCAGAACCAACTGCCTCGCAGGAGGCAGGGAACTCGTCTGCCAGGCGGTACTGCCAGTGCCAGCAGCTTCCCGGCCACTGCCCGGAGCTGGGCTCTTCTGTTTAGTGTCCCGTCGCTCCGAGTAAAATGAGACTCGTGCCTCTCACGTATTAGAGAAGAGCATGTCTACGGCCACAGAGGAACTACCCGAAAGCATGCCTCGGATTCAGACAGCAGCTGGCAGAGCCCCTGCAGCACATCGCTCCTAGAGAAGAGGCACAAGCTCTAAGAACTTCACAGGTTCTCTTACTTTGTGACCGGGGTGGTTTGTTGTTGGGGGAATCCCTCACCTTCCCCAAGGAGCAGGCAGCAAGTATTACCTGTAGCAAGTATCACGATGTGTCGCAGCTCAGGAGCAGCCAGAAAGCCTCCCCTCAGCACCCCCAGTGCCGCGGGGGGACAGCGGCCACTGCAGTTGGGTCTCCCGGCTCCATCCGGCAGCAATCTGCCTCGGGAAGGTCTCCCAGCTGGACCCACCAGCACCCTGCAGCCTGCCTCCCAGCTCATCCCACCACTCAGTGGCCTGGCCTGACCTTGCGTTGTGGCAAAGGTCTCCAACACAAGCCCTCAGCTTTAGCGCTGTCCCCGGCCAGCCCAGCCCCGATGCCCTGCCCACCAACACGCACAGCGGCCGGCAGCAGGGAGCGTGGCCTTGCCTCGGGCTGCTGGGCTCCAGAGGGAAAACATGAACTACAGAGCTCTCAGAGACATGAATTCTGGAGCTTTCAGAGGCTTACGTCCCTCTCAGGGGTTCTAGAGAGGCTGGCCCCGTGCCTTACGCCAGCAGGGTGATTGGGTTCAGTTGTGCAATGAGACGATGGAGACCAAGCTTGGGATGATGCCAAACGGCTTGAAAGATCCAGGTTTTCATTTGGGAAAAGCACAAAAATGGAGAGAGGAGATGGAGGATGGAGTGAGGGAGCTGTGGAGTAGAAAATAATAAGGCAGGGCTGCCGGGGCTGAATGGGAGGGGACCAGCAGTGACAGGTGAGCTGAGCATGTGGGATGGGAGGCTCTCAGACAACCAGCGGTGCAGGATGCAAAGCGAAGAGCGAAGCAAGCTGCTCTGGAGCCTCTGCATCTGCTTTAAACAGCTCTTAACCATCCCTGAGAGCAGCCAGGAGCCATGAGGTTACCCAGGCTCTGTGCTTAGCCACCCTGCCTCTTCCCGCTGCCTGATTTAGAGCCAGGCACTGCTCAGGCAGGTGCTGGCACTGGTGCCAGGGAGCTCAGGAAAGGCCAGCCGGTCACGGTGAGGTGTGCTCAGTGAGCACTGCTCAGGGTGCATGCATCAGACCACCACAACAGTTCTGGAACTGCAGCACAGACTCATCACCAGTGCTCCCAGCTGAAGGCAGGGTATAGCTCTGCCCAGCACTGCCCACCCCCACCCAGCAGCACCTACACTCGCGTCCCTCTCACATCCATGGACCCAGCCCTGCTCCCACATGCAGGAGAGGAGGCAATCGCTGGAGGCCTCTGAATATGTATGAGGTGCAGGTTGCTCAATAATCACGTCTGAGAAACGTCCAAATATTTACACAAATAAACCTCCACTCAAAGGAACCTACTGAAAACAGCCCTAATCTCAGCAATGACTTAATGGAGGCCACCTGCACCAGAGGCACCAGCTCCTGGCAGCTCAAGGCACGTAGGGCTGGTGTGCAGCCTGGTGGCCTGGCCTCTGGGGGGGTGTGTGGAAAAGGCTGTGTGGATGGGAAGCCCATCCAGCCATGCTCCTGCTGTCTAGTGCTGTTCACTGCTTGCATTCAGCAAAGGCCCTGGTACTAGGGACCAGTCTGGGGCAGTAGCAGAGAGGGGATGCACCCAGGTCAGCTCAAAGTGACCTCAAAGGCTGAGGGCAGGCCCTGCTCATGCCTCCTCTTGCTGGGTGGTTCAGAACCAAAGGGGTTTTTTTTTTGAGGCACTCAAAGAGCTTGCATGCCTCAGCAGGAGCTGGTATGTATCTCCTCTGCATCGCTGTGGCACAACCCACAGGGCCATCTAAAGCCTCCCTGTGCAGAGCATCACTAACGTGCAGCCTTCTCTGCAGTGGAGAGATGCACAGGAGTGCTACATGCCTGTGCCACTCGCAGATGTGCACAGACAGACAGACAGACAGACAAATGCAGTAACGTGGGTCACCGTCTCTCCTCATGTGAATCTCTGCTTCACAGGAGGGTTTTTTCCCTGCCACGCAGCCTGCTTTCTTCACAGCTCTTGTTCTCTGCTTGCAGGGCTTTGGAGGAAGGGACACAGTCACCTCTTCCCTGCCTCGTACCTCTCCTCAGTGCAGGCTGACTCTGCACACTGCAGTGGGATCTCCTCCAGCTCTCCTGGCTCCCTTTGGTCAGCACCGGGCTGCACAGCACCTTGGGGCAGCCGTAAGGGCCTGACTGACACTCCTGTGTTTGTGGCTCCCTTTCCGTGTGCCAAGGACTGTCTTCAAAGCCCAGTGATTTCAGAGTCCAGACTCAGAGGTGAAGTCCCTGTTTCTGCCCTGTAACTTCCATGAAATCACAGAATCACGAGTTGAGGTTGCAAAGGACCTCTGCAGGTCATCTGATCCCATCCCTTGCCCAAGCAGGGCCTCCAGAGCCAGCTGCCC
>WUAM01000017.1:127443-152785 GCA_024336885.1 Actenoides hombroni
CCTCTGGATTTTCATGTACAGTTGTTTCCTGTAAAATAAAAATAAAAATATGCAAGCCTCTGTTCCTCTCGCTCGCTCTCTCGCTCCCCTTGCCCCGGCCTCTCCCCGGCCTCAGCCCAGCGAGGTGCGCCACGTCTCCGGGAGCGGGCACAGACCGCCACAAGCACAGCCCTTCATGCAGCAACTGGAAAGCGAGCCAGCCAAAACCGGGGGGGAGGCCGGGGGAGGAGGAGGCAGGCTGCAAAAAAAATCACCCAGTCCGGGGGAGCCTCATCGCATCCTCTTCCTCGACCCTCCCCAAAATCATCCCCCTCCCGATCGGTGCAAAAAACCAGATACCCGAAACCACCATCACCCACCAATCAAAAAAAAAACCCCGAACGAAACAACAAACCGACCCCCAACCCTCCCGGCTCGGGGCTGCGTGTCCCCGCTGCTCGGCTCCGTGCTGGAAGCCCCCGGCCCAGCCCCTCCCGGGCCCGGGTGGCTCCGCGCCGCCGGCTCGGCACGGGGGAGGGATGCGGGATGCAGCGGGGAGATGCGCCCGGGCAGAGCCGGCCGCCCCCTCCCCACCCCGGGCATTTACCTACGTGGGGAGGCGCTGCTCCGAGAGCGGCTCATTGCGAGCGACAGCAGCAGCGACAGCTCTGCGGACCTGCCCTTGCGGGGCTTCCCCCCGCCTCGCAGCCGCACGCTTTTCCCGAGCGAAGCCCCGGCAGCGGCGCTTGGCCGCATTTCGAGTCCCACACGCCATCCTCACCCCGCCCTTCCTCCCGCCCGGGGTCGGCCCCGTCTTCCTCGCATCCCGGAGGGACCCGGGGCACGGTCCCATCCTGCGCTCGGGCGCAGCCGGGACCCCCGGCCCGGGGGGGGGAGGTTGTGCGGAAGCCCCGGGGGGGGGTTGCCGGGGGGAGCGGAGCAGGGGGGTCGGAGGAGAGGGGAACACGGGCACAGCCCGCGGCGGGGTGGGAGCCCCGAACTCCGCCGCGCCCCCGCGCTTCCCACGGCACCTCCCTCCGCCAGCTGCTTCCCGCTCCGGCAGCGACGGCCCCGCACAGGGGGTGTCTCCCAGCCCCTTGTCCCCGGGTCAGGCTGGGTCCTCCTGTCACCCCTAGCTCGGGGAAGACGCCTGAAGGGGCACCCAAGGAAGACTGTGGGTGCCCAGCCCTTCTTTTGCTGGCAAGAGAACTGGGAGCAATTCCCACCTCTCCCAAGCATCTCCCCTGGACTTGGGCCCCTGAGAACAGCTGGGGTGGTGCAGACACGGGAGACGTGCTCACTTCTGTGACAGACATAAAATCGCACCTCTGTCCCCCCTATCAACAGGAGATGTAAGGTCCACACAGAAGGTTGTGCTGCAGCTTCTCCCACAGTTTTATTTCACCATGCTATTGGGTCAGTCCAACTCAGGTCACATTTAGGACCCTCTAGGAAACATAAAAGAAAAAAAAAGTGACCAGCCCGTAACTTTTTGCTCGCTTGTTGTTCTTTTTAACAGCAGCAGTGCCGTGGGGAGGAGCGGAGATGACAGCGACCCCCTGGGAAACGGGGGGCAGCACAAAGCTGGGTGGTCGCTCTGTCGAGTCGTGCAGCGTCCTCACCTCCCAGCCCTCAGCCTTCCTCAAGGTTAGCTTCACCTTGCTGCTGGAACCCAAGCGCCATTTATTTTTCAGGGCCACCAAAAGTAGAGTTTGCTTGTTCTGGGTTTTGCGTTCTTGCATATTTGTTTTCCTCCTGTTCCTCAGGCCACAAGCAGCCTTCTTATATAATGACTTGTGTTATATAAACTCCTTTCTTCAAGGAACAGTCATTAACCTACTACTGGGTATTGAAAATACCAAAATACTGTCACACAATTAAAATCACTAAATGGTGTCCTCAAATTAGAGCACAGATTGCATTGCAGATTTTTTTTTTTTTCCTCTCTTTAAATTAAACCACACACATGAAACACTTGATAAGCCGGGCACTTCATGCAAGAGAGCAGCAAGGCTGGGAAGGCACCGCTCCCTGCAGTCCTGCCCAACCCCTCAGGGTTCTCTCCTCACCAACCCTCTGCCCTGAGCTGCTTTTGCTCCTCACTGAGCTAGGAGGTGGTTCCTACCCTCTGTACACAGACCTCAGTGAGGGGAATGCAGAGCTAATGCAGCTGGTTACTCTGCTAGGGGGAGAAAACGGGCACTTTTAAAGTAACAGCCAAGTAAAGTGACAGGAGAGAACAGACAATTTGAAGACAAGTCTGAAGGAATGCTGGATAAGTTTTGCCCAGCCCTCAGCCAGTGTTTCTAATCCCTCATCCATCCCCACAAACTAGGCTGGGGCAGCGAAGGGAAGGTTTTGTCATTAGGTAGAAGCCGGGTTTCTCAGCACAGCTCTGGAGGAGCAGTCACCCCTCAGTATCCCTTCGGAGCAAAAGTCCTGGCTGAGGGGGATTCCAGATGTCACTGCTCTGATCATTCTGGCCGGTGCACACTGCAGTCCTGGCTGCACCTAGTGCCTGTTACCTCCTGCTGTGGCTGTAGGGCACTACAGCTGCCTGACAGAAAGAACACTCACCAGCATTACAAAGATCTTCAGCAACACGAGAAACACAGAAAAGGGACGCAAAATTAAGAGTGACTCGTGTGAAAGAAAAACAGACTGCAAACTAGACAGGAACAGGACTCTACTGCTCCATGCCTTAGGGGGCTGAGGTGTGAGAGATGGAAACCTCAAATAGTTTGCTTGGCAAAGACCTGACCACAGAGGAAGTGGCATCAACTGCATGGCAGCAAGAGAGCAAAATCCTCTAAGTGCACTTCAATAGATACCTTAGATTTTTTTATCGATCTGACTTTTCATGCAAAGTCAAAGCAGTGAGATATGTTGACAAAACATAATTGGTGCATTTAGAAACGGGAGGAGGAACCTCTGGGAGAAATCTGCATTTTAAATCTACCACTGCTGGCCTTATGGTAAGCGGTAGATGGTCCCAAACCTCACTAGGTGAGCCCAAAGCTCTCCTTTACAGCAGAAATCTCCCATCACAGCTAACTTCTGAATACTCAGAGTGCACAAGGTGTTAACCCTTCATTGCTTTCCTTCATTAAACAGGAAGAAGGCCAACTACAGGATTTAAAAAGAAATGGACCATCTTTCAGCACTGACACTCACCAACAGGAATACCAACGTATCTACGAGGCAGGGAAGAGCACACCACCACCACCACCACCACCTAGATGCCACCCCACTCCTAAAGGAAAAAGACATTATTTTTGCCATTTCCTTTAAACTAAAGCTGCTCTTCAACTATCTTTTTGACACAGAAAACAACGCTGACCTTGTGTTTAGTGAGAGTTGTATACCTACCTACATCTTTACGTGTGTATAAAGACATGTATTTCTCAAACCAGACCAGGATCCCATCAAATGCTTGTGTCAACTGAGCTTGTGGATTCAATGCAAACGAAGCAGATGGAGACAAAGCAACTATATAAATACATACATTTTTCAATACCCTGTAAGTCAGATGCAAGCAATGGGTGAGGGTAAGAAAGAAGCTTTAGCTGGGGAACAAGTTTTGTGGTTTTCACAGAAACTGGAAATACTTTGAACTGTGGATCGTTCCGAATACTTGCCTGGCCACGCAGGGTAGTCATCCCTCCTTCCTGCCAAACATCCATCGCACGCGGGTTGAAGAGATGTAGTCAAGTTTTACTAATGAATCCACACTTGGCCTGACAGCCACCAGAATTCTCTACCAATTAGGCAGGTGAAAAGTAAGGGAAAAGGACACTGGTGTAAATCCCCACATACACACAAAATATGGGTTAAAAGATCCTGCTTGGGTTTTTACTGCCTTTCTAGAAAATACCAGCAAAGAGCTCTGTTTAGGATGAATTAAGTTGAAAGTAGAAAACCTTTTCCAACGCTGCCTGGGTTTCACCTTGCCCCAGAGCAGACTTCAGTACCGATGATGTACAGGGAAGGAAAACTGCTCAAAATACTCAGCACTGTGCTTGCTTGAAATGTCTTTTTAAAGAGATCAACTAAAGCAGTTCAGTCCTTACAGAATCATCTTCCTTTGGCTGTAAATATCCCCATGGTAACAAGTGATGGTATCAGACAGACAAATGAGCAGAAGCAGAGGCTGAGTGAAATCCTTCAAATACAGAGTCTCCAGAAACAAAATGGGACAGGACAAGCCAAGCAGAAAACACACACTCCACAAACCTTATCACAACAGCTGCTTGAGCTCCCCACCCCCTAATTGCTCTCATCTCCTCATTCACCCTCCACAGTTTTTTTTTGTTTTAAGTTTTTAACAGACAAGAAGAACCAGCACAGGTAATCCAAGGATATTAAACGTTCCTGGGACCCGAGTATGATGCAATGACCCATTTGGACACTGTCCAGGACACAGATTGAGCTGGCAGAGGTCTAAGTTTTCCCACAAGGCAGTTGAAACCACAGTCAACCCCCCGATACCAGGACCAAGTACTGAAGAGCACATGGATCTCCTCAACGCAATCAAAAGCAATTATGGGCTGCCTGAACTCCCCACCTTTCTGAACACAGGACACAGTTCAGGTCTTTTGCTTTCTATCAAGATCTTCTCATTGTCACTGCCCTCTCCAAGACACTTTGAGTGAACACGTGTTCTGGTGCAGGCACTTTTACCTCACAGGGAACAGTCAGACTGACTTGGCTTCTATTGTGAAAACAGACAAACTTACAGGTTTTTCATTTTTATTGGATGCTTCCAACTTTATCTCTAATAATATACAGATACTCATTTTTCATTGTTCCATTCATATCCTCACAGAGTTCAGCCATTCTGTCACATTAAAATAATAAAAAAAAAAAGCACAACTGAAATAAAATAAATTTGTAAGCTGGAAAAATACATTATAAACTTATATTCAAGAAACTTTCTCTTTATAATTAAAAACCTACTTGTAATAATTAAAGTAGGATTTAAAGAAAAAACTTGATTTTCATTTTTAAATAGGTGGCCTTTGTGCATACTTTTAGTCATCTCATATGTACAAACCCAACCAGTATCTCTGCCTACCTGTGACAGAATACCTGAAACAAAACAAAAAGACACTGAAAAGGAGCTTTTAAACAAACAAAAAAAAAGAGTCAATATTCATTTTCCAGGAAAATACAGTATAATCAGAACTTTAAACACATGCTTCCCTCATCTTTATTAAGGCCTAAGAGACAGATGTGCTTTAATAAAAGCAGACAGTATGAAGAAAAGTCCTTCCACTTTTCTCTTCAAATTCCTGTAACAGCTCATCTATTTCATTTTCCATGTCTTCTGTGTGTTGTATCTAGAAGAGAAAAAATACTAAGCAACTGGACTCCAAGGATATGATGTAATTTAGAAAACTGTAATAATTCCATTTGGCTTCCTATGAAATCTAAACCAGCAGGCTGCACCAAACAGTGCAGCACTGGGTGCTTTATGGAGATTCCCAGCATTCCCAAACATACATCTATGCTGCATCACGTTTATCTGCAGATCCTTCCTCCTCCAGCCCCCTGAACTGGCACTTCACTAGTACTTCGTCGAGTAGGCACCATCCAGCCTCACCAGGTAGCAAATGGAAGCTCCAGAATAGCTACAGACACACTGAACAGACGGCTACAGTTCCACATCCTTGAACCCTCTTAGGCTTTTTGAATTTGGGAAGGATTACAGATTGTAACAGACCAGACAGGCTGGAGTTGGAAAAGGAAAAAGCCCGTTGCCACACTGGCATCGGTGAACTCAACTCGCACACTGTCAAAGGGGACAGATCCACAGATCCTTTCTCCGTTCTCTTCAGTGGCATCAACTGGAGTGCAGCTTATTTCAGTCTTACTCCAAGGGCTGTGGCCCCTGAATGTGGATGACAGAAGGCACCACTCTTTCCTCCTACATCCTACATGCAACAGGGTGGTACTAAGAAATACACCTGCAGAGGATGTTTTTCCAAGTACTCACAATGCAACTGTGATGTTTACATCACACATTACAACCAAAAGCAGTTGCAATAGCTCCATAGAAAGGGGCATTTTTGCCCTAAAGAGCGTTTTGAGTAGGGGCTCAAGGTGTAACAGTTACGGCAGTGCTTCCCAACACCACTGTGTGTGTGAGCTTTCCTGTGCATTGGTTCAAATGCACACACAGGAAGCCATGAACTCAGAATTCAGCTCTTTGCACAATAGCTTCAAAAATAACTGCAAGAATTTGGAAACTTAAAGTCTATTGACACGGATTTTATGTAACTTTTGCAATATGCAGCACCTTGAAGGAGTACTAAGCAAGTCCCAACCCCTGTGGAGTCAGCTGGGTCCGAGGTACCCCCAGGCAACCAGCCCTCTCTACTTACACACTGGCAGAGCTCACAGATAAGGAAAGCACCCAGGGTGGCCTCCTCATGGTTATCCTGAATGTCCACATTGATCACATGTACTGGCTGACATGTCTCCTGCTCTCTGGAATTTAAATCTATTTGAAAACAAAACACACGTCACAGCAAAGACTTTGGGTGGAACAGTATCATATTTTATACAGAGCATACACAAGATTTTTAAACGTACACAGGCATTGCCCACCTCTGCCTTCTCCAAACTTATTTTCTTTGGTGTTGTCTTAAACACTAGTCCCTTTTCAAAAATCAAAGAGACAGATTTTGGAAACAAAAGAATTCAGTTTCGTGGAATGGTCATGACAGTTTATTTGCCCCACTCACCTCACTCTGACAAGACAAAGATTCTCAAGAGTCAAAAATGGTTTTGGGCTTCCTCAGCTGGAGAGTAGCAACTGCTTGGGTTTTAAAAAAAGCACTGTACAACCAACACTCTGGAAATTAAACTGCAAGGGCAACTCCTACAAGCCAGGCACTGACAGTCACATTGGAAAATTCTAGCTTCAAAAGGTTCTCTTTATTAACACGGGGTGAAGGGGAAAAAAAAAGTAAAAATCCAACATCCTTTTCCTGCTAACCCATCCATGTATTACTGTTATGCCTCTATCATAACCTTCCTGTTACTCACTACATGTTGTCCTCTCCTAACCCCGCTCTGCAACTTAATTTTGGCAAATCTGTTGAGATTTCCATTTTAAAACTCAGCTTTCACATCCAGAGCCATCTGGTAGCACTCAAGCCTTGTTCCATGGCCAATTATGAAGGGCATCGCCATGAAGTTAGAGAGGTGCACACCTGGCAAGTTAGCAAGTGGGTGCTCTTCACCTCCCTTCCTCAGGATACTCACCTAAAATATTAAGAGTGAAAGCTGCTTTCTATGCCAGCCATGCTGAACTTGCTGAAGATCCATTCAAGCACGAGGGCAGATGCTCTCAGAACTTAGTACTATATTTCAAACACTTAAACATTCAGAACAGTAATTGCTCAGCTTGCAGAAGCCCAAATGTATCATGCTCTGTATTGGTTGTGACATGGTCATTGAGGACTCAAAAGGCAAGACAACTGCCTTTTAAATGATGTGTATGATACTAATTCAGCTGGCTGGTCTTTCAGTGTAAAGGAAACACCTTAAATCCCACGTAAGACTGGATCTGCCGTTTCCAGAGATTCAGGGTTCTCAGCCTAGGAGCTAACAGAGCCCTTGATGAACCCCCACAACTTTCGGTGAGCTCACACCAGGCTTGCTGCCTTGTGTTCATGCAGAACCCAAAGATAGCCAAGGGGTATCTTCCAGCACCTCTCACCACGACTCAGTTAGGGGCAAAGCCATAGCCTGTTTGCAGAGCGCGAACCGTGCTCAAGAACAGTTTCTCCACCTGTACAGGAGGTATTTATTGTGGATAAACTGCTTGGGAGGTCACAGGAAGTCTTGCACAGAGAAGGGAAATCGCATAAGGAAGACAGCTTAGACTTTGTTTCTCCAACAACCCAGGGTAAAGAAAGTAAAAATAAAATGCTCATCACCTACAGCTTACCAGCTTTCTAGATCCACGAGCACTTTCAAACCCAACATATATTTGGGTTTCTCCACATCCTTACTCTTTCCTTATGCCAGACCTTAAAACTGCTATACATGTATGTTCTGAATAGCTGCCAACACCAGCATCTTTTAGAAGTAAGCATTCAGCCATCACTTTGCTGGTTCATAAACTCTACGTCAACGGGCTGCAAGCTCTTGTCCCTGCTGGTGTTCCAGCAGCAGCAGTCAGAGGAGACAGAGATGTTTCCAGATTTGTGAAGGACTTCAGGGAGGAGGGAGGAAAAACAAAGCGCTCAGAGTTAACTTTGTTTATCAGTTCAAGTTCCTTACCTTCTACTACTTGATCATAGACTCTTTCTTCACACGTTAGGATCAAATCAAAAACATCTTTGCAGTTCTGGAATCTTTCTGGCCGTGGCTTGATTCTCTTATTTCTGTCCAACATGTGTAAAATCCCATTCTGTGTGTATCTGAAGTTGCTTGAGTTAAGTACCTTTACTTTAAGAAAAGTCATGTTTTTGAGCAAATGACCAGTACAAGTTAAATTATTACTCTACCTTTAAAATAAGATTATTTTTGTCCGCAAATATAAAGATCAGTGAACACTAAAACAGATTCCTAAGGTGGCTCCACGATCCCCATCAGGGTGATTTGTTCAGCTTCTGGTTTTCAGAGACCTGTCACTGTCATCAGTACAAGGGCAGAGACAGCTTTAAAAGACCCTCATAAGAGCAGAGTTTCTCAGGATGACAACTTTTCTTGGGCAACTCTTTTTATACCCATAATGCTTACAACACACAGAGTTCGCCATTTCCGTGAGCAGAATGTCCTATATTCACTTAAGTCACTGCCCCTCACTCCAGGGGCCTCTCTCCTGAAACATGGTGTTTCCAGTGTCAACTGCGCATCTGCCTCAAGTCCCACTGGGGTCTCAGGTTTATGCAACAGAACATCCAAAGAAAGTTAAATAAACCGCAGAAAGCAAAATGCCTTAAAAATATCCCAAGATATATAAACGGGAATGAAGAAAAACACTGACTTTATGCCTGTCAGAACTTCAGTCACTGTGTGAAAGGCATCTGTGATGCTGCTTGGTAGCTATATTTACACTGGTACTGTAACCTTCAGGCCCAATGTACACCCTGTATCCCCCTGTCAGGCAGGATTTGCTCATCCCACCATCTTCTCAGCATTCCGGGACGTGCAGTCTCCTCAGGAGCACACCCAGGGTTGACTGTCACACAAACCCGCTCACCTGACCAAAGCCAAAGGAAATGAATACCAGGAAAAGTTTGAATTAAAGCCTGGAAACTGATGCATCTCTTCCTCGCTTTGAAGCAGCAGTATTTTTAGACATCTAAGTATGTATTTTTAAATTAAAACAGCACTAAGGATAAACTGTCTATAATTTCTTGAGGTAACAGAAAGATTCTGAGAAAAAGAAAACCTCCATCATTAGTAGCAAGTATGTCAGAGGCCACCTTGGCTTATTTCCTTGTTGAAAAGGTCACACATACACCTAGCAGGTATTTCTTTTTGGAGAACAGTCCTAATCTTTTGTAACAAAAGATCAGCAACTTTGCCTCTACCTTTCTGCAGCTGCCCTCTGCTACCTCCAGTTCTATTGCCCTGTGTAGGCAGACCTGCACCTGCAATGTTTCAAAGTATTCTTCAACACTTCTCAAGCAAACGACCTCCAGAGCTTCTAAGCCTTTCAAGTGTTCAATCTGTATTAAAAATTAAACCCATCTCTCTACCTGTAAGAGTCTAGTTTTTATGGAAAAAGTGTTCTGCATCACTGCACTGTAACTGCTTGGCTACAGAAAATTTCCATTTTGAATCACAAGGTGAATGATCCATTGGTTATCACAAGCATATGTTGTCAGTTCTCACAGTCAATTCATTTATACCACATTTCATCTCTTCAGGTCACCCCCGAGCCTTTTACCACTCTTCTTTCCCAAAATATTCCTCCCTCTATAAACAGAATAGTTTTTTATAGCCCAAAGCTATCTCACAAGCAGCTCTCGTTGGCCAGCACCCATTGCTTCCTCACAGCATCCCTGTAAACTCTCCTTGAGTTTGTCAGGCTTGGGGGTAAAAACCCAAAAGATCCACTTCACTGGAGGCATTTTGGACCTCTGGTTATTTGCAAAGCATGCAAGTGACTGCAACAGCTGTTTCCAAAGCAACATCTGGTGGTGTTGCTTCCTTCAGTTTGAAGGTGAAGCCCCTTCCAGGGCTCTGCAGTCCTCATTTCTACAGCATGCAGTCCAAGGGGGGGGGAATAATCCACAACATCCCCCACACTTTTTTGGGTTCTTTTTTTTCCCCTTTCTAGGATAAAACATTGCTGGCATCTGTGCCCAAGCTTTTCTGACTGAGCTTGGAGACAGAATTACGCATATTCAAAAAACCCACACAGTCAAGCTTTCTGCTTCACACAGTCGAGCTTTCTGCTGCCAACTTACAGCTATTTCTTTTTTCATGGGTCCATCTGCCTATAAAAGGAGGCTGAAATAAGCAGTTAACTAACATTCATGACACTTTCATATTTGGTTGCCTGAAATCTTTTCCATCAGGAGAAAAAAAAGCCCAGCACACCATCCTTTCAGCAAGCAGGGGGATGTGATCTGCATGATCGTTCCCAATGCATCATCATAACCCAGCTTCTTTCATGAGCTCAGGTGAAAGGAAAGATATGACAGCTTATTCATGGTTTCCACTATAAATGATTCAACATCTGGCAGTAAAGTCAGGCTTGGCTTTCCTTCCAACAGGTTTCAACTCCCCGCTCCCTATCCTATGTATCTCTGCTCTTTCTTCTCAGCAGCCACTTCTCCAGAAAGTACTCACAAAGCTTTCGCCCGGCCGTAGGAGCCAGCTCAGCGCTACCGTGATCACAAAGTCACCACCACATCCAGTCATCTGTCCACGGGGCCTTCACCTGCTTCAAACTGTTGGCACAGTTAATCCATCACATTTTTTTTTTTTACAGTGAGTCCAATTCAGGTGTCACCTTTATTGGAATAACTATTCATTCTGTTGTGGGTCTGTTGAGCAATCCATGCATGACGACTCGGTAACGGGCAGAGGATATAAAAAGGAGATGTGCAATACTAGGGGCGTTTTTCCAGGAGACACAGAATTGGTGCCCATTCTGACAGAGACAAGTCTGCCTGGCTATTTCTAGTGTTACCGACTCCGCATTCTCTCCATTTACTAAAGTATATCCCATCACAATGTCTTGATGAAGACATACATAACTATTAAATATAAATAACTAAAGTTGGGTGTGTTTGGATCAAATCCTTAAAGCTTCCATAGCTTCTGCTACCTGAATTTAAAATACCTGTACCAGACACCAGCAATGCCTTTTACCACCCACTTGACAGTCTCTGTCCCACACAGATGCCCCACACAGCCTTCACCCCTCTGCTCAGTTCCTCAGCAACGTGTCCACTGACAGGGCCAAGAGGCTTCTAGGTGTGAGCACTACGGGCAGGCACGCACAGCCAACACAGCACAGCCAACACAGCACAGCCTCTCCCCCTCCCAGCACAGCCAGCAGCGACTGTGCTCACTAGAGCACGCAGCGACCAGCCTGGCTTTCTTCAGAAACCCAGATCTGGCAAAGCAAGGACAAGAAGATTCTACCAACTGCCTGAACATCAGCAAGGTAATACTGATGTGTTCTCTCGTCTCCGTCTCACATGCAGGCTAAAATAATAATAAAAAAATACTTTCCCTACCCCAGAAGAGTGGTTTTCAATGTCTCCATACATCACTCCCACACTGAAAGATAACCACAACGATTGCATCGCTTCCACAAGTGTCCAACTTCCTGCTTCCCTGAGAGTGCTTTTTGTGTAGGTGAAGAGAGCGGCAAAGATTTGGCCGTTACCAGACTATGAAAGTCAATAAAATGTAGATTGCTGGTTTTGTTAGGAAATTGGATCCTTACAAACCTGAAAGATATTTTTGGCTATGAATGCGTGAGAACTATTGTTGGAAATTCATTAAGGGAAAAAAAAAAAAAATCTAGAGGGGAAAAAAAAGAAGCAGCAGCATGTAGCTTTTTCCACATCAGTCAGCCTCTGAACACCGTGCGATGATTTGCTCTGCCAGAGATCAGCTGGGGAGAAGATGTTAAACAGGAGTGCTAGGCAGACTTAGAACAACAACAACTTCTAAGGATGCTACATGTTATTCCATTCAGCTGCTGTGAAAATTAACAGGGAAAAAAAAACCCCAAACATAACAAAACACTCCAGCACGTGCTCTTGCACATTTACACTCTCTCTCCATTAGGTTTTCCAGGGGCTGGTCAGTAATTTTGTAACTGTTAAAGTTGTACAGAATATGCTTCTACAGTTCTAGAAAAATCACTCATGTTATAATCAATTTTTTTTTAATGACTCACACGTTAGTGCTACCTCCCCATCTATGCCTGTTACCACCACTCCCATTCCTCCATTCAGCCCTGTTTGAGAGCAGCAGTTTTTCCAAGGTCTATTTCAGAAGCCAACTTTTTAGGAAACTAGAGATGGTCTTTAGAACAACTTGTACAACTGCCTGTGAAGAATAAAAGGGAGCACAGGGATTCTCTTCTTCACAGCACAGCAGGATCTAGCAGGAAGGGGACATGGAGCTCTCTGTCGGGACAGGCAATATCTTTTCCTTTATTCTAAAGAGCTCCTGGATGAAATATGGCAGATTCCCCAAAGAGCTACACGCCGAGGCCGATTCCCCCAGTACGCCACTAAATTATTGTTTTGGAGAGCTCAGCATCCAGCTGCAATCAAAATGCTCTATTAATTCAGCAGGGAGATTTCAACAGGAGTTCAACCTCAGAGCCTGACATCGGGGAACAGAGAGAGGAGCCACCACCACCGTCGCTCAGCCGAGCTGCATGTCCACAAAGGAATGTGCATTTCAGGACTTGGAGAACCCCACCTGGACACCAAGCACCATGTAAGAAATGCAAGAACACTAGATTTCATGCCTACTGCATTTTAAGACAAAGGCTTCTTTGTTTTCATTCCTTACCACTATTGCCACCACTAAAATGCAGCTCTGTAAGCAATCACTGCACCTAGACAACTTACTTTCAGAAGTATCCAAAGTGCGAATTGCCTTTCATCTGGAATTGAAATTGTGTGGTTTTGGTACAAACCAGAGTTTGTTCACAAGCCTTTTGTGACACCGTGCAACTGTCTTAACACTGAGATTACACAGTCTCAAGACATCACAAAGAGACTAATTTGGGTGAAATAATACGCCTGATAACATTTGTACCTGCACTAACGACTGTCAGAGACCTGGGGTGTCCCTTGTTTTTCATTGCTAAGGACAACCATGTAGAATTCCTAAGCTACAAGCTGCACAGATAAAATCCAGCTGAGCATGCTTGCAGTAGCTGATCCAAACATACCAACATGCCAGCCACGCTTATCTCCAAGTGCGGTTGAGCCCTAGAGCTGAGGGCTACATACCCACACAGCACTGACAGGAGAAAAAAACCCTTCAGTTTAGCCTAGGGCTCAAGTGCCAGGCAATGACTTGTCAGTGATGAAGACCTGAACCTGCATTTGAAGATGAAACTGGACAGATAGAAGCTGTCAAAGGGCAAACCAACAGGAGCAATGGCAAAGGCCAGTGCTAAGAGCTGGAGGAGGGAGAGGACGGACATACTGAAGGGACTACCAGGAAGACAAGGATACCAGAGACAGAACACAAGATGACTTCATAGATGTGGCACGTTTGCCCGTGCCATCAAACAGCTGACCATGCACTTCATCCAAGTGTGTTCTTCAAGAGGAGTTCGATCGCTGGAACCTACGGTGTCCTGGTCACTTGGCAAGACAGCTCAAACTACTGGTGAGACCAGTGTGTGACACAGATGTGTAGCAGAGGAATACAGACATCATTATCAGGACCAGTAGGTAAGCAAGAGGGAATCATAAGAGGATTTATAAGTATCACACACTACTTTTGGGTGCTCTCCACAGGTTCTGATGAGCAGCAAATGCTCTAGGACTGAGCAGGGGGAAGTACTTTGAAGTGGCTGTGTGGAAAGGTGTCTGTGAGAAGAGAGGTCGTTCCATTTACTGTCTCAGAGAAACAGGGTCTGCAACAATGATTTTCAAACTGGTTTCTGTTGTTGTCATTGCTTTGTACTGTACACCTCAAGAGTAATTTTCAACTAAATAGAGTTAACTCAGATAAAGCAAAACACAAGTATTACTTAAATCAATTAAGCCGTTTCATTTCACACATTTGGGAAACCTGAAAACACCTTCACAAAGACAGCAGGACCACTTTTTCACAGCAGCATGCAGAGCAAGGAACATGCTGGATGAGATCCGTGGCAAACATTCCTTAGTGCAACATGACAAACAGGATACTGAAGAAGAGAGGGATGTGCTTAATCCACAGGCTAATTAACAGCCAATTTTGTAAAGCTTACATGCACACCACTTGTGTGCCTCGGGTACACACATCTCACAATAAGCCCTTCTCACAGTGGCTGTCAGTATTTATCTGTTCTTGCTTTAAATTCCAAAGATCCTGAAGTCTGCCAATTCTGTCACTGGGCAGCAACAAAGCTGTAACACCTTTCTCCCCCTCACCCCAAATCACTGTCTTCTGAAAATATACTACTTTCATCACTCAGGGTTTTTTTCCTGAAGTTCTGTGCCAATGAGTTATACAGCAGCAAGAGAGCCCAATTTCTTTCACATCCGAAAACCAGACCTCATTAACTAACACTACTTCTAATTTTAATGTAATTCTCAATACACTATATCCAACCAGTTAAAAGTAAGTATCCCATTTGGGAAAGGTAAGCATCTAACTGCCTATTTCTATTTGTATTAATTCCCTCTTTTGCTGAATTTCAGAAGTTTATTGCAGAATGTTTCTGAAAAGAGCTCTTAGGTACATGAATTTCTCAGGGCTGGCTGAGCTCTGTCTGGGATACAAAGCCCTTCAGACTCTTCTTACACACACACCAGCAGCGCATGAACAAGATCTTCCAATAATTCTATGCCAGCAACTAGCCAATATATTGAGGGGGATTTTTAGAGTTGTGTCAGCCAACTTGTTCCTGCTCAGATGGAAAGCAAGAAATGGGCACACCCCTCTCCTGCCATCCCCATGCTACACTTCTCGTTTGTGCTGCTAAAACGTCTTTCTACGTTGGTCCATTGCTGAAACCTTGCTATGGTTACTCCAGTTGAATCAATCTGGCACCTGGATCCCAAGTGCCAGAACAATTCTATTTGAAATACATAGGATATACACAAAACACCTTGATCCAAACAACTCTGCCAAGGCTCGAAGCACACGCCTGCACGCGCTCGTGTACTCAGAGTACGAGGAGCATGGCCCGTGTAAAGTGGTAGCAATGGCCACCTTACTCAGATTTCTCTTACCTTTCATATTTTTCTGATCTTCCTTCTATCAAGATGTGCATTATAGATCACGTTTCCAAATGCATCCAAAGTTTCCAAACAGTCTTTCACTTCTCTCTGTTAGAGGTTCTCAAACGGCTCCTCTGCAAGCAGCTGAAAGATGTTTTATGCCACATTATGGGGACACGGGGCAAGCTACACAGAAGGGAGTTTTCAACATGCTTCAAGGCAGCAGGTGACACAGAAACCATCCCAGATGTAATTACCAGAAAAGTTTGGCACAGTTCACTCAATTTCTCTGATTTGTACCTTTGGAAGTATTGAGAAATTTAAGATCAGAGTCATGAGACAAAAATGATGATGCTTCAAACTTTCACTTGCTCTTTCAGACCCAAAGTGTTTTCAGGTTTTTCTTACAAGATCACTGAAGAGTCAACAGCATCAGTTCTGTGGCTGATGCCAAGGAACTTTCTACTACAGTTGAGAGAGGCACTGCACAAGAAACTGATTCCTTTCCTCCAGTACCGGTGTTAAGGGAACCTTCTGGAAGAGATTACTATTACTGCTCTTAATTGCACTGTCCCATGAAGCTAAGCTTGATTCCAAGACAGGAAATGCAGTTTTTCTGCAAGTAAAACTTAACTGCAGTGGTATCCAACTAAGATTTCAACACTAAAGGATCCACTTTCAACACCACCCTACAAAGACAGAAAAATTAATCCTCAGTATGACCTCACTGCTTCTGGATGCTCCCTCTTCTCAGCTAGTCCCCATCCTCTGTGTTTATTCCTCTTCATGGGCACAGGAGATGGTATCTCAAAAGTTTTGGGAAAGGCACAGCATCTTTCCCCTACATAGTTCTACAAAGAAGCCAATTTAGTTCAACAGTCTACTTCTGTGGGCCTTCATTTTCTGTAGAGAAATAAAGATTTCAGGTTTGTTCATCTAGACTCTGTGAAGATTTTTTGCATGCCAGAACCTGCTTCAGATTTTTCGCAACCCTCCAACTCTAGAACTATTATACATAGTCCCTAGCTCAAGCCTACACTTGCTCCAAAGCCACATTTTCTTCTGCTTTCTTCTGACCAGTTAATAGAGCCCATCTTCTCAGGCAGGTGGAAGACTGGGGCATAAACCAGGGCTATGTGCCAGCTATGGGGAGACCATGCTACAATGTTTACTGGCAAAGTGGTCTGTATATGGCAGAAGAAATTGATTGCACTCATTCCAAATGTGAAGGATGCTATTGCAAACAACATCCAAAGCCACCACACATCAGCAAGAGCACAGAAAGTATCACAGGGCCACCCAGCTGAAAGATGGAGTTCACAGAGGGGAAAACCCCTAGATCCCCATCACTTAGATTATCACTACTAGAATACTGAAGAGCTCAGCAGAGGCCATGAAGATGCTGAGGGGACTGGAGCATCTCTGAAGAGGAAAAGCTGAGAGCCCTGGGGCTATTCAGCTTGGACAAGTCTGAGAGGGGATCATATCAGTACCTAAAGGGCAGGGGTCAAGATGATGGGGCCAAACTCTTTTTGGTGGTGCCCAGTGACACGACAAGGGACAACAGGCACAAACTGGAACCCAGGAGGTTCCACTGGAACGTGAAGAAAAAATTCTTTTCTGCAAGGGCAACAGAGCCTGGCTCAGGCTGCCCAGAGAAGTTGTGGAGGCTCCTTGTCTGGAGAGATTCCAACCCCGCCTGGACACTGCAACCCTGGGCCCCCTGCTCGGGGTGACCCTGCTGGATGGAGCAGGAGGGGTGGCACCAGATGATCTCCAGAGGTCCCTTCCAACCCCCACTGTTCTCCTAAAAATGCAATGGTGGATGTGGACACTTATTAACTCTTAAGATTTAACTAGCACATCTTGGACTGCTTTGAAGTACTTCCATTTCACAGATACCGTAACCACCCACCCAGCTGAATCCATGCGCCCGACCCACTGATCCCTTACTCCTCTGCTGCTGAAATTCAACATATGCCTTCAAGGTATGTGAGCTGGTGCTCTGTATTTCACTAATTAACTGCAATGAAGGTGCTTTTAGTCCTTCCATAGCAGGTTTTTGACAGCTCTCCCCGCCTGCCACAAGTAAATGAGAGTTCCGAGGATCTTTTCACTCCAACACGTTTTTAACTTTGCTCTGACTTACATTTGAGCTTCTGCAGCTCACTTCTGTTGGAGGCTACTGCTTTCTGAATAAGGGGTCCTTTACCTGGCCAGCCAGAGAACATCCCAAACCCCCTACAGCCACAAGTTCACAGAGTACCATAGTGTCCATAGTGCTTTGGACTGCTGCTGGCACACAGAGCTGGAGGAAGGACATCACTCCTAAGTGAGGCAGTAGGGACTGCTGAGCACTCACAGCTTCATGTGTCCCATCACTGGCATAAGGGAGCAACCAGACAGCTGTCCCAGGGATACACTATTTCAAAACACATTGAAAGGTTACAGATGACAATCATCTCCACTCAGCTGATGAAAGCAAGGCTGGGGAACAGAACAAGCAGCTAAGTCATATGACAAACCACACCTCCTTTTGTTTCCCCATACAATGACACCCAAAGCCCATCAGAAGAGCAGGCCCTCCCACCCTTCATCAGGTAAGGTCTGCACACCCGTCACCTCACCCACACTCACCCCCCAAAAATAAAACAAAACTGAGAGCCCACGTGACCCTGGTGCACAAAACATTCCTCCACAACTCTGACAAGAGTAGGTGTGGTTTCGGTTACTGTCTTTAGCCTTAAAAGCCATTTCTGGAGATGGAGTTGTTGCTTTCTGCACTGACAGTCTTCTCTCTGAAACCCTTAACTTGCATTATCTGAGAATCAAAAATGCAAAGACGGAGAGGCAACTGTTCTTGCCCCACTGCCCTTGCAACAGCCGTTGTTTAACTGACTTCCTTTTCATCTTGAGGAATGGTTTAACATTTGGGGGACACAGCAACAATCTGCAGCACGGAGCAGAACCAAAATGGTTCCTCCTGAGCGGGGAGGGACTAGGCAGGCTTTGTCGGTTCTCCCTTAACGCGTTGCCACGTTCAGCACAGCAGCAGCGAAGAACGCAACGAGGAAGTCACAGGGCGTTAGTGCTTGTTAAAATTACTTCTCAATTCAAATTATTTTCTTTTGAAGCAATTATTTTTTTAATCAAGATACGGCGTACCTCGTTCAGATAGGTTTGCAAGTTCCCTGGTCTCTATAGGCAGAGGGATTAAAAACACCCAGCACATCACATGTGACTCATTACGACTACACCCTACATTCTGAACTTCTTTTTAAATTACTTCTAATTAGATATTAAGAAATCAACACCCCTGCAAGGGATGCCACTTGTGTGGAACACCCCGCAGAAAGGTATTCCAGTGTTTCATCAGTTCTCACTGTGCTGTACAGTTTTAATCAAACAGCCCAGCCCTTCTCAACAGAAGTCTTTCCATGCCCAGTGCAAAAGCCGCTGCCACTCGAGGTCTCGGGGAGCTCAAGTTTACTATTTCTGGTCAGCAAATACAACAAAGAACTTTTGTTTATGTGAGCCATGGTATAATCTGTGCTACCAAACAACTGTAGAGCTCTCTTTCAAAAAAAATTGAGCTTGCTGACTCCTTGGGTAACAGCCTGAACTAGTTTCTACCACATTCCAAGTTATCTAGTCTCTAACAACCTGTTTAGTCTCACCCCTTTCTTTTTTTCATTTGAGGATGCAAGAAAACTGGGCTGTTTGAGCACAAATAAGACATTTAAACCATGTTAATATTCCTGCTGGATCTTCAGATGGCCATACCCAAGACTTTAGGGGGAGAAACAAACAAAAAATAACTTGTATCACTAAAAGTGCAAAGACTATTAAATTACCAAGGCTGGGATATTTCTGGGTATTAGATATTACCATTTCTGGGATATCTCACTGTAAAGATCTCACTCCATCTTTTAAGTAGAGATTCAGCATATTCTGAATCTCTTAATTAGGTTAAGCTTTTTTTCTTTGGTATTTAACAAAAAAAAAATAGATACCTTGTTGAGAAAGAATCTCTAGAATGAGTACCCTGATTTTGTGGGTTTTCTTAAAAAAGTCAACTTTAAATACAGGTTTCTAAAGTCATGGAGCTGGACGTTAGTCATGGTTTTAAGTAGGGTGCATAACCTTGATCACCTCTGCTTTCCAGGATTAAGTATGTTACAGGGCTCTCTTCTGTCCATTCTTTATAATATACTACAGGATTTATTGGGTTGGTTTTTTTTTTCAGTGCACGGATCAATCGTGTATCAAGAAACTTAGTGAGAAGGGTGAGCTGTTTAATGGAGAGCATCCTCTCTCCCAGAGAAAGTATACTGTAAACCTTACCTGTCAGTGTGTCTGAGCTAAATACAACATTAGTGTTGAGGTGGTCGCTCTTCCCATTTCCATTATCAGGACAGTCTTTGCACTGAGAAGAGAGGAGCCACAGTGCAGTGGAGGCAACGGACACTCTGTGATAGGATTCATGTGCTTTCATTCAAGAGCTAAACACATTAACACACTACCAAAGAGCATTCTGAATGCGTGCATTGTAACTGGATAGCAACTCTCAAGGGAGCGTTAGAGGCCCATTGTAAAAAAAAAACCCAACCTCCTATAAAACTTAAAACATTAAGTTCACCAGTCAAGCAACTACATATTCCTAATGCATAATGCCAAATAATGAATTACACCTTTCAAGGATGAATCATATTGGATTTTTTAAGAAGGCCATGCCACAGGGATACAGTTCTTTGTCTTTCCTAAGCAGATCATTGTACATCTGATCATATGTTGTTTTGAAATCATAAACATTCGGCTTGTCCGGTGCTGGTCCTGGCAGTTTCACATGAGTCCCTGTTCCAAAGGATCGGACGCTGAATCCTCGTTTGCTGAAAGACAGAGGGGAAGGGGGGGAGGACAAGCAATTAGATTGGATGGACTTTAAACACCAAACTACTGAAGAACACACACAGATTTTTAAAAACATCTCTTAGCCATCAGCCAAATGATTACTGAACAGCCAGGCATCTCTTACCACCTAAGTTGGCAGGAGCACCCACCATGCATACTGCCTTACATACACCATTTCTGGAGAAGCACCTGTACTTGATAGGAAGTTTTCTTAGGATTATGGTACACAGCATTTTGGGTATTTCTTTCGTGCTTTCAAGCATCCTGGATTTGCAAAGGCAAGTTCTGTATTCACTCTACAGGACAGGCAGAGATGTTTGTGTCTTGATAGTAAAGTACCAATGCCAACCCATCAACACTTATGTATGCTGCTGAAGTTGCTGAGCTAACTACATTATTCACCTTTGCCATGTTTCCAAAACTACCTCTGATGTAATTTAATTAGCCTAGGACAAATACTTGTGTGCCTGGCACTTTTCTCAAGTGGACTGAAAAAAACCATACCGTGTAATTACCTTCACAGAAGTGGGGCAGATTATCCTGCTGACTGGTCCCTGAAACTCCTGGGTAAGCCAGGGATGGCTTCATTCCATTCTTATGAACAACTACTTGCTTAATAATTACAATTAAAAAAAAAGGGCAAGGAACTTCCTTGTCTTTAGGGGTAATGCCAAAATGTTTTTTGATTTTAAACACACTTACTTGACCCTCAACAAATCTTTCAGTAATATTAAGAAACATGACAATATATTGGTTGAATGGCAGGACCAAAAAGAGGTTTCCCCATGGTCTAATGGATAGAGTCACATGGTAAACCACTGTTGCTATTATCCAGAATGCTGAAATATTTGCAGTTCCACACATCAAAAAAAAAAAATCTGTGCCTCTAATGCACATGAAGCACTGAAAGTTAGTTCCTTGACCAGCTGGAAACATGCATTCCTCACATGGAACTTCACCCTTTGACATCAGCAGTTGCCAGGGTACAGCTTCTACACTATTTGTGCACCAGGGGTACTATTATGAAATACTCTGAAAGTGTTTCAACACATTTCTTGCACCAACTCCAGGCAGAAGGGTGAATGCCTGCACAGAACCATTACTCAACAGAACCTGCTTTTCTTACGCAGCTGGACAGATGGAGTTCAGCCAGTCCTCAGGTACCTGCTGGTGTGTGGCACAGCCTTTCTACAATCAACAGTTTCTAGGTGTTTCCAGTGTTTGTTCTTGGCTTGGAAAAACTATTCAGAAGATGGAGAAAAAGGAGCTTCAACTTGAGCATAAACAGTGAAGGGCAAGATACACTAGTGTACTATTCTAGCATTGGTTTCTGAAAGAGTGAAGCTAAAAACATTCAAGTGCTGTGAAACTGGAGGAGCTGTTTCTCTTAAGATCAGTGTAACTATCAATATACCAAGTACAAAGAGAAGCCAGCTCACAGATCTCGTTGTCAGCCAGCGTGCTCGCCTCAGGTTAAGTCCACAGCTCATTACAATGAGGTCACACACGCCCCTCACATGCCCATGAGTTCATGGGCTTTTAAATGAGGAACCTGAACACAGCCATTGCATTTCCCTCCAAAGAATCTCAGGGCTCACTACAAAGAGCACTTCTTCACAGAGATCAACACTGGGCTACCCTAACAAAGCACTAACACAGGACAGAGTTGTTACCACAGTTGGGGCACTGACAGGAGAAATAAAGCAGAACTTTTGCTCAAACCTTTTGCTTATTTCATTGTTATTTTGGGATCTCACACCTGCTTAGTACATTACAGTATTTTTCAGCTTACTGTAAGAGCCCAACAGTACTGCTGCTCTTCTCACAATGGTCAGCAGCATTAGTAAACACTGAAGCAAGTGCAATAAATCCTGCAGTGGCACTGCAGTTGGGAGGGGTAAAGATTATCAGGGGACAAATCACTCATTTTAATACATCCCCTTCCACAAAATGTAGCAGGAAAATACTAGCAACAGTGCCCTTGTTGTAGACCACTTCAAGAACATCTTATGCCATTCAATCAATATCAAACCCCCTCGACTGTTAAACAGGAACACCAGCACTGCTAATTAATTTTGATTAGAAAAACATCTCTAAAACATTAACACTTTGCTGTAATTTGCTTTATCACTGATAGGCTGTCAAGTGGAAGTGCATTAATACATGTTAAAACATTTCCTTCTCTTTGAGGGTTTATTAATATGATTTAAGCTTTCTTAAATTAAGCAGTACAAGTGTCAGTACCTTGCTGCATTTAGCTGCTGACAGATAATGCCAGTAGAGAAGCTGTGATAGTGACTTCTGTAAGCTGCAAGTGTGCAACTTAAGTTCTCTGACATGGTCCATGTTGAACTAAAAATCACAACATCAGCATGAATTTTAAGTTTCAGCTACCAGGGCTTCACTGTTTAAGATCTGTTTACTGGCACCAAGTATCTCATGCTCACACTCCCCATTTCCTACCACTCTTAGTTTCCTAAAACAAAATACATTTGTAGCTTCAGCGTGTATCAGTATCCTACAAGTTTTCATTATCAGTAGTAACAGGGACCCTGAACTGAGGAGCCCAAGGTGGGATGATCTATACTGTCAGGGCCTGTAAACACAGTTCCTAGAGCACCTCCCATAGACTGGGAGAATTTGAAATGGTATCTTCCTTTCAAAGGCCAAACTACCACCAAATAAATATATACAAGTGGAAGTGCCCAAGTCATTGTATAATAAAGTCTGGTAGTAAGAGAAGTGTTACCCTTCCCCCTTTCTCTTCTATGCCTGAAGGAGAAGTGGCCTAAGTCTGCACACTCTATAGCAAGAGAAATAAAAGACAGGACCTACACAAAATATATCTGTAGAAGCAAGAAATGTAGGATGAGCAAGATTTGACCTAGGGACTGGTTACAGATGGAATCCAGGTCGACAGCTTCTAAGGAATGATTAAGTCTTCCTGCATAGTCCTAATTGCTCTTCCTCTTTTCCCTTCGCTTTAATATGTCAGCACAGCCCTGTAGTGATGGTAACTGCTCTAGCAACGAGCTTCAAAAACCCTTCAGTCTGACTTCTGTCGGAAAATTAGAACAAAATGTTTGAAATCTGGTTAACTAGAAAATACGCAAGCACACTACAAAGCAAACAGAAACTGCACTGAACAAAAATACACCAGAAACTGGTAAACTGGTTATTTAGATATCAAAAAATTCTAATGCAGGTGTTTGCTTTCCAGAGGCACGACTGGCAGCACTGAGAAATCAAGCACAGGAAAGGATGAATGAGAAATTTGAGTTAGCAAGTGAGACTCATTGCAAACCCTTTGGGGATGAACTACTGCAATTCAAAAGGACAAAAAGTATGGAAGTGTCAAAACTCTTGTTATCTGGTGTGTTAATTATAAAGAAAGAGAGAAAAATAAACCCAAGCAACCACCCCTCAACCTGCTGAAGCGTAGGAGGGAAGGAATTACTACAGTTCTGCTTTGCTGAGTCTCAAAGACCAAAAACACCAGGATGTTATAAAATCTAAGTACATTAAGATATTAAATCAAGCCTGTTTAAACCACTTCATAACTTCCTGCATTAGAAGGGATAAACGACTAAGAAGAAACATAAAAGCACAATGTGATGTACTGCCAGGCACTTCCAACAGAAGCCTACCAGGTCAATGGAATGTTTCACCTACACATTACATGTAGGGGGCTATGTTTTGTGTTTTACAAATGCATCAGAAGCTTAAGTTCAGTCATTTCTGCAAGACTGTTTTTTGCTTTGAAAGGAAGCAGCATACAATTAAGTTCAAGTTTTAGTAGGCACTAGGAAGGCCCGACATTCCAGCAGTAAAATAAGATTAGCTGGCTTTTTTTTCGTATACATTGAAGAAATCAGCAGTTACTGATAAAGACTCAACATGAAACATGTGGCTTAACTAAAACCTGCAATTCATTAAAACACTGAAGAGAGAAATTAATTGTGAAACCTGACGTAGAGCATTACAGAAGTCTAAGAGACTCAAATAAAACAAACACTTGAACAAAATTTTAAGCTCTGTACATTTCCTAGAGTAAGTATTTAAAAAAAAAAAAAAAAGCCTATAGAAAAGAATTCTACAAGATCTTGAGCTACACATTCCAAAGCACTGTTTAGGAATGGCCATGAAGATGGGAGCCGATGCAGACACATTCCTGAAACTTACTGGCAAGTGACCCAAACCGCTGGTCATTTTTTTACACCAGCACCAGCAATTCGTCCCTCCTTTGCCATTTTTGCTATTGTTGCTGTCATTACATCCAGCACGTTGCTGAAAATCAACGCAGCGGATGTATTTGGAAAAAAAAATGTTGATTTTTAATTAAATTTTCAGGGAGAAGAGGCTTTCCAAACACATTTCCCTGCCACGGTTGCCAGAGGAGCACCGGTCGCACCGGAAGTGATTTCCTTCTTCCGTAAAAAGAGAGAGGAAGAAGAAGGCCAGATGTTAGAAGTCAATTTAACTTTGTTCCTTAGTTTTGAGTTCCTTAGCTTTGAGTTAAAACTCAGTTCCAGCATTACCATCAGCTAACTGGTTTCCTCCGACCTGCCAGGTGCCAGGCTGAAGCGAAACAGCACGGTGTGCTGCTCACAGTAAGATGGCTGCCAGACCAGAGACCTCTGTTGCTTATTCCTTCCGAGACTGAGGTTTTTATTTAACCATAGCACACAATTGACAGGTAGCTGTTTGGCTTAGTCTGCCAGCAACACGGATCTTCTCATGTGAACGTTATCTTGTGTAACTTTAACAAAAGAAACCTTTATCGTGTTCCTGCAGCGCACAGGGAGGATTTCAGAACATGATCTCGGGCAGATCAGGTCTCTCCTGCCCGTCAGTGCAAACCCCAGTCTCCCATCTCCCCCTCTCAACTCAGCCAAGCTGAAAATACTCGCAGTGCTAAAGAGATAAACTCTCATAATCTCAACAATATTTAACATTCTGAGACAAACGCTTTGTCCAGTTTTCCTGCAATAGGAAAAGGTTCCCTTTCAGTGGGTAGAGAGGTTTCGGTCTTCAGATGCATTACCGGGGGTTGGGCGGGGGGGGGG
>WUAM01000017.1:159652-190647 GCA_024336885.1 Actenoides hombroni
CGGCAGGCGGCGCCCAGGTGCACGCGGTCGCAGGGGGAGCGCTGGTAGGGACCGGCCCAGGGGGAAGTGAGCGCGAAGCCGCGGAGGCCGGCGGCCGGGCGCGGCGGAGCCCACTGCAGCAGGACGCTGCCGTTGCGCAGCACGTTGGCCACCAACGCGCCGCCGGCGGAGCGGTGGGCGCGGCAGGACCGCGCAGAGCACTGGAAGCCGCGGGCCGGCGGGCGGAAGCAGAGCCGCCCTCCCGCCGCGCCCCCTTCGCCCCCCACCTTGTAGGGGCACCACGGCGGCTCCTCCGCCGCCTCCTCGGCCCGCCGCGGCGACACGGGCGCTGCCGGCCCCTCGGTACCGGCGGGCGGCTCCCTCAGGGCGGGCGCCGGCGCCCCGAAGCAGAGCAGGGCGAGGAAGGGCGGCAGCAGGCTGGGCATGCCGGCGGCCCCGGCATGGAGCCGAGCGGCGGTGCCGGCGGAGCGGCTGCGGCGCCCCGTGCGCCGGTTATAAACGCGGGCTCCGCAGCCGCTCCGCCGGCCGCCAATGGAGAGGCGGCTCCGCCGTTAACTCTCGCTGGGCTGCGCGGCACCCGCCGCGCTGGGCAGCGCACGCAGGACGCGCGCCCGCTCCGGACCGGCGGCCAGCGGAGCCCCGGCCCGCCCTGCCTGGCATGCGGGGGGGGTGGGGTGGGGGGGCCGCGGTTCCCCGGACGGCGTTTCCCGGGTGTCCCGAACGCCGCGCCCGCGGTAAGAGGCGGCCGGGGGTCGGCTCGGCCCCCTCCGCCCCAGCCCCGCGGTTTTCCTGCCCGTCCGGCATCGCTCCGGGTTGCCCCGCGCAGGCTCCCGCGGGAGCTGCAGCCCCAGGGTTCAGGGATTCAGACGCTGCTCGCAGTTGCCGGGTGTCAGCGGCCGGGAGCGTCCCTCTGAACCGGCAGACACTTGTTCCCTCTGCCACCGGGGTCTTTAAACCAGCAGAGTGCTGATCCCGGGCAGAGGGTTACAGAACCACCCTTCACCTGAAGCAGACCTCGTTCAAAGAAAAGGAGGGTTATAGGCATTCTTTTTAACGTTTGGTTTTGTTGGGTTGTTTGGGGTTTTTTTTTTGCATACCTAGGCTACTTTAACTCAGAAATTCAGAGAAACTAATCAAAGATTTAATACAGAGAGAAAGACACCAGTCCCCCAGGTCAGGGAGTAGCAGTGATAAAGCTGTGGGACTTCAGTGCACACCTACCCTAGGAGACCAAAGGAAAAAGATGTTCCTTTTACTCCTCTCCTAACACCTGCCATTTCCCCTCTCTCTGCAGCAGCACCAACCCCCACTCCATCCATTTTTTTTCCTGGAACCAGCTCTGTGTTTTGCAGCCCAGAAGAAGGCTGAAGGAGACAGCAGGACATTACACCACAGCACTTTCTGAACGACCTTAAAAAGACTTACACTACAGACTTGATCTTTTGCTTCCACATTTAGACCTCTAATGAAACACTTAAAATACATACTTAACCTAAGCAATGTTCAAAGACTCTTTGAATGGTTAAATGGGTAAAAGCTGCTTTCTGAGCTGCAGATTTCATTCCACACTAAAAACGGGGGTGTGTGTGTGTTTTGATCAGGTTTTACATAGTGTCCTGGTCCGGTTTTTACAGCAGAACATAAGCATTTGTCTATATTTAACGTGTAAATTAGAACAATTATCACGTGAGGTAGTTAAAACTCCCAGAAGCATTCCTAAACCTCCTGGTTTAGTTTTCCTTCACTGGGTTACTGACTTTGGAAATACAAGATCTACAGATTACTGTGTAGGTTTTCTTTAAAAGCGTTTATTGTCTTATATAAGTTTAAAATAACAAAAATAAGATTCTGAAGCCTATTTTTATTTCATAACCTAAAAAAACCCACAAACCCCAAACCTATACCTTGAACTTCACTGAAGGTGTTACTGGAACATACACCAAGTATAACTTGCAGCAATGTGGAACTTGTTTAAATAGTTTTGTTCTGATGCATTGAACATCGACATGACCAAATCATGCCAGGTCACCTTTTCCTGTCTGAAAGACTTGCCTTTCTAAAGATTTCCTTAAAAACCCACAGACTTCGAACATAATTTAACACTACCAAGTATTACCTCATAAGTTAACTGCACATGTAGGTTTTAATCAAAGTTAATGCTGGGGGAGAGGAGGGCATCTGCTGGCCTATAGATAGCTGCTAGGAATCTCTTTTGATACCAAGGGGTGTCATTAGCAGTCAATGAAAAAATAGGATCAGCATAGAAAAGGAAGGTGGAGGTGTAGTGATGGCTGCTCTCCTCAGAAAACACTCTGGTATCACAGAACAGGAGGTGCTGTGCTGCTGAAGGCACTTCTTGGTGGCCAAGGCAAACTTACCTGCCTAAGTTCCAGCTAGGAGGCAACACTGGAGATCTGACGGCCCTTCCTGAGAAACCTGTCATGGTTGGAGCCAAACCCAGCAAGTTTTGCCTCCTTAAACTTTGTGCGCTTCTCCCAGCTCCCATTAAGAGCAGATTGCACTCCGGAGCTGTCACTGTTTCAGTGATCAGGGAAGAGATCTGGCACCAGCCTCTGATGTTGCTTATGATTTGCAACGCCCTTTGAGTTCCTCTGCTGAGAGATCCAACAGAAGGGTCTGGCATTTGGTACAGGAAAGGAAAAGACTTGGTTTGGGGATATGCAGACAGTTCACACCTACAGTACACAAGGGTTTGGGGCATTTTCTGCTCCAGCTGTCTTAGAGAAAACATCTCGTTAAACTCCTATTAGATTGTCACATTTTAACCCCCAAAAAATTACAATGTAAGTGAATGAGCCTAATAATCCTAAACAGGTTTCCAAGTAAGCAGTGGCTTACAGAGAAAGAGGCTTCATTAAACAGAGGTTTCATATAACTAATCAATAGTTTTTCCTCAGCCAGGCCTTTGTTTACAAGGGCGCAAAATGTACTATTAATTCTCACCATCTGTCTAAAAGATGTGGCCAAACCACTTCATACTTTGACATCACGTGAACCCTGAAAATATATTTGTTTACAGAAATCTATCTACGTCATTTTGCTGGAGTCCAAAGGAAAATAAAGAGCAACCCATCACAAAACCCCCCATAACTGTACCAACACTACAGGTTAACTACACCTTATCCTGCCCTGTGTCCTCTGGCCTCATGCTGTGCCTCTGAGCAAGAGACAATTATTTATGGAAAAAACAAGCAAAACCTCATGCTCTGGCTTAGTCAGTCTGCCAGCACTGGCTTCATGTGAATACTTTGTCTCATTGTTTACTCTCTTAGTAATCCAGCTGTTTCCTAAGACCTTCTTCTGTCTGCAACAAAACTCAGCCTGGACTTCTCATGCTCATTGTTTCAACAGTCTGCCACTCGGGCAAACTCTACTAGCTGCTTTAAGCAGTGAAGCCCCAGGCAGCATATTAAAATTAGTAACATCCCTTCCTCCTCTCTAGGCCTTCAGACCCAGCACCACAGGTTTTCCGCTTTTCTGGTTCTCCTCCACTGGGCTTATCATCTCCTGTTAAGAGGAAATGGTGAACCAGTATTAAAATGGGGACAACTAGCTATAGGCCAGACGAGGAAGCACCAACCACCCACAGCTAACAATTTTTGCAATGCTGTGCTAATTTTAGTCTTGGATACAGCCAGGGCAGACAATCCCTAGAGCAGAGATGCTTTGCTCTGCTAAGGGCAGCGTGTGACATATGGTTGCTAAAGCATTCTCCTAGCAGGGAGCTTTACATTTAGGGCTGAGTTGCTACAGTTCCCTCCAAGTCATAACTTTGAGGATTACTCATCCTAGACATGCAAAAGCAGAGAATATGCCTCCTAATTTAGCCAGCTCCTGCAGCCTCTCTGAATCAGCACGCAGCCTCACCCCCACCGGCTTCTATTTCCAGCACTTGATTCACTTCCAGTAAGGTCTGAACTTACATACTCTGACAGTCACAGGCTAAGAGAAGCATGGAAGAGAAGTGAATGAAATTCAGCAGACAGAAAGCTGTACTACCTCTCTCTGGGGTACCTTGGGCATGCAGGTTTGAAGCTCGTGCCACAGCCCGTGTTGGTCATTGGTCCTGCATTGACCTGTGAAACAATGACATCTGACCAGCCCTGCTGGGAACTGGAGGCATTTTTGATCAGGATGCATCTGAACTGGTAACTGCAACTCCAGCTGATCTATTCTGAATGTGCTATTTATAGCAGACAGTGGAGGCTGAGAAGTATTGCATCATACAGCAAGGTTGGTAATATAAAGCACCAACGCAGCATTAACCCTTTCCAGTCATTCTGGGTTTCTTAAACCCCGCTATAATTTTGTGGGGAGCTCCTTAGTGGCCCCCATGAGCAGCTATGGCACGTGGCTGACAGACCTTTTCCTAGACTCCCTGGAATGGGAGAAAGCTGGGAGAAAAAGCAAAGCAGCATACAGAGAATGCTCTGCAGATTGACTGCTCCTTTCCAGGCTCTTCTCAAGTGGTGGGCTGCAGCTGAACTGTGCTGACAACAGCTCTACATTGACTGTGGCTGGGGTGCTCTGCCTTTGACTGGAACTTAGCTGAGATAAGGTGCCTAGGAAGGGGATCCAGTCTCTTATATACACACATGCACACACCCCCTGGCTGGCACACGGTCATTTCCATAGGTGCTCACAGTTAGCTACCACCCCTGTGTTACTCCAAACAAAAAGCAGGCTAACTTCCTCTCTACCTTACTCTGATGGGAGCAAAGGATGGTTTAAAGAAACACTACTGAGCAAAATATTTTATGAAGATGGATTCCTTTGTATTAGCAATCAGTCGAGTAAGTCCAGGGACCAGTTCAAGCACCCCTCTGCTGCCTAGAGGGTTAAAAAAAAGGTAAGAAAAACTCTCCAGCTTGGAAGGGGATAGGGAAAACAAGAGTGAAGAACACAATAAATCAAAAAGTGCTTCTAAGAGAAGCAGTAGGATAAAATCATTCCTACAGTCTGAGAGCACTTCCATGCTATTGACCAGAGAGGCAGCAACGGCCCCACACACAGATGTAACGCACATCTGCAAGCACCCTGCTCAGTGCCTGTGAAGACAGTTATCTCCTCCGGCCTTTGTCTGTTCTGGGCAGTGTTTAGTACAGAAGCCAGTTCCCAGGAGGAGTTCCCATCCCCTCATTCCTACTGTAGTCCATTTTTCTTCAGAATCTTTCAGTAGTAGTCATCCTTCTTGCCATCTGCTCTCTGTACGCCTGCACGGTCCTTCTGGTCTTGGACAAGTTCCAGGTCATCATTGTCATCCACCTCACCTCCATGATCCTCCTGGGTGCAGAACAAACAGCCAGGAAGATGGGGGGGGTTAAAAAAAAAGAACAAAACAACAAAAGGATGTTATCAAGGTCTGGACAAGAGGACCCTAACTAGCAGCACACCATGCTGCTTCTGAGTACAGCTGTTCTACCTTAGCAGCCCAGCTTGGGAAAAAAAGAAAATCAGGAAAACAGGGAAGGATCCATCTTTGCCAAGGACCTTGAGGTGTCATTAGCAAGCCACAAAGGTGTGGCCATGATCAGCCAGCTCATTTTAAGCACATTTAATATTATGGCATTATGATGGAATTTTAGCATCTCAGCCTGTTGCTGCACAAGTGGAGGAAGACATCCTACACCCACCACGCTTCAGGTTGTATCAAATCTCACCCACGATGTGCAGCAGCCAGCACAGCCTCCACTGGCACCTCTAGGTCCAACTACCCAGTGTACAAGCCAGGTCCTACACGTAGGGCAAGGATAGCTCCTGACATCTTTGGTGGCCTCCAATTTTTCCCAAAGGAATGCCAACTTGTCACTGACTCCAGTAGTTCTGGGGCTCCAAGACAGAGCAGTAATACCTGTTTTCAGCCAAATACAGGTGCAGTTGCTTCCTGGCAACTGTGGCCCAACCAGTGCACCACCTCCCACACGTGCCTCAGGAGTGGGATGTCACATTCTTCTGCCACCCATACTTTAGTTGCTGGGTATAACCCAAAGACCCTTCTCGAAGCACAGCTTTAGTTCTCCTCAGCTCTTCCACAGGCACAGGTCCCAGCAGAACCTGTGCAGCAGCAGACTACAGGGATCCCAGTGAGTTTCTCACCACAGGAATAAACCCAAGGTGATGCTCAGAGAAACACATATCCATCTTGCCTGGCTGCACCAGCACAGCTTGTGATGCACCCCAGCTGCATTTTGGTAAGCACCTCACAGCTCAAATGCTGCAGGTTGATGCAGAAAGGAATGAGGAGGGGAGACAGAACATAAAGGCTACTCTGAACACCTGAAAAAGAAAAGGGAGTAGAGGTAAGCAGGCTCCAGGTTTGTCCTGGAAACCCACCTCGCCAAGCAGGCAGAGACAAAACTGAAGTCAGTGCTCACACCTGGTTTCCTAAAAGCTGAGCCACTCAGCTCCCAACATACCCAGGTAACAATCACACCAGAGAGGGAAAGAGGAAGAACCTTGGTGTCGTACAATTTCTTGCTCCTGGTCTTCTTGGTAGTCATCCATTGGGTCTTCCCTGGGCTTGGCAGGTCTGCCAGCATCCTGAAAAATACAGGAAGTCAGACACTGCTGACAGTGCCCTAACCTGCTTCCACTCCCTGCCAGGGATGCATTAGAGTCCCAGTCTGGAAGACTGGGTGACAGATCAGGAACTGGGGGCAGCAGAGGGACAGTGAGGCAACCCAAACTCCATTTGTACTGTCTCTATCCAGTTTCTCTTCCCAGCTGCTGGCAGCAGCAGCCCAGCTCCTTCCACTGTGGAGAGAGAGGCCCCTCCTGCAGCAGGAAGGTCCCAGGGCTAGGGCCCTTGCACATGCTGCTCTTGCATCAAGCCTGAGAACTTCAAGGAATCTACAAGTTATTTAGGGTAAAGCCTCAACACAGCTCTATCAGAAAGTCAGGTATTTACATCACTAATTCTTTCCCTGTCTTCACTAATCTTAAGGAGGTGTTGCTCTGTTGGTGCCAGCATCTTTCTTCTTATTTGATTTCATTGGCCTGGATTTCTTCCTTTTTTTTTTTTTTAAACCTTGCTATTAATCGCGATTTCAGAGCCTGACAGATAAAACACTCCTCCTTAAAACAAGCAACACTCAACTGCTTGTCAAAACAAGCTAACATTTCCCTGATGCAGAGTCTGGCTTCAGACAGCAAGAAGCACTTTGCAAAAATAAATGGATTCCATCTGCAAGAAGGCAGACAAGGCAGCAGAGCTCCCACGTGTTGTCACTGCTGCCAAGAGCCTGCTGCACACCCGTGCCAGGAACAGCAATGGCTGCACTGACCAGAGCCTGAGCACCGTCTCTGGTTTTGGTCTCTCAAGCTCTCAAACAGGTTCAGACCTCTGCAGTCATANNNGTGGAGTGAGCCATCTCTTAGTCAGTGCCTGCCCAGCCATGTGTGTGCTGCAAATGCTATGGCTGTCTCTAACAAGCAGAGAGAATGGGGCCAGGACAAGTTCTGGTACTGACCAAGCCTCCAATTCTCACTCAGAAAGAGGCTTCTCCTGCCTGCCATATCCTTGGGATTAAGGATCTGTCCAGGAACACGTTTTCCTTTTGAGTCCTTATGTTTGCTGCCTCCCCCCATTCATAGCTGGGGATCTCTCCCTGGCCCCTTGTGTCAGTCACCTTCAGTGGCTTCTCCTTAGACTCTTCTTTCACGCTGGGCTCGTTGAACTTCTCCACATCTCCCACCTTCTCTTCAAAGTCAGGTCTCTCCAGCTCAGCTTCCTCAAACTCATCCTCACCCTGGTTATTGGGATCCTGGGCAGGATCTGCAGCATCATCTGGCATCTAGACAAGAAAAGCCTCTTGTGAATACCAGGCAGGATATTCCCTTGGGGGACAGAAGGCTTGCTGCCTCCACCAGCAAGCAGGAAGTGCTGGCTTGTAGCACTACAGTCACACCTCTCCAAGCATGTTAGCAACTCTAAACCCTGAAACCCCACTTTTCATTATCCCTCTGAATCCTCCCAGAACCAAGGAGTTTGGAGTTGCATATTACAGATACTTCTGGGAAAGCTCCACCTTAAATGGGACAGCTGGACTCTTACTTGGAGCTAGGGTTGCCTCCAGACAACAGCATCACTTACCATGGGCTCCTGGACAACAGCCTCTTTCTGAGAATGCAGGTTCTCCTCTCTCTCAATCACTCCTGCATCTGCAAGGAAAAGGGAGACAGTTACCAGTGTCCTCTCCCCAGTTCAGATTCCCACTGTTGGGGAGCAGCTGTATTAACTCCATGCCAAGGGGGAGTTTGTCTCGATCTGCCTGCAGCAGACAATGCTCTGTGTATTTTTCAGAGGAATGATTCTTCAGTGCCACTTCCAAGAGTTCAGGGTGAAGCAGCACTGTGCTCCTACAGCTGCCAAAACCCCTTCCTTGTCCCCAGGGCTGGGGCATATGCACGGTTTGAGGTGTGTCCATAACTTACTGCAAGGCACACACGTGATACAAGGACAAGAACCAGCTCTGGATCCAGCCCCTAATCTCTATTAAAGTGCATCTTTCCCCCATGCCACTGCTAAGTCTGGGCAGCATCTATAGCAGCAATCCAGCCAGTCAGACCAGCACTGGGAGCAAACTAGACCCCAGCAGGTCAGCGTGTCAGTGCCACCTTCATGGGCACACAGCTGCTGACGAGAACGCAAGGCAGGGGGAGAGTACTAATGAGAGAAAAACACAGACTTGAAAGAAAAAAAAAAATAGCTTTCAACTAAGCAATGGCTTAATCCTCACACCAAACTGGATACGGCTCTGGCATGTCAGCGCTCCGTCTGCCATCACCACGGCCTGAGTGCTGCTCTCAGAACATTAAAGGAGCCTGTGAGACACCAGTGTTCCCAACTGGAGAGCAGCATGGGCAGGGCAGTCAAGTCATTACTTTGGTTGTTAACTCCAATTAGGACACAGAGGTCAAGGGCTATTGGTCCTCACACTCCCTTATACCTGCCGTGAGGCCTTTTCTTTTCAGGGTAGAATTCACTTTGATGTGAACCAATTAGTTCAGTTCCTCTAAGGGGACTTGTTGAAAATCAGGTCAGCAAAACATGAAATAACAGCTACATAAGCTACTTAGTAAAATAGCTGTAGGTGCTCTGTTGGCTGACTGACAAATACAACAGGCTGCCCTTGAGTTTATTTGCTTTTAGCCCCTTAAGGAGAGTTGGAAAATTTTCTGCCCCAAGTTAGAAAAATGCACTTCTAAAAGAATTAAATCAATTCATATGGAAGACTGAATCATAGAACAGAATCATAGAATTGTTTAGGTTGGAAAAGACCTTCAAGATCATTGAGTCCAACCATTAACCCAGCACTGCCAAGGCTTGTAAAAACCAGGGACGTTTTCCTCATCAATCCCATAGGAAAGAAAGAAGAATTGACTTCAATTACACAAGGACTTAAAGTCCACTACCTTGGAAATGTGTGAGGATGCTGGACAAAAGGGAACAAAAAAAATGGAAAACCACCCAGGCTTTTATCAACCAACATCAATAAAATCACAAGAATTTTTCGAGAATATGAAGGTTCTCCTTTAACACCATCAGAAAGCTTTTCTCTCCCCCACCTTGATCAGTTAGTACTGTGCAGCGTTAGGGAAATCGTACCCATTTCGAGTTCCTCATCATCTGTCCTTTCCTTCTTGCCTTCCTGTTCAGCTGTCTGATGCTCTTCCCTCCTCCTCTGACTGGGTGGCTGGGGGCTGCCTTTCTGCACCTCTTGCCCAGGCTTGGGATCCAAAGGAAGGCTCTTTGAGTAACTGTGCCCTTGTTCTTCATCCATCTGGGCGTTCACTTTGTTAACTATGTCTTTCCAGCTGCAACAAGGGTACGAAAAACAGACCCCACCCCACCTCAGTATGCCAAGAAATATTTCAGAATGGCAAGCAGAGAAATAAAACCAAAACAGCTCCAACACATGCAGAAGTTTGTACTTATTTGTTGTTCCAACTTAATAGCATCTTCATTTTAAATTAGAGCTAAACTAAAATTTTCACCTATAAGGAGAAAAATCCTCTCAAAATAAACATGAAAGCTGACACACAAAATTAACAGTTTGTTGCCTCATTCAATTGTTTATTTTTTTTTTTAAACTACAAGCTCTTTACCAAGCTTTGCAACTGGAGTGGATACTTCAACCAGCATCTGTTTATAAACCTCTTCCATAGCGGGTGTCTGTCCCCTGTACAAACCCAAACAGTGAAAAGGGAAGGAGCTGAAAGGAAACATTCCCATTGTTTTGATGGTTTTTCTTTGTTTTTTTAGGTGAACGGGGGGCAAAGTGTTTTGTTTCTTCATTCAGTGAGAGAAGACAGGTTCCAATACGATTTGCTGCTCTTCCTACTCTACACCCCACCCCACCCCCCAGTGTTTTCATCCATCTACTGACCTGAGAAATCAATTATTCATATGCATCTCTATCTGCAAGAGCTCAGGCAACCCCTTTCAGGCAGCCCTGGTTAGGAATTCCTGCCTCTGTAACAGTTCTGCCTTAAATACACTTTTTTTCCCAATGACTACAAAACCATCTATGTTTGCATCCTTCTTAACAGATCTGCCCCAGAGGGTCAAGTATTTGATATCAAGGTATACGCCAAATGCAGCACATTCTTTATGAATGCTCCCCTGCCTGCAGCAGTAGCACAGCTCACGTGGGTACCCAGCCAGAGGCTCAGCAGAGTCCTTAGCAGCGTTAGCAACGTTCCACTGTGTGGAAATGGAGGGCAGAGAGGAAATGGAACATCATCTTATTGGTTTGAATGAACCCCTGAAAAGCCCAGGAGGCAGAGCTGTCTCACAAGAAATGTTTTCTTCCCAAATATCTTCACTCAGGGACACCTTCAGAAACAAAGAAGGGTAAAGGAAAGAATGAAATCCCAATAATAGGGACTCTCTGAAGTGATTGAAACAAAAACTTTTAACCTGAGTAACTTAGGAGCACTTCCAAGCAGGATTACTGCTTGGCCTGTCCTCCTACCTGAACCAGCTGAGATTTAGAAGTCTGCTTAAGATATGCAAGTCTTTAACTGCTGAGAAAGGACAAGTGTCCTTAGCTTTAGAAGCTTTTTAAATCCAGAACACTACCACCACACAATAATATCAGTAAGAAAAATCATAACCCAGCCTTCAGCTCACATTTCCCTTTTATAAACCCATCAAAATGCAAATTGGCCATCGAGAGCTCATCTGGAAACTGCTGGTCTCAGCCACCCAATGCAATGGTTCTTGGCATTGGATGCGTGGCCTCTTTTGTCCTCTGCTATGGTTTGATGTTGTTCTTGGCATTGACACCTCCTGGCCAAAGCTGGTTTGTGCTTATCTCCTTATCACCCAGCTCATGCAGGGTAAACAGCAGCCTCCAGCTGCTCAGTAATTTCTTGACAATGGATCCAGGAAAAGAAGAGCACGCTAAACATACCATGATCCCTGTCCTTGCAGAAATCATCTGCAAAACAAATCCACTATTTACATTTCCTGTTTCAGGGCAGTGATGGTATCCTCTCTAGGCTCTACATAGCTGAGGAAAGGCTGTTCTGCCATCACATTTCCAACCCTCACCTTCAGTTACACCCACACGGGTCCCTCCCTGTAAAAAGGCAGAATATCCTGTTTTGTTACTCTGTGTGTCCATGCAGATATTCTCTATCAAAGCGCTACAGGGAGGATGTTGTCCTTTAAAGAAATACACAAAGCACAATCTCTGACCCGGGAAGGTTACAGGTTAAGTGAACAAGCAAAACCGGTAGAGAATAGGTAGGATCAGGCTGAATTTAGAATGAGATCCAGAAGCCTCCTCTACAGATAAAACAGAAATTAGATCTGGTTTGCTCCAGTACGCTGAGCAGATATGACCTGGACACACACAGGGGATAAATAAGTTAAATGAAGAAGCACTATTTTCAGAGTTGGTTGTTGAGTTATGGCCAGACTTCGATGAATTGCAGCCTCAGAAAGAAGTTTTCTTCCTTTTCCAAAACAGCCTGGCCTTCTGCTAGTGCTGCTGAGACAGTAGACAGTTCCTCTTGTGCCTGCAAAGCATCTAGTACAACAGGATCCTGGTCCCTGACTAGACTCCCAACAACATTCATTTACAAGAGTTAGGTGACAGTGGAATCAATAATTAACACTTCCTTCAGCCATCTTCCAAGTAGAAACCACAACAAACACAAAAAGAGAGACCAGCAGGGAGAGTTTCAGCCTGAACATGAAGAGCAGAAGGGATTTGCTTCACCAACCTTTGCACCTGCACCTGTTTGTTCTCTGTAGAGTGATGGTTGTCTGGCAGCTGAGCTTTTTCTGCTGCAGAGGGTTGTTTCAGATCAGAGAGTGACAATCCAGGAGCCTGGCTTTCCTCATTGCTTTTCACCTGAATGCGCATCACCATCTTTACGTCCTGCAGAGAAGATGCATAGAAGACACAAGCTCCTGATCTTATCAGATGCCTGCAGACCTCCCTTGCATTTGGGCAGGATTATGGGCCAGAAAAATCCCTTATCAAAGAATAATAGATTCAGAAGCTCTCCAGAACAAATCTACAGCTCTGTCCAGCCAGTCTGCATTAAGAGATGTCCTCCTTCCACACAGCCAAGAGGAAGTAACTTGTATCCTTTGGGACCCAAGACTGTCTCTTGTAGGTGAAACTTCATGAAAAGTGGAACAGAACCACCTCTAAAAAACCTAAACCCCTACACGTTGCCTTTATAATAGTTACTGTAGTTAAAGCCCAACCACACTGAAATTATGGGGTTGTTTGTTTGTTTTTCTTTTTAGATATCTGCTTTCCATAAGCTCACTCTCAATCACCCCAGGAGGCAGAGGAGCTGCTTTTATAAAGTACTCTTTGCAGATCCATCAGGATCCAGAACAAGAACCCTAAGCCAATTCATCTGAGCCCAGCCACTAAACCACAAAAGGAGTCTGAGACCTGAGGCCAGGCCAGTTCCCACATCAGGCAGTGGAATGCACATCGTTACAAATACCAGAGTTATGAGCTTCAGATGCAAGGGCTACACAAAACAAGCAGCAAGTGGGCAGAACTTACTGGGTTCCCATTTGGTAGGCTGTTCATGGTCCGGGTGAATCGGATCACGTGGCCATCCCCGTGTCTTGCTGGCCAGGCTGGCACAGCATCTGGCAGTGAATTGGTGTCTTGCAGGGGGGCTGGATGGGTAAAAAGCACATCAGCCTGTGGCCTCCGGCCATCGTTACTGTAGGAGTTCTGGCCCTGCAGCAGAGGACCATCTGCCTGCTTCTGAACCCCAGACACTTGTGATGCCAACGAGTTCCCAACAGGGTGATTCTCCTGATTGACTGGAAAAGGCTGCAGGGAAGAAAGGACAGAGCAAACTCTAGATGAACAAGCTCAGTTCCCTCCAGTTCAAAGCCCCATGCTGAAAATCACCAGAATTCTGTGGCTCTCCCCTCCCTGGGCTTTCCTGGGAGTACCACACCTTCTGCCTCATGAGCTGCAACTGGCTGTTGGCCGGCACCACGGGCTGCTCCTTCAGCACCTGAAACTGCTGCTGCCCCTTCCCAGCTCCTCCTCCTTTGAAACTTGGCATCTTCTGTAGAGCTTCCTTCAGCTGCCTGAACTCTTCCATCTGGGCCTGAGAGGATGAGAAGGGTACAGAGAAACCTCACACAGGATTAAACAACTCCTTGTTGAGAGCAGCAACAATTTTGTATCCAGTTGTAGATACACTACTAAAGGTACATATTTTATATCTATATGAAAGGCTAATGACAATCCCAAGTTAGTCTTCAGCTTTGCCTCCAGATTTCATGGATACTCTGTATTTCCCCTCTGCCAGTCTTGCATCTTATTTTATTGCAGGGTGAAAGCATGGGAGTGCTGACCCATGACAGCAATTCTTTGCCCAACGCTATTTAGCCCGTGAGCCGTTGTCATAACTCTGCCTTTGCACAAGAATTGAATTCTGGGGCTTATTAGGTGTGGCTCCTCCTATGCCTCACACGCACATACCTTCAGGTCAGCTTTTTCTTCCCGTGGAGGCATTTCTCCATGGATGTTCTCATCTCAGCAGGGCTGACCATAATTGGCATAATCCTACCTGACAATTCAATTTACTTCTCAAGACAAATAAAAATTAATTCTCCTGGACCGGTAAGCAAATGCAACACTTGTGTCTCTACTGCAGCTTATTTCTTCCATCTCCAAACCTGAAAAGTAGGGCTTGAAAGAGCTACTCAGGAAAAGCTCCCCACTCCTACCCCAGTTATTTATAGGAAAATGAGGGGGGAGAGCTTTTCATACGCTTGCCAGGATACCTGGAAATGGACCAAATTAGAGACTGGGCAGAGTAGGAAAGCTTCCAAGCAGCAAGGAAAGTTTAGCAGGAAATTAATTCCTGAGCAGGCTCTGTTGATTTCAGTTCTTCCCCCTGAAATTTGACCTTAAAATTAACATTAAAGAAAACAAACAAACCCCAGCAAAAACCACTCAAAGCTAACATAAGAGGAATGAGGAAAAGAAAAGGAAGCCAAGAACAGTTCATGGGATATAGCCCTAGCTAGCAGGAGACTGCTTCCAGTCGGAACAAACCAGATGGAAGCAACCTGTACCCACCAAAAGCCTGTCAAGGTGGTCAGCCCAGCAGGAAGGCAGCTTTAGACCAGCCTGAACGCACAGCCTCCCACACGCTGCTGGCAAGCTGGGCACACACCACATGCTGCCTCCGTGCCTCGTTTTACCTGGCAGGCCAACTGATAGGACAGCTCCTGCAGGCTGGCCTCGGGAAACATCTTCATTTGCCAAAGGTGAACACCTTGTCTAGAATGCAAATTGCTCCTCTGAACTGTCACCAGAAGGAAGCGAGATCTACGAGGGGATACTCGGAGCGAATCAACCCCGTGACAAAGAGCTGCAGTGCTGAGAAATTGCTTTTACAGTACTTAAATACAGCTAATTGTAAATTAACCTAGACATTAATCAAGAGAAACTTCTCAATTCATCTACATACAGTCTCATATATACATTTGTGGTCTCAAAGTACAAGACAAGTTCACCTTTCCGTTCTGAGGCACTGATTAGACACTAGGAAGGACTGATGAAACAACTGCACAGGAAACTTAAGGAATTAACAGGAGTCTCACTGTTAAAAAGATCCAAAGTATTTTCTGAAATCCTTAGGCCCAACCACTGCCACTTCTGTAAGAGCCAGAAATAGCAGGCAGACAGATGGCTGGAGCACGACTTTGTTACATGACTGTCTAGTACATGCAGACAAGGAGCTGAGTCGTGTCTCCAACACCCAGGGCAAATCCTTTTAGTCTTGCTCATCTTAACTTTGGCAAGAAATGACAGTGAGCTGTTTCTTGCAAACTATTTTACCCCCATTGGTCATAACACTGAGGGGGCCAAAAGTTAAACCTGGCAGCACAAGAGCTGCTGCCACCAAGTTTTCCAGTCTCAGCCATCTCTTGCACTGGCCCAGCAAGACAAAAATAGAAATATATCATGATGAAGAAAGGACCTTTGAACAACTGATATTGACCCAAGTTGTCGGTGGGAGCTGACTGGGTTTCAGTGTTGCTGGAGAACAAGCTACAGAGCAGTGACACTGGCAGCTACTTGGAAAGTTTGGTCAGGAAGCCTAAAACTTAAGGCTGAGATGCATTTTGATAGCAGGAGGTGTGAACTCAGGCTTGCCAGGAGCACTGGAGAAGCTTGTAATCACATGCTGTTTCAAGTCCTGCTGTGGGCTTGCTGGTCTGACCCCTCCAGAAGCTGGAAGTCTTTGTTCAGTTTCCAGGCAGTATCCCTGCAGACAATCCTACGAGTCTGCCTTGGCCACACAAGGGAGCAGGGTAAAAAATATGGCAAGTCACAAATGAAGGAGGCAAGTCAAATACACTGGCAGTCCACCTGAGACCCCACAAACCACACCTGACATGAGCCAAAATGCTGTCAAGTGACAGCTGCCTGCAATGTCAGTAACCTGGGTTTCCTGCTAGGAGTGTCCAGTTATCTGTGAAGTTAGCAAAGCCCTAGAGCCACTTAGTCCCTGCTGTTTTACAGGGCAGATCAGGCCAGAACTGAAGAGCAATCTTGTAGAAGTCAAAAACCACTACCCACTACACCTCCAGTTCAAGTTTAGTCCCCTGAACTGGATGCTGGTCAGTTGTCAACAGCATCTAACCACAACTAGCTAATTGCTTCTGGGCTTATCCTATAATCCAAGGGAGTGCTTGACAGAAGGCTGTTAATTAACAGCAGAAAAGACTAATTCAGACTGTGACGTGACTTTTAAAATCCATTTACAAAGCTGCTTGTGTCTTGGCTCAGTAAAAGAGCCTGACAGACACAGTAGAGACATTAAGTCCTCCCACTTCTCCCAACATATCCTGCTTTCTCCCTTCTCCCAAGTCATCTGGGAGCTCCCAGCTTCAGCTGGGTGAGCAGTATTCTGAGGTCAGGACTTCCAGTGTGCTGAAGAGGCTCACACCATCTCCACAGCACGAGCACCATACCAACAAAACTTTTGGTTTGCTTTGTGGGTTGGTTTTTTTTTGTCCCCTGCAGATAAATGCTTTTCTATCTCTCCAGTCTTAAGCCAACACCCCTTGGACATCTGCCCTGGCCTCCAGAAGCATCTCTCCAACACTTATTACTGAACACTAACTTTTTTTCTTACATAGCTCTTTCTAATTGTTGAGTGTCTATTTGTAGCCTCAGCAAGCTGTGCAAGGCACCTCTGCAATGCTGTTTCTCTCTGCAATTAATTTTATAGGCATAAACAGAGACAATTCATCATCATTTAGGGTGGAAGCATTTGGGATGGGAGGCATTGCAGGGTTGGGAATATGCTGGTTCATGCTCACTGGAACCACAGAGACTTGTGTAGCATACCTGTATTTTCAGGTACTGGACTGGGACAGACTCCAGGCTAAAGAATATTCCTTGTACAGAATGAATATATACTGCCAGCACCAGTTTAGGTAACTCACTGCACTGGAATACAGCTGTTAACTAGCTCTATGTTTTATAGATTGTCCCATGGGGCCACAAACACCCCCTTGTTGATTACCTGGGCATTAAGGAGCTGAGAGTGAACTTCCTGGTGGGCCTTCCGAAGAAGCTTGCTCTCTTCTCTGAGTTTAAAGACTGTGTCTGCAAGAGAAGAAGAAATCTGCTTATTTTCACAACTGTAGCATCTCTCTTCCTTACCATAAATTCCTCTTGACCTCACAGATCTCTCTCCAAGCCCAGGGATTCTAGTGAGGCACTAGCTGGGGACTAGCCAAACACACTGACAAACCCAACTCCTTTCTTTCATCACTCAGGAGCCCTGCCCACATTCCAAGGAACTGCTGCCTCTAGGGGCGTCTCTGCTAACTGTTGCTATCAAAATCAGGTATTTTTTTCTTCATTTCCCTTACCCATTGCAACTGAAGAGCAGGGAGAGCAGCAAGCAGCAGTCACTGCCCCTACCTGTTGTAACTGGAAGCAGTAGGTCTCCTGAACCAACAACAGATGCAATAAGGAGCTTGCCTCCTACTGCACAGAGAAGCTGCCTCTCGAAAGGCTGGTACAAACAAAGAACCCCATGACCCACTTACAGAACACAATCAAGCTGGTCCTCAGGCACATTTATGTGGCTGTTAAGTAGGAAGCTCATGTCTTGCAGCCCCCAGGTTGGGCTCCTTTCAAGCTCTTCACACACTCTTAAGTACTTCAAGTGACAAGACACACAATGCTCTTACCTTTCACTGTCTTTAATATAATTTTGTATTCTCCAATAAAAGGAAAGACTGTGTCAAAAAGCAGCAGCCTTATTTTGGATCCTGAAGCTCTCTTAAAACACCACTAGAACTGCCTGTGCTGGGCTGCAGCTGACAGAAGCCAAGGATGCCCCATGCTCCAGATGAGGTACAGAAGGGCTAAGGAGCTGCCCACTCAGTACTATTCCTACAGCATTTGCAGACCTTGCAGAGGTCTGTAGAAGAAACACTGCCCTCTCTAGAACTCAGTTCTTCAGTTGTTTCTCTGCCTGATGTTTTCTCAGCCCTCCACCACACTCACCCTGCAAATTTGTGACTTCACTGTCCTTCTCCTGCTGCAGTTGGGCATATTTCTGGCTATGGCTCTCCAGTGTCTTGCGATGTTCCAATTTCAAGCTGTTGTGCTGTAGCTGCAGGTCAAGCAGCTGCTTCTTGACATCTTCATGCTGGTTCTGAAGATGAAAAGAAGTGACAAAGAGTCAGTACAAGGAGAAGAGTAATTTAGCTATCGCCAAGTGCTACTCGAGTGCCTCTATTTAATCAGTTGCTTGGGGAGGCAGAAGAGATGTTCGTTCCTTCAGTAAGGTAGCTAGAAAACCCAGATACAAGAAAACACTGTGTTCAGTGGGCCAGAAGGGATGTGAAATGCCACTTAAAGTCTATTTTGTGAAGCGGTTTGGGAGATCTTCTTGCCACTAAACTGGAAGCAGAACGTGGTAACAAGTCCACTCCTGCCTGAAAAAGAGATGGAGATTCTGGGACACAGCCAAGAACTACTCCTACTGCTTCCCAACTTCCTTGCACACCCTGCTCTGCTAGAGCAATGCAAGCTATAATATTTGCTGCTATCAACCCAAATGTCTGTGGAACACTGCACAAATCCAAGGTCCTTTCCAGAGTCCCAAAGATGCTGAAGGACATTACCTGCACAAATCGTTTCCACAGAGCACGTAGCATCAGTCCTCACACTGCGTTACGGGAGCAGCTCTCCTTTAAGGAGGGCTAAGGTTCAACTCCCCCTGCCTTTCTGTGCACAGATACTGCACTTGGGACACAAGGACATCTCAACACTCAGGTTGATCTCTCTGCTTGGTTTGCTTCCTGATGGCCTGGCTGTTCTCTCACCCACCACTCCAAGCTGCTAGGACATCAGGTAGACCTTTTGCAAGGACACCACATCCTCTCATATAGTGAGACTAGAGAGCCCATGTTCCCCAGGGTAACACGGGACTCACAGGCATAAAATGCCAGGATAGCAAGACACTCACAAGACCACAAACTATTTCAAGCAGGCCAAGAATTCATCAGATAGAAGTGGGTTGAAGAGTTGTTCTCTTCTCCCCTCCCCTTTTGCAGAGCCCAAGAACAAAACATGCTGAGACATCCTTTTGGTCAGACCCATTGAACCAGAATTCACCTCCTTTTTTGCTCCCATGGTAACCTAGAGAGTCCTTCCACACTCAGTTTGTCAACACCAATTATGTATGCAGATTGACTGGCTCACAGGTGAACCCTGGCCCTTCCACACAATAGCTCCTCAGGACTCAGGCAGCAATTTCAATCAGCCTTCCTTCCTGTAAAAAAAAAAAAAAAGTCTCCTTCTTTAAAAAAACCAAACCCAAACCTCTCAATGCTATCGATGATTGCATTTATCCCCAGGAAAACAAAGCATCTGTGGCCCAGGCATTCTCCCCTGAAGCAATTATCCTCTACTAAAAAGAGGGAAATAACCGTGCTCCAAAAATACATGCAACAGAGGCAAAAAAAGCTATTGGTACGGAGGGGTCCCAGAGACAGGATAAAGAGGAGAGACAAGGATGTCAGGTTAATCAGATCACAAGATCAGGAGGGAAAATAAAGAGAATAAAAGATTCCTGCTCTGGCTTTCAAAGACATTAGGTACTTACAGTTCTCATCAGAGGCACTGGCAGAAAGCACTGCAGAGGAACCACATCCCTAAAATCATTTAGGCACTAAACACCTCAGAAGCCACCAACATTAGGCAAGTGAGAATTGATTTTAACAAGAGACTCCAAGCAATTTAAGGAATTTTAAGTCCTCATCAGCTCAGGTCAATTAATTCCTAGCCCATATTCTATCTAGCAGGTGATGTGCATAATGTCTGTCCCCAGACCGCTCACAGGCAGGAAGAGGGAAGGAAAATTCATCCTTTGATACCAGCAGGAAGCTGAAGAGAGAGATAAGTGCCTTCACCAAGGTCACAGAAAGCACCTGAGGCCCAGTCCAGCTCATTAAGCACACAGAGCATCCTCACTCTCAGCTCGTTTCCAAGGATGCTTGAAACCAATATATGCAAACTTTCGGAGGGATCTAAAGATGCTGCTCTATTGTAGTTGCAGGACAGGAGGTCTGGAACATGCTACATCTGATTATTTTTCAGTGAAGCAACTTAGCTGTAAGTAGAGCATTCCTGACGCAGTTGGTTCTACCAAAGCTAGGTATGCTGGCAGCCCCAAGGGAGCCAGGGACCCCTCGTGTCCAGAGCTGCCTGTCTGACTGTAGTGTCACCCCCTCCTCTCCCTCACAGACACAACAGTTTGCTCAGCCGGGCACGAACTGCAAGACACAGCACACGAGTGTTGTGCAAGCCATGTACCCATGCAGCCTGGGGTGAGGGAAGGCAGAGACTGTGCTGTCATGACATTTCGCTCTGCCCCTACCCATCGTGTCCAACCCTGCAGTAAGGAGAAATGGTATCGTTCAGGAAGTCAGCGAATCATTCAAAAATCAGGAGTCCTACCCACGCTGCAGCCCCGAGGGCTGGCCTGTCTTTCAGCAGCTGTAAATGTAGTTTAAAAAACCCCAACATTTATTTTTTCTCACCCCCCCCCACCTCCCAATAAAAAGAGGCAAGAAAAAGGGAGCCAGGACGAAATGCTCTCACTGTTCCCTCGAGACAAACAAACCAGAGCATTCTGCTCAGACTGCAGTTGCTATGAAGAGGAACGTTACTATTGCAAAGCACTCCCAGAATCCGCAGTGCTGGATAATACCCAAGAGACAGAACTGTACTTCCCTTTTCCCCAAGTTTGAATCCAAAAGCCAGGCAGCTGGAGGTCCAGCTCTGCTCAGGAAATACGACCCAGCGGTGCTAAGTGTTGCTGGAACCCAGCCCTCTTTCTACATCCCAGAATTAAATTACCAGTTCACTGCCAACGCTGTAACTAAAATTGTTTAAAAACAACTCTGGCCAGCCACACTCGCACCGCTCTAACAACAGCAAGCTACCATCAGGATATGCCTCAGGTAGATCAGGAGATAAGCTATAAAATGCCAGGAGCCACCCCCCTCTGAGCTTTTACATGGACACTGTATTAGCCCAAAGGGCAAGCGATGGTGAATAGACCCATTTTCACAGCGAGAGACCCAGAAAAAGAACATTCTGAACAACAGAACTCCTGCGTGCTAAACTGCACAAAGACTACCATTGAACCGAGGTGTAGGTGAAGGCTGCAATCTGATACAAAGCCCAGCAGAATAAATAGGAAACTCCCCTGAACCTGAATAGCCAGGAAGGAATGTAGATCAACACCACTGCGCCGTCCCCTCCCTCGGTGCTGGCAAGAGCTGCAGGAAACCCTTGGTCTCTCCGAGGCATCTCTGGGAAGCGAGAGCACCGACTCTCCTTCCAGGGAGCATTCCCTAACCCGCAGCAGATGGTGAGTACGGGAAGCCAGACTCGCCCCTTACCTTCAGTATCTTGTGCTGGGAACTGAGAGCCCCGTATCTGTTCATAGAATCTTGCTGGAAAGAAAAAAAAAAATTCAACAGTGCCATTAGATCCCAGAAAAACCTCAGGCTGGGAGAAATGCGCACGAGCACCTGCCCAGCCCCAGCACACACACACACAGTGACTGGGAACCAGCCTGCCAAGGTGACCAGAAGAACATGCAGCCTGAGCAGGGCTGGAAAAGAACCCTTTCAAAACAACCTGCCCACCGACTACTTAACTGCACTCTCTTGGTTCACATTCAGAGTAGTTTTTCCAAGTCTTCAGTTCTTTATCTAGGACAGACCCAGTGCTGAAAGAGCTTTGCACTGTAAACCCCCTCCTCCCCCCCAAAAGCAGGCTGAGCACTCTCAGCAGCAGCTGAGGGGGAGGCAGACAGCACCAGAGCTCAGGCTTTCGCCTACACACAAAAATTGCACCATTTAACAAAAAATTGATCACTAAGCAATTGAAGAAGCCTAAAGCAAACTCCTGTGACGAGGTGCAGCTATCAAACTGAGCTCAAATGACACAAACCAGCAGCAGAGAGGGATTTACGTGTGTCCACAGAGGGGGTTGTGCCACTTGAGCAGATCTGCTCACGCCTTGCTATGGGTCACATTCTTCCCCCTTCTCCTCAGGGTAACATTCTTCACTGTAGCACCAGCATCTCAACAGTGTGAAAGCCACCAGCCACCTCTGCTCAAAGGCCAAGTCCCCACAGTAGTAGTGGCACCTGAGAGGGAACATGCTGCAGCCGTTCCCATTACCTGCAGTCTTACAAACATCTGCTGGGATCTATTTGGGTAGCTTAAAGCCCTGTGGCTGAGGCACTAAGCAGGGCCATGGAAGTGCAAACTAACCACCGTGCAGAGATTTCCACTACAAGCCACAATTTAACTTTTACCATAAATGCTCAATATGGTATGAAATATTACCAGCAAATGAGCACAAACTGCAAGGGAGCTGCCAGCCATTGGAGTATTCAGAGAGTCATCCTTGACTTTTTCTGTAACAAGATGACATTCACCCACAAATGAGCAGGATAAAAGCAATTCCCCTTCTCCAGCATCTCATCAACAGATGCTCCGAGAAAGGAATAAAACAGCCTTTTAACTTCAGGTGAATGGGACAGACTGTAAACCAGGGATGTATTTCTTCCTAACCCTCACTAAGAGTCCTTTTCCCTGCCGAATGAGAAGTCCACAGGCTAGTGGCAATCATTTGACAATCCCTGGAGACAGAAAACAATGGATGTGCTTTCCCTCCACAACTTTCTTCCCCACATTCCCTGTGGTGTGCCCTGCATTCAATTTCCCCAGGACTCTTCTGTACCATGAAACAGCATTTTCCTTTCCAGACTCCCTGCTACACCAGGAGCTGGCAACCAAGTCATCCACTCTGCTACCACACATGGGAGAACAGGCAGAATAGCTCTAGCACACACCAACAGCCTTGCAAGGTGGAGTCAGCCAAAGTTTATCTTGTACCATACACAGTCTTTCATGCCTTGCAGACAGCAGCCCTGGCCTCACGACTGCTGCGGCACTAGAAAAATCTTGACCACTATTACGCACTCTGAGGAAGAAACCATACATACCTTCTCCTTATTGAGAGCTTCCTGAGCTTCTAACTTATACACCAAAAAATCTAGAAATAGAAACAGAGAAGACAATTTAACGAGCTGGAATTTAACTCAGATGTGGTTTATATTTTGGTGGGTGGAGGGAAGAAGGAAACCGGCCCCTTGCTGAGCAAAAGGCTGCAGCTCAAGCTGGAATGCAGATGCTGCTAGGAGACTGCACTCAGTGCCCTCAGAAAAGTGGTAGTACTTCCTGCCATCTAGAGTGGCCCAAATGTCTTTTCTTTCTCATTCTATAGGTAAGTGCAATGGTGACTTCCTACTTCAGCACACAACCAGCTACCTTTTGATGGTGCTGAAGCTGTGTAGGGATTTGGGGTGCTCTGAAACTAGAGATTACTCTGGAAAGGAGAAATCAGAGCTTCTGTGAGACCAAAAGGAACTCACCTGCTGATCTTATCAGCATTACTTTTTAAAATGGGACAGTCCCATGACAGGATAACTTTATTAGGATGCTCATTTTCTCAGTCAGTCCCCAGCAAGTAAGTGAAAGACGGGGCAGAAATGCAGCTTCTCCCTTAGCTATGCAGCCCCGTAGCCAGAGCTGAACCTGGATGCAGTGTGTCAGTGTTTCCTGGAACACAGCACGTGTAGGAGTAAGGAGCAGTGACGTCACTCCACATACCAGTTTTAAAGATAAAAGCCAAGCTATTCAGTGTCCAAGAACAATCAGGTGCAAAGGGCTCTGGCATCCAAGCACCACTGCACCGAAAGGCACGTGAGCTCATCCGTTTGCTTTCTGCTTCCTGCTGTATTTCATGCTCTGAAAATACCCTGCACATGTCTATCTACTTTTGTAGGTCAGCTTTAAAGGATGTCCCCACAGGACAGCTGGGGGGTTGGCCAGCCACCCACTGCTCTGACACCCCTGCAAGAGACTCACCTTCCTTTGTCTTCTTGTGTTCCCCTCGCTCCTTCTGCAGGGATCGCTCCAGCCGGGATCTGTGCTCATACACAACTAGGGAAGCAGAAAGACACGGAGTACAAGGTAAAGCCTGAAATTTCTTCCCCACATCCTCTTCCCCAGAACAGGCCTCTGGCAGGTCACACAACCAGGGACCTCAAATCTTGCTGTAGACTGGGCCAGCAAGTGCCCGAGGCAAAAGAGCCTTCCCTGGTTTTCAGTGCCTACATCACTCTGGGTTTCTAGGCTTAAGCGCACGGTAGCTCACGTGTAAAATCCAGACCAAGCAAATAGACAGTCCCGAAACACGTGCAAATACCTGACATCCCAAACAATGAAAGGGTCAGGTCCAGCCACAGGCTGTTTGCCCTTCTTTGTCAGCTGCAAACAGATAAGGTCTGGAGCAGGGTAGTGACAGCTGGACTAGAGAGAATGGCTGCTCCTAGTACAATGCACCACTCTGAGTATCTGCACTCAGCTTTTGCTTTGGCATCTAAACTGTGAAGCCCAGGAGCTTGCTTTTAGCAGCCAGTACCTAAACTGTATATGTGTGGGACAAGTCAGCTCTCAAGGTAGCCAGAGCCTTCCAGGTCATCTGCTCTGTAAAGGCAGCAGCAGCATGCAGGAGAGACATTTTCCCCCCCTTACACTCCCCAGCCATTAACTGGCCCTCAGGCCACTCAGGAAAAGGCAGCCAAGCAGCTCCCTCTCTCATGACACACCAAACAGCCTCTGTACTCCGCACAGGAGCCGAGAAGGGAGAGGGATGAGGCTGCTTCATCCATCAGCCACATGACAAATGGAAGTGCCAGAGAAGCTTCCTGATGGATGATGATTTTAATCCACTCCGATGTCTGAATGCTAACCCAGAGCTTTCCCTGAGTCACAGCACTCAGCTGCTGCAGGCTCCTCCATCCCCTCCGCACAGACACTGCCACGTGCCAGAGTGGCACCGGGCAGCAGGGCAGAGGGGAGGGGTGATAAAAGAAACCTGCCTCCAAAAGATCTGTGAGGGCAAGTCGTGCCATGGTGCAGTCACCAGGAAAATGAACAAAGCAGGATGGTATTTGCACGCATAGAACAAGCGCTAACCCGTTCCTTGTTGAAATCTTGCCAAGCCAAGAGTCCCAAGTGACTCGTGCTCTCACTGCAAATAAATCCACAGCCTGCCAGCTCCACTTGGGTCATAGGGGAGCAGCAAAGGCAGCACAAGCCCTGCATTAACAGGTGGTTTGCTGCCCAAGAGCAGACACTCCAGTCTGGGGAAATAACAGACAAAAGACGTCTATATGTTTATCTGATATTTTACAGTGCTGACCATCAGGGGCACCAAGACTGTGGCAGTGCAGATGTCACTCAATAGATAGGCAGAGAAGAGCTCACAGGCAGTTCATGCATCCTAAAAATCAGGCTCAGACATTTTTCTGACCAATACTGAAGATTATCCAGTAACTGCAAAATGGCAACTATTTCTTGTATTTTTAGGCTGTCTTAATTAAGTGCATGGAAGACTCATTTCACCAAGCAGCAAAGCACTGGTGGCTTCACCAGGACCCTCACAATGACTGGTGGTTTTCTTCCCACCTGGAAATGCCTTTTCCATATAGAAGAACCTCCACGTGTTTAAGTCCATGATTTTTAAGCCAAGCCCATGCCACTGGCTAGGTCCAAGCTAGGGATTTTCAGTTTCCCAGCAGTGGATCTGTTGGTATTTACAGTGCTCTCGCTGCTGAGTGAGCAAATCAGGGAAAAAAAGAAGTGATAAATAAAGCCAGGTACAGTAGAGTGTTGAATCTTCAGGGCTTTGTCAACTGTAGTCCAACTGCTTCCTAAGCCTTCTGGGGCACCAGCCAGCCAGGCAGGTGAGCAGCCTCAACACTGAGGGTAGCTGGAGCTGGGCAGGAATTCCTAATTGTCACCAGCCACTCTGTTACCTTCCCTAGTTAACAATGACAGATATCCCAGTGGTGAGGATGCTTTCCCAGGGCTGGGCCACTTGATGAATATTTTCCTCTGAAGTGAGGAAGTGACCATATTCTCCAAACCATTACAGCAGAAATAATTGTTTTCAATTCGGAAGGAGTTTTTTCCCCCTGCTGAGCACATTGGTGAGCAGCAAGCCCATCACTGCAGCTGTCCAAGTGTCTACTTCATGACAGCTTTATTTTAGAAACACTTTTCCTAACAGACTACTCAGATGTCACCCTGAGGGCTTTCCCAGCCCAGCTAAGCACACAGGAGACTGTGGGTGCATCTTCACTACATGCTGAAAAGTCTTGTTCAATGAAATCATCATCTTAAGAACATCAGCCACTTCCCAAAAGATTTGTAAGCTCTGGGGCACTCATGTTTCTGCCGCGAGCATCTCGTCTTCTCGCAGTCTTACCTAGCAGAGCACCTGAGGACAAGTGTTTGATGTGACAGGAACCTCACACCAGCAATGAAAAGTCCCACCTGCTGGTTTTGTGGCTTTTGATATGGCTGGGAATAAGGTTGGACTTGATGATGCTGAAGGTCTCATCCAGCCAAAACTATTCTATGATTCTGTGAGTTTTAGGGGTGCCCAGCAGTTCACAGCCTTTGCCATGCCCTTTCATGTACCAGCCTCCAGTCTGTGTTTGCCTCAGTGGTTCTGGGCTCGGTGGAAGTCCCCATGTTGGAGTTTTCCCCCAGGGATTTAATTTCTTTTTTATTTAGTAACTTGATTATACTGAAAGCAAACAGTCCATGACCAGGGTTAGAAAACTCACCCCACACAGGCAGATTACCCACCTCCCCAGGTCCTGCAGCTGAAGAACCCAGAGCAAGGGAGGCAGAGACCAGCATCACCGACAGCACATTTGTGCTCCACTACCCAGAACAGCATAGTGCACGGGGTACCCCAGGAAGCAAGCTGAATAGCTACAGCCCCACTCAAAAAAGCCAAGCACTCTCAGCACAGGACCAGGGAAGTACGTATTTTGTGTAGAAAAGATCTGCTTATATGACCCCAAGCTACCAGCTGCTGTTGATCTCCCACAGCGAAGGGGAAACCACAGCAGAGGAAAGCACGTCTAGCATAGGCTTGTGCTACCACCTGTAACCACAAACCTTAACGTAAGCACCACGGAGCAGATGAGTCTTCAGGAACAGCTCTGCATCATAGGCTGTTTATTCAGAAATTTAGGGGGAAAAAAACTGGTTCTTAGGAGAGTTTTTTGTATGATAAGCTGAAGTAACTTCTCCACGGACTAGAGAGGAGAGAGAAAAAAAAAAAGTTTTGATCTCTCCCCCATTATTCCAGGTCTCCAGAGCCCAGAAAAGGTGGGTTCAGCTTTACAGTGAGCAAGTGCTGCATAAAGTAACCTCTCTACTCATCTTTGTGGTGGAATACAGCAACAACTCAGCAGACCAAAATGGCACTGTACAGCTTCAGAGCACAGGAAGCCAGGAAGTCCTTAACAATTTGCAATTACAAGAGAGAATGGAGGGTGGCCACTGTCTAAATCCAGGCTGGAATTCAGCCAGAACTCAGCACTAAAGTACCATCACCTGCTGCCAAATGAGCTAAACTGCAGATCTTGAACTGCTGAAACAACGAAACCCCCTTGCAGTGCCTGGCCTTTGGGAAAGAAGAACAGGGCAGGCCTTCCCCAAACTCATTCTCATTTTAAAAGGCCACAGAAAACAGGGTGATTGTGTGAAGGGGTTGCCTCATGTAGCCCAAGAGTACCAAGATAAACACCTGCCAGGGAGAGTTTAAGAGATCCATAAAGGGAGGGTGATTCCAGCCATGCCAACAGCCCCAGGTTTTCCTCTCCTGCTCCTGAGGCTTCACTCGAGCTGTGCCTGGGAACACCATGCGTGCAAGCCAGCTCCCTGCTTTCAGGGAGAAGGCAGCTGAGCCATTAGATCTGCTAAAATCTGCTTCTGCTAATGAACTTTACGCACCGTACATAGTTCATCGGGGCCATTTCTATGCCAAGAGCACACACTGAGGAGAGCGTCATCACTGCCTGGGGCTCCCAGCCCCGGGCACACAGAGATCAATGCTCACTCCCACACGGCACCTGCTCCTTCCCCTCTCATAGCCAACCACCCACAAAAAGCTTTCTTCTCTGTTGCTTTCCTTGTTAGAGGCATCGGATACTCCTGCCAGTCTCCATCCAACTAATCACCCATGGCACCAGCCACTCAGGCTCAAGAATCATCCAGAGCAAGGGACAAGGGGAGCAGAACCAAAGCCTGACTCATCACACCTCCCTCTCTGATCCAGAGAGATGGCAAAGGATGGCAGAGCGGGCACAAGATGCCCAGTGGAGAGGGCAGGAGTGCTGCATTCTCGTGCTCAGCCACCGTGCAGAGGCAGCCTGCTGTGAGAGAAAAGTCCTCCATCCCAGACACCAGTTTGATGTGTCAGATGACAGCACGAGAGCCACAGCCACACATGCAAGATGCCCTGCACTGTATGACTTCCATAAGCACGACTCCTATCTGCCCATCGTTAGGCTTCTCCCACCAGCCAAATCCAAAAAGCAGCTTTGCCTTTGTTGAAATTGTTGGACAAGGAAGTGTCTTCTCAAAATAAAAAGGGTATCCATGGCAACACTGTATTTAGCAATGGGAGGACTGACAGAGGGTTCAAAACCCCAGCAACAGGCTATGGCTCTGCCACTCAAACATATTTGCATGGAAAAAAGCCCCCAAACACTATTTTAAGCCCACCTCGGTTGTTTGCTTGAGCCTGCTGCTTCTAAATCTGGGGTTCCCTGAGGCTACCATGGTCATCTTATTCTCTGAAGAACCAGCCCCTCTCTCCAAGAGAAGCAAGAGGTGCTGACACACCAGAAAGGAATGTGGGCCTAACTTCTGCCCTGCTGATCTTCCCATCTCAGAATCACAAGATGAAGGTGGAAATCGGTGTGGCTGGGGCTGTGCAACACGTTCGTAGCTGCAGCTGTTTGACTGCCTTGTGAGAACAGCAAGAAGAAATGGAAACAGAACATCATCTAATAGCAGTGAACCTGTACTCACACTAGAGCAATTCACAAGATTGGGTTTTTTAAAGCATGTTTCCTTGAAAGACATACAAATCATACACCACACTCTGCTTTGCCAGTTTACCGGCAGAAATACACAACCTTGAGCTCAAGAAGCATATGGACAATGTTACATTTGCATCACAACACTGCCCAGGAAACCACCCCAAAGGGTTTAACCCTGAAAGGCATGTATGTGGAGTCACAGACCTGCAGACCTCCCCAGCAATAGAGGCTACAGAAACAATGTCACTGGAGATGTCAACAGAGGCCATATGGATACTCTGTATGTGATTTTATCCTGAGGAAGAGCTCTCGATTTAATCAGTATTCTAAATCTACTTGTTAAAAGAAAGTGTAAATTAATCTCTTGACCTTGAGCCACTAGAATCAAACAATATTTCGTCCACATAAAATCATTCTGTGGGCACTCCAGAACCAAGCCATCCTCCAGCATTACACACACAACTGCTGGCTACCAAAGAGTGGATTCCCACCAAACCTCTCTGCAGGGACCTTGTCAACTCCCTCTAGTGACTCCAAATCCAGTGTCAGGTTCCGGAAATGTAGTTTAGGCAGATGCAGTAAGGCTAAAGTGATAGACTAAAGAAGCAAAGGGTTCAGCATTGGAGTAACATGTGTCCTCAGGCTTCCCTAGTGAGATCTCTCCATGGGCTAAAATGTCATTCTCCCACAGTCAGACATCTATGTAAGGAGAACAAATGAAGGGGAAAAGGGGAGTGGGCATATAGACATTACACTTGCCTTCCAGTCTTCTGACAGCTCGTGCCAGAAGAATGAAGTGCTTGTCAGTGGGCTCAAGAAAGCCAATTCTTCCTCCTCCCCTCTTTATAGGGAGCTCTGTGCTGCAGCATCTATCAGGCCCAAACAAGCAGGTAAGACTTTTCTAGCCACAGCTCAATCTCTTGAGAAGTCAGGTTTGCTTCCTTGCAAAGGCAATGGGCAGTAGACAAACTTTACTACAGGACACCTTGCCTCTCTATACACTTTCCAGACAGATGCTCCTGCAGGCTCCAGAGTGCAGCCACATCCCAGAGGCTTCCCCACCAGCCCGTCCGAGTCCTGTTTGCATTCGTACTGCTCCACACTGAGCATGATGTAGGACTGGGCTTTACGGCCAAAGGGAACTACGGGGAGAAGGAATGGAACCGACGTGACGCAGCTGAACTCGCCAATCCAGCGCGCTCCGTTCGCATTGCTGCTGCGAGCAGCGACTCGGATTCAAGGCTATTCTAATTCTAGACAGCAAAGCTGGGGGGAAGGAAATAGGCGACGTCTTCTTAGAGCTTTCAAAGCCAAAAGCTCAACCTCGCTTCGCAAAGGCAAGCCTGCTCATTGCCGGGCTGTGCAGCAGAACCGGCAGCAGGTAACGCGGGCAGGGGGGGAAGTTCAGGCGGGGTGTGCACAGGCACAGAGCGGGTCACTCACCTTGCAGCTGGGCAGACAGCGCTTCCTGCTGCTGTTTGTATTTCTGGGCCAGGGCTTCAGCGTTCCGCACCTTCTGCTGCAAGTGGCTGTACATGAAAACTCCCGAGCCCAAACACGCCACAGTCACCAGGCAAAACCCGGTCTGCAGAAGCCCCTTCTGCCTCCTCGAACACATGCCGGTACCCATGACGAGGCCGAAGCGAGACGATGTAGCGCTGCCTCTCCGGCGTCGCTAAAGCATCCGATTCTTTTCGCCCGACAGCCCCGTTTCCTCCGCACATTCGCAGATCTCTCGGCGAGATGCGATCAAAGTCTCGCCTTCGCTCCTTCCCAGCCCTCAGAGAAGCGGAAGACGCTCCAGCAACGTTTTATTCTTCCTCGCCCGTCCGCGAGAAGCGCAGCCCAGCGCCGGTGTCCCGGGGGAACGGGCTTCCTCTGCACCATGTTGGTCCCACCCGGCATGCCGGGATCTGTAGTCGCGGGGCACGGGG
>WUAM01000017.1:190767-202525 GCA_024336885.1 Actenoides hombroni
TTTGGGCCTTCCCACCGCCCCCTGCGGGGCACCGACCGGAAAAAATAACCCGGCGGGACGAGCGGCTCCCGCGCCCCCTCCCCGCGGCTTCCCCCACCGGCAGCCCGAGAGGAAGCGGCGGCACCGGGGCCGGGAGACCGGCCAGGAAACCGGCGGCGGCATCCGGGCTGCCGCGGCGGAGAGTCCGCCCTCCCCTCCCCTACCTTCCCTTCCCTTCCCTTCCCCTCCCCTCCGCTCCGCTCTCCTCTCCTCCGCGGCGGGAGGGGCAGCGAGCAGGGCATGGCCGGGCCGGGGGCCGGCATCGCCCGGGAGCATCGCCGCTCTCACCCCCTCCCCTCTCGCCCGAGCTGCCCCGGGGGTTCCCCGCCAGCCCGCGGGCCAGCTCACCCGGCCCGTGCCCACATCGCCTTGGGATGGGGTGGGTAGAAGGTGTCTGACCCCGCGGGGCGCTGGGGCCAAGCTGGGTGAGCATCACCACCGCCCCCAGCTCCGAGCAGATTTGAACCACTAACCTCTCCCACGTGCTTGTTTTCCCCTCCCTTTTCTCAACTTCGAGGACAAACCCCCAGGCTCTTCTGCCGGCACCTGTTGAGAGCAGGAGAAGGACGAGGAACACCCGCATTCACAGAATCACAGACTGGTTTGGGTTGGAAGGGACTTTTACAGGTCATGTGATCCAACCCCCTGCAGGAAGCAGGTAAAGGACCTTTAAAGATCCCTTCCAACCCAAACCAGTCTCTGGCTCTATTACTTCAGGGGACGGACACGGGTTTCTGGAGCCCTGCCCCTGTTCTGAGCTTAGATCTACTATGTAAGACCCCCAGGTTTATAATCAGTCTTGACTCTACCAACAGCCCGACTGTCACGTTGGCTCATCTCTTATCTGAGCTCACAAGGATACTTCCTCCGGAATCCTGCCAAGTTCCATATTTCAAGCATCCGGGGAATAAGCAACAATCATAACAATTAATTCTTCAGTAGCAATTCCCCTCCAAGAACCATGAGTGGCTTTATAAATGTTAATCAAATGAGCTTTACAGTACTGCTGGGAAACAGTTGAAGGGCAATCCTGTCTCTCTAATTTGCAGATGGGAAAACTGAGGCACGGCATTCCTGTAAGGGTATCATTTATCCAGAGAAATTCAGTTCTGTTATGGTGGGTTTGGTTGTTTTTGTTGGGTTTTTTTTCAAGCATTTTAAGTGGATTTGGTATATTGTTTGAGGTGTCTGCCAGAATAAGGGTGAGACTTGGGCTACTGGAAATCAGGTGATTCAGCAAACAGTCCTGGCCTGAGCACGCCTTCCAGAAAACATGCTATACTTTCCTTAATGAATTAACTGATGATCCCAGACTTGCTGCTTAGCTCTTTCTGAAAACCAGACCAGCGCTAACATGACGCTCCATGCAGCCTGTGTCTGCCCTGGATCACTGGCACACAGGTCCACGGGTGAGCTTGGGGCTGATTCACAGATCCCCAGTTCAAGAGACACTCCACCTACGCTCCACAGTGCACATCAGGCAGCCTCGCTGTCCAACTGTTCCTTTACACAAATGTCCCGGGGGGTTGCTGAATGTTTCAGCACCTCTTCGGGCTGTTTGGCAGGAGCTGGAATGTCTTTTGTCTGCCTCTTGAGGACTGAGGAGGCAGCCTGTGGGATGAGGGATTTGAGTCTCAGTTTTGCCTCTATTCAGCACATTCTTTTTTTTTTTTTTTCCCCTCCTGCTCTCATTAATTACTTCCTCATGTGCTGGTTCCTGCCTGAGAAACACTGAATTTCTGAGGTTTGGACAGAGAGGACTCTGGAAAAGGTTAAAATCCTGAATTACAGGATGTCCATCTGAGAAGGATTTGACTGACAAAGTTTCTGCAATCTACCTCTTTATTCTTCTACACTGTCATAAACTCAGTTACAGATTTAGCTCTGTATTTCTGCACCAGATCTAGGGCCAGATGAACAGTACAGCCCCAGCAAAGAGCCAGAGGGTTTGCTTCTTGCTCGTGCTTTGCCAATATTGTTACGTAGCCCGCTAGTGAAAACCCGGTAAACTGAGAGCTGATCCCACTTCCCCTGCAGTCAGTGATAAAATCTTCCACTCGGGCCCTGTTCTTCCACATCAAAAGAATAAGGGCCCACATCCTTTTCCCACAGGGATGGGAAAATAGCAGCAATGAGATTGAACTTCCTTATTCTAGGGAACATTCCCCCATAACTGAAGTCTCTGTTCTAAGACCCGTGGCACAAACCCCCGTCTTCAGAGAATTCATTTTTACTGTGCCTAATTCATATGTCATATTTATTCTGACTCGATCTTTATGCTCATCTGTTTGGGAGAGATGAGAAATTGTCTTTGCCAAAGATTTCCGCGCGCCGGATAAGAAGGGTACACCTTGATGCAAGGCCTAATTTTGGTATTTACTTGCTATTCCCATCTGAGCTTTTCTCTTTTAACCGTGCATTTTTACTGAAAAGGGGTTGTCACATCAGCCAGCTCAGAGGGTACTTCCTTGAGCAAATTACTACAACACCCCACATCTCTAGAGGTCTATGGACACCAGGCACCGAGCGCTTTCAGGAAGATCCAGAGAAGGAGAGAAGCACCCTGAGCTAAACGAATTGACCATAGGTGACAGCTCTCTTCAAATCCAACTCAAAATGCTTTGTGCCTTAGGGATTATCTGATCATCTCCTTTTGCTTCCCCTAATCCAATGGGTGATCACATCTGATGATAGCTTTAAAATAATAATCTGAACAAAACAAGCAATTCCCATGGGAAAGCTCGGACTGTATGTACTTGTAAAGAAAATGACACTTTTTCCCCTGTAGAGCAAGCCATGAGTATTAACCATCTGTGCAAATATTGCAGTCCTGGAAAGCTGCATCCTTTTAATCAGAGCTTTGGATTTCATAGCAGGCATTTAATCGGCTGTGGGAGTATTTTCAGCCAGGTTATGTAAATGCTGTCAAGAAACCAAGTGTCTGAAAAAGATGCATGTAAGGAATGTGCTAGTAGGAGACAGAGGGAAGGCTTCAGCATTTAGGGGCTGCAGTTTCACAACCGTTTTTTTTAGAAACCTACCGATCAAGTTGGCAACATCCACGGCTCACTTTACCTGGGTAAGCAGGACACCGTAGCCCTACAGCCTTGGGTCTTGCAAGTGCCTTTCCAAGGAGACCCACCCGAGGAATCTAGTGAGTAAATGTTGGAGGGTATAGGCTGAGCAGGAGAGGAGAGCTTGAGGCAGGCAGGAGTCTAGTGCACGAGAAATGACAAGTACAAACGCTTAAAAAATAAAGTTTTCTCCAGCAGGCATCTGTGCCTGTGTGTGCAAGAGTTCATAGCGCTGGAAGTGTCCGCGTGTCACACACCTCCTGGAGATGCCTGCCCTGCCACACACACAAACTCACGATTCATTTCTCCCAGGAGTGAAAGTGCCCTAAATTAAAGAATTCCTAGGGGCAGCTCTCATCACAGCCTCTCCAAGGTTAAGGGGTGGGAAAGCTGAAACATTCCTTCCTTCCCATAACAAGAAGTGACAGCTTCTAATTAGGATCCATTAGAGGGTGCCCCAGGGAACCGATGGGACCATTTTTCAGAATGCATTGTTGAAATTATTTTCTGTCTTAGAATGGCATGTTGGCCTCAGCTATCTCAGTTATCTTCCCCAAGCCTGCGGATGAACTTTGAGTCATCTCACTGCTGTGCTGTGCCTAAAAGTAAGCAGATGAGATCACAAGAAATCTCTATGCTCTCACAGCCTTGTCAGACCTTAGGGACAAGTGCTGAGCAAACTGTGGGCATGGCCATAATATAAGAGAATGTGAATGGGGGGAACATGATGAGCATAAACCTTGGCTTTTTGAGGTGCAAGGTTCTAGGGTCAAACTCATCATCTAGAAGAGTATTTCATAGGAACTGAAGCTTGAGGAGATCTGTGCTTACATCCACAACTATGAGAAGATGTCTCAACACAGACAGAACCACTGTCCATCTATAACGACTGCTGATAACTGTTCTGAACTAGTCTGTCATTTGGGTTCCTTTTCAATCAAGAGCAATGAGAACGGGTTTCAAAGGGACAAACGCAAACAAGCAGGGGCAAAGAGCATATTCTCCATAGAAAATGCACCTCGGTACAATTAGAGCCCAGTGACTCCACTGCCTGTTTGTTTCCAGTCTCTGCCACACACACCAAGCCATTTAAAAGGAAGCCGGTTCCCTTTAAATCTGCACAAAGTCTTTACTGCCTTACTAAGGTATGGAGGTTTTTATTAGAGTCAGGGAACATTCCAACTCCCAGAGGTAATAAAAAATGCAGTTTGCCAGAAAACAATAGCAAAGTAGCAAAGGGATTTTTGGTTTGTTAGGTGCTGCTAAACTTGCAGCTACTGCCTCTCTCAGTGGGGTTCCAGCATCAGCCCCTCCTCCCCCCCTAAAGGACAAAGACACCTTGTATTCCTAAACTCTCCCAGGGCTGCTGTGTCTGGCCCAAGGCTCCCCAGCTTCACGCCTTTGGGACTCACCTGAGGGTGTAACTACCATGTCCCCCAGGGCATGGGAGCCTCCACTCATGAACTGAAGGACCTGGGGACTCCAACTCCGTGCTCTGCTCAGCCTCAGAGCGCCAGGCGGCCAAGCCCTCGGTGGTACCAGCGCTTCTTTCACTGTATTCTCCTGTCTCCCTACCAAGTTACAAGCAGAGACACCAGGAGAAGTCTTTGCACATGGCTGACATGGATACAGTTTAACTGTCCATTCCAAAGAAGCGTTAATGGCAAAAAAGTGGTTGAATTGGAGTAAAGCCAGTGAGCCAGTGAGTGCCCTGCCCACCCACAAGGCAGCCAGCAGCGGGAAGGCGATGCAAGCAGCAGGGAGGACTCTTGTTGAGGCACTCCACTTCTCAGATAAACAGGTATTGGTGAGAGAAGAAGCCAGCAGCATGGAGCTAACACAGCACACTCAGCAGCAGATCTACATGTAGACCTCCAGATCTTCCTCCAGGATCTTCCACTGCATCATGCAGCATCTTGGGATGACACAGAGATGTGAATTCTTCTACTTCATGACATCACTCCAGTGTTTTTCCAGGGGAAGATTCATGACTGCACATTCTCTTGGAATCACCCAGCCTCATCAGTTGGACACAAGGCTTTTTTGGTTTATTTTAGGTTTATTTTTTATTCTATCCAGATGTCCGTGATGCATTTTGAGCATCAAGCTGGAAAGATCATTTATGAGAAACTTAAGCTGTTGTCCCTGCACGCTGGGTGTCAGCCAGAGAGATTTCAATCTGGTTTTTAATACCCCGATAAGCCAAGAGTTTGAGTCATCTCTGCTTTGCCTTTGCCTCTTAACTGTGGCCATCAGCAGATAGGATACACATTTAGGGTGAGATTTTCCAAATTTCTTAATCAGTGTTGATTTAAAATAGAATAGAATTTCCTGAATCATGGTGGGTTTGGTTTGTTTTTTTTTAAAATTTCATTCGGTGTCCAACTTGCTCTGCACAGAGATAATGTGAACATTGTCTAAATGATTTTGCCAGAGAGATGCTTTGTTGATTCTGAGGTCCACATCTGTTCGCAGAGCAGTGATCAGAGGCTTTCATCTACCACTCAAACTGACTGTGAGGTGGTTGTCTTCAGCAGCCTCCAACCTTTGGCATGGAATGGATATATTTAATGGTAAGAATTCAATAGGGAGAACAACATGGTGCTATAAAAATGAAAATCAGCTCCTGTTCTATATTAACCTGTCAAAAATTCTCTCGATGGCCAACAATCAAGTTGACACTAAGCTAATTACAGCAAGACCTCTAAATTGTTACCTGCCTGGATTTCCAGCTCTACATGTCTGACCAGCCCTGAAGTCTTAAAGTACCATTGTTCATTTTCCTCCCTGCACACATACCAGAGACCACATTTGGAGATAAAATCTGCAGAAGTGCCTGTTCCTCTCCTAGATCCTGTGGCTGTACAGAGAGACAGCCAATTTGGCATGCAGGCACTCAGCTCTCGTACAAAAATGTGTGTTCTAGCCAGCGCTGCCTGTAAACTCAACCTCAAGGAGCACTTACAGTCACATAGACTCTGCTTCTTACATAACACTAAGTAACAAGCCTCGTGGAAAGTGACTCTCCTGGCCCTGTTTTATATGATTTAGACAAGAAAGAAGTCCCTTTAGGGGAAACTAATCCAAGCCCCTCTTCTCCAGATGATGAGCGAGCGTTGATGGTTAGTACACTGCCTGGAGTTCTGCAGCATGCTGTCAAAATACCCTGGGGAACACAGCACAGGGCAATTATGTTGATACTCAAGCTTTTTACCTCTGAAACTCTGCCAGTTACTCGCCTCTTTCCATGCTCTTTGCCTGCTCTTCAGTTATCATTGGCATGCCCTCCCTACCTCCAATTCAGCACAAAGGCACACTGCAGTATCTCCCACTCCTTGTTGTGGTTTGCTCCCACCAGACTTCGTATCTGGCACACAGACAGGAAAGAGTGATACCTGTGAGGGAAGGGCAACCCCCCGAATCTCTTTCCCTGGACACTACCTGCCCCACAAGGACAGTCGGGAGTGAAGAATGGACCCTTTGGGTAGGGGAAAGAGGGAAGTGGCAAATGTTCAGCATCCCAGAATCACACAGAATCATGGAATTAAGATGCCTCCTTCCTAAACAGTGTAGAAAACTCAGGTGGTGCTACAGCAAAGATGTGATGTCCCCTGCGATGAATCTCCCAGTGCCTGCAGTGACACTAAGATTTCATTGCCTGGGTTTTCAGCTGCTGCGTGAGCCAGCTGAAAATGTTTGCAAAAACCTCTAAGCCTGGACTTGCAAGAGGCTCCCAACCTTAGTTAAGGACAGGAAGGGTGGGGCTGCTTTGTGCCTGTACTTTTAAAAATTAACACAGTTTCAATAAAGGGTCTGGCCCCATTTGCAGCAAGAGAACTCTTTGTGTATACAATATACCAAGTACAGCCAGAGATGCGTAAGGACCCAAGTCCCCCTTGATATAGTGCCAAACATTCATTTACAGCCACACTGAACTTGACCTCAGGTACATGAGTAAATTGCTTAAATAATTGCAGCAGCTGAAAAAAAGGAGGATTAGTTTCCTGGTCTACGCTGTGGCTAGGACCAGATTCATCACTGGTGTAATCCTGCTGATTTCACTGCAGTCACACTTGGGATCACTTTGAGATTTTGAAGGCTTCATTAATGCAGCAGGATGCTGTGCTCACAGGCTTTCCCAAGCATTAGCATTCTGCTGTGGTAGAAATTCATCCCATAATACAGTGCTGAGAATTTTAAAATAATAAAGGAGCAAAGATGCCTGCTGCCACCATGGCTAGCTAATTACAGCAGCACAGACTGACTTCCCATGCAGAATTCCTTCTGCCGTATTCACCCGGCACAATAAATAAAGCCTATTAAAGAGGGAAGGCTGAGAAGACATTTCTAATTTTGAAATCCTCTAACCCCAAAGTTAGAAATAGATGAAATAATTGAATAGCAATTTGCCTGTTGGGTTTGTTGGGTTTTTTTTCATACAGCTTTTCATCCCGCCTCTAGATGTGCTTTGGCAGAAGTGGGTGGGAAAGAGGGCAGGGGAAGAACTCACTATTTAGCAATTCATTAAGTTTCCCTATTAGAGTCTTTCACTCAGCTCTGGGTTCATCCCAGAACTCCACCAGTCTTCCATCTGGCACTGTTGGGACACTTCACAAAGGCCTTAGCAGATGTGTTTCCAGCGAGAGCACGGTGACCCAGCGCGCTGCTTCCACGCGGACATTCGCAGCGGTGTGGGGGGATAAGAGGGTGGATCCCCCTCACCTCATGTTACAGATGAAACTGAGACAGAGGCTGCTTCTCACAGGGCTCCAGGGAACTGGATGAAATTCAGAAGCAGAGACCCCGCTGGCAGCAGGATCACACAGCTGCAGCCCCGGGGCCGAGTACACGACACCAGCCCGTTTCTTTGCCGTTTGCCTTATTGATGGCAGGCTCCCTTCAGCATCTGCTTTGCAGAAATTTGTTAGCAAGTGTTTTAAAGCTCCCCCTGTGATTTCAAACTGATGTATGAAGATCCAAACTGTCTCTAGTGCTTTTTATCACTCTGACTGGGCTGCAAAAAGCGAGGCATCAAAGGATTGTCACCTAAGGGACTCCGCAGACTGTGCGAACACGCGTTGTGCGAACACACACGAGATGGCTCAGAGGGAAACTCGACCGAATCCCTAACTTACCAGATCTACACTGCTGTAGGTCACAGAAAGCTGGACCCACGCCTTCCCTATTATTTATCACTTAACGTTATTTGCTTTTATGTTTATTGGATGCAGATGGTGTCCCCAGACAGACACGGACCTTTTAACTTCTACATCTGTTACAGAGCAGTCAGAGTAGCTTTGCCACAGCTCCTGGCTCATTTCAAATCTCCTGTTGTTGAGCCCAGCTCCTGAAAGGCCAGTGGCTCGAGACATCAGGAAACAGCTCAGTTGTTCGAACACGAAGGATTCACACCCTAAGGTCTGCGTTAACCTGGAGGCATATTTTTGTCCAGTAAGAAATGTGGATTAAAAAATCAAGATGGTTGTTTTTCAGTGCTAAAAATTGCTGGAAAGGAATAAAGAGGAATCCCCTTGGAGTTAGATTCCATTAGGCTGTGGCTCCATTTGTTTCAGAGGAGAGACCTAGATGTGGAACTGAACTTCTTTAAAGTTAATTCCCAAAGCTGGGCATTGGATGTAGGTCACTTTCTGCTTTGTTCTGAGACTCAGCTGTGCTAGAAATACTGTTCAGTTTTCTCTAGAAAGTGGAAGCCACACATTTCCTTTCTGTTCTATCCAGGTCATTGCCTCTGAAGGCAGTGCCACGAGGTGCAATTGTAACATCAGTGCACGTTTACAATGAGCGAGCCTGGGGAAGCTGCTACTTCCAGGCTTTGCTTTTAAGGAGAGAATTCTGTGAACCAGTATTTCCACACACAAACTCCTGTATTAAGCATGCAAAATAGGCACTGCAGGATGCAGTTGTTGAGGAAAATGTCCTTCTATATGTGACCTGAAGACACACCAATATTTTTTTTCCCATGTACTGTTGATTCACCTTCAAAGAACATCACTGTGTTTCTGCTGCTGGTGTTGCCATCATATAGACGTGTACCTTTAGGGCCCAAGGTTCACATATGCCATGTCATTAAGATGCAAAATATTAAGGTGACTTCCTTTGTACAGAAAGGGCTAAATCCATATAGCTGACCCTGAAGTGGCCTTACACATCTGATAGAGAAGGTGTGTAGAGCAGAAGCCTGCAGAAATAGCTGGTGAATATTTCTGTGTAACAGTGGCATCCAGTGGGCAAAGAAAGATTCCTAGTAATATGCTGGGCAAAACAGGATAGGGCCATGTAAGAGCAGAGGTCTGTCTCCCACATCCAGAGCTATGCAACTCTGGGCTGCCTCTGGGTTCTGCAAGCCAGGTTGGCTCATTTATTTTCATAAATGTTGCCCCAGTAGAAAAGATTCATTGGAGCTCAGGCTTTTTTACACCGCAGTGAGGTTTGCCATTTGCAGTATCTTTGGTATAAAGCCCAACCAAAATACCAGCTCTCCAAAGTGGTTACATACAAAGGCAACACCTCATCAAAACAATCACTACAAGGTTTTTATACTGGCCAAGGACTAGGCTGCTGATGCTGTATGACTTCGTGTTTGCCTGAGAAGGTGACTTCACAGACAGTCTAACACAGTTTTCCAATTTTGCTGGGGTTTTTTTGGAAAAGAAAGATTAGCCGGGCAACAAACAGCCTGACATAAATTGGAGTCTGGCAATGAAGGTTCACGTTTCCAAACAGCACTGTCAGAAGTAAAACCCAAGTTATCTTGCTATTTATCGAGAGAGCACAAAAGAAGCTACTCTAAATGTAAATGGATCTTTTCAGGCAATTATGCGGGCTGTACTTGCCTGTCTTAAATGTGTTTCTGTGCTTATACTAACAGATAAATCTGCCCGGTAAAAGGCAAGGGAGGGAGCATCAGGGCACGCTCAGATCCCCTGCCACATTCCCAAACAGTTAACAGTACTCATTCTCCATCTTCTGGCCAAAGGGTAAAATGCACTGCAGCTCTGCTCAAAACGGATTAAATTCACTCATGTTCACGTTCACATTTTCACAATCACCCCAAGGTGTGTGTTTCAGTGATCTGGCAAACACCCCTTTTACGCAACACAGAGGACAAGGGACACTGAGTCCTCCTATTTGGCTTTTATCAAACGGCAATGACAAGCTTGTTTTTGAACAGGTCCTTTGTACCCCGGAGGCATAAAAGTCACAGTAACTGCTGTGACACCGTCTCAGAATTTTGATCTCTTCGGTTTTCATAAGCCCTTGGCAAATCTGCTGCCTGGTGTCTTTATTTCCTCCTTTTGAGTTCTAGGGCTCTAGACAGTGTTCCTGATGGGCTAGTGGGGAAAGGAGTGGCACGGTATTTCTTTATGATCTTGCTGCCATATTCCTGTTGTGTGTGCAGGGTCTTGCGCTGGCAAGTTCTGTGCTGTGCTCTTACCGTGCAGGGGGTTTGGCATGAACATATTAATTAATTTTAGTGCTATTCTTCTCTATCAATGCAGGCCACTCTTTTAACCCTTGTTCCACTATGCCAGGCTGTATTAGCAAAGACTAAACATAAACCAAAATTCCAATACGTCAGCTTCAACAGAGCCATGCTTGCCACACCACTGAGGAACAGCAAGGGACAGGCAACCTTAAACAGAGTGCATAGAAGGTGTCCTGACCTCAGCAGGGGTAAAGTCAGTAGAGTGTGACCTACACCAGGCAGAAGAGATCCACATCAACAGCATCATCAGTATTGCCAGCAGAGACAATACAAGCTCCTAAGTTGCCTCTGCCACTTTGAAGAGAAAGTAATTCTAAAAGTAGTGATTCCTTATGCTTTTAGACTCACACACTCTAATGCGTGGTGGCACTTCAGCCACCAACGATCCCATGCAGGCAGTATCTGAGCAGCATGTGATCTCGTCTGCTAGAGGCTTTCAGAGCCCTCCTGCCTACCTGCCAAACACAGACACACAGCGCCTTGCAAGCAGTTACATGGGATCCCCAAATCTCCCTTACAGTGGGCTAAGTTACCCTCAAGTCACCTCAAAACCCTCTCAACCGTTGAAAAAAAGAGCATCCTGGCGTGCATCCCACCGCCTTTCACCGTCAGCCATTCCCGCGGGCTGCAATGGCCACTTGGCCTGCGCGGATAAAACAAGAAACGACCCCAAATATTTATTATTCTCGACACTACGAAGCGTCAGACAAAGGGAAACACCGACAGCACATGCGGGTAGGACCCACCGCCCCGTCCCGTCCCAAACAGCAGCCAAGGCAGCAGGGGCTGCACCGGGCGAGCAGCAGCAGAAGCCTGAAACGCGGAGCGGAGCCGCCGCAGCGCACCCCGGGCCTTGCCCCGGAGCCCCCCGCCAGGCCCGGCACCGGGGCCGACAGCGGGAGCGGGGCCTGGGTCGGGCCGCGCCGCGGGGGCTTCCCGCAGCCTCTCGGGACTTGTAGTCGGCGTCACCCCGCGGGCGACGAGCGGGGAGAGCCGGGAACTACGTCTCCCAGCATGCCCCGGCGGCTGTCACCGGGCGGCGAGAGGCCTGGGCGGGGCGGGCGGCGGGCCGCTCGTTGCGAATGGCCGCGTATCGATCTTTGCGCCCGTGAGCCCCAGGTGACTGTGTGGGGGGTAT
>WUAM01000017.1:214617-273341 GCA_024336885.1 Actenoides hombroni
ACCCAAGACGTTCCTGGCAAAGAAATTTCTGTTTCCCTCCGGGCGAGGGCCTTTCTTCCCCCCCCCCCCCCCTTTTTTTTTTTTTAATCTGTGAGTCTAACAGTTTTACTGACTTGGTCATTCTGTTAGATTCTGGCATGACTTTTAGGATGAGAGTCCCTTAAGGCAGGAAATGGGTACTTCATATTACACACACCACTTCATATTCTGTTATTGCATCATCTTCAATACATGCCCAGTACGTGACTTTTTTTTCTTTCAAACATGCTGATGTAGTTCTAAGAGCCTGGTCCATCCTGGTTTCTCTGGATTTTGTGTGGGTTTTATATTCCTTTGCTTTTGTTCTCCCAGGTGTCCGTCACCCTAACATCATCTGTGACTGCTGCAAGAAGCACGGCATAAGGGGAATGCGGTGGAAATGCAAAATGTGTTTTGACTATGACTTGTGCACACAGTGTTACATGAACAACAAGCATGATCTGTCGCACTCCTTCGAGCGCTACGAGACCGCACACTCGCAACCGTAAGTGGTGCTACAGGGGAAGCCCAGTGAACTGTGTTGGGATCTGTAGGTCCCTGTTCTATGATAGGGGTCTCAGAAATGGGGTGTGCGTGCCCCAGGGAGTGTGCAAGATGATCTACTGAAGTGCAGGAATAACATAATAGACCTGCACTAGTACATGTCTATTTATAAAGAAATAAATGTACGTATATTGGGGAGTGCTCAAAAAAGCTTGGGGTCCAGTCTTCTATGGAGCAGTGTAAGGCTGGGTCTGGCACTTTTATGGAGCTGACTGAACAAAGACAGCAAACAAAAAACAGCAAAATCTTTCTGAAAAATCAAGCTAAGGTGAAAATTCAAGATGTTTTTCTGCTCTGGTTTTTCCTTTCCTACCTTCCCGATTAAATTTCTTAGACATCCTTTGCAATTTGCTGTTCCCAGATAACTGAGTGGCCAGAAGGAGCCCGACAGGCATCTTGCACTCCCAAGTTGTTGATCTCTTCTCAGGGTCTGTGCTATTCACTGCAGAACACCAGCTCCTCATTTGCTCTGTGCTCTGCACATTCACAGTATTAGAAGTGGCTGCTGCACTGATGGCTGTGGAACAGTATCCATCATTTTGGGCTCATTCGTGATGCACCAAAACACAGAGGAAGAAATGAAAAATAGTCTCAACAGTAGTTTCATTTGTGCCTCCTAAGATGGGCATGAAGATGAATCTTGTAATCCTCTTGCTGTTAGGAGAAGTAATAGGAAATCAGCTCTTGTCTCCGTCATTGATTTTCTATTCCCCCCCCTTGAAAATATCACTGTGCATTGCATCCATCTGTGGAATGAAAAGTGTAATTACTTTGCTAAAGACAGTGGTGTTGGATTTGCAGCTGGTTTTCCTCATGTATGGAAAGCTCTTTGAAGCTGATTACTTAGTTTTGCCAGTGCAGTAGAGCCAGAGCCCTGAGCACCAGCAGAGGGGTAGATGTTGCTGTCTGAACGTGTTCCCTCTGAGCTTTGAGGCTTTGTCTTGTGGTGCAGGAGCAGGAAGAAGTGGGAACACTTGCTTTAATGCAAAGGTAATCCCGTGATTAGTTGGTCTATTGCTCCATAGATTGCTTGTGTTAAGAACTGGATGTTTTGATTAAAAAAATATAAGTCAGACGAGGGGCATGGAGGGAGATCACCTTTGAACAGTGCCACAGAGAGGGTTTCTTTGGAATAGCTGATGTCTGAGCTGTGAAGACACATTGCCTTAGGCAATGCAGCATCCTTTTCGAAGAACAAAAATTGCATGCTTATGACTCACTAGGACTATTGCTTAGCTTGCTCATCTCAATTTTTTTTCTTAATAAAATAGAAGAGAAAACCTTAGGCAGTTCCCCAAGGACCAAAAGAAAAAAAAAAACAACAAAGCTGTGTATTTAAAAAGATATGAGAAGTGCTGTGTGGATTTGGGTTTTCTTGATTTATTTTTTTTTTGCTACCCACTGTTGTGTGAATGGCTGTGAAGCACAGGATGAGTCTCCTTTTGGAGATCACGATTCTCTCACCTCCTTTCTCTGGCAGGGAATGGGAGTCTTTTGGTTCTTTACAATACGCCTCAAGCACAGCAGCGTGGTGCTTTCAAAACCCAGGCAGAGTGCTGTGATGAGCCCACTGGAGTGTTAGTCACAAAGCTTATAAGGGGAACGGATGGAGAGACAGCCAAACAAATTTCACAGCATTCTAGAATTGTGGTTTTGCATAATGAAGGAGGGTCTACTTATATCTCATGATTGTAGTCCTTGAGTCACTTCTGAGAGTCATCAGAGGGACCAAGGGTAGAACCGTGGAACGCAGCTGTACAATGGAGCTGTCACATCAACTGTCTCTCTAACCAAAGATCAAGACCTGGGAGTTTCCAGTCCTTCCCTGGGTCTGCTGTGGGAGATCATCACCAAGCACCCAGTCTTGCCACTGCTACCACTGCTGACCATTTAACAGAGCCCCTGAGGACAATTTCAGAGACCGTGGTGCGATGTCCCTCTGCAGCCAAGTGCTGCTGCCTGCACTGCTGTGGCCAGACCCACCACATGGCAGCTAAACCAAGGCAAGGCCAACCCATCGCAGTTTGTAGCCACTCACTAATCTTAGGATTTAAGAGGCCTTAAGCCTAGACAGGCACTGCAGAGGGTTCCCAATCGGTTTTCTAAAGAGGCTTTGAAGACACCTTTACCTGAAGGCTATTTCAGGTCTTAAGTGACCTGAGTTTGAACGTCTGGTGGAAAGAAGTAGTGTTGTTTTTTTTCAATATTTTGCCAGTTGAAGTAATCTCTTCCTAACATCTGCCAGTTGCTGGTATTTTTAATTGGTCTTGTTTGGTTTTAATTTTCTGGGAGTTTTGAGAGAGGGTCTCATCCTTAGTTAAAAGCATGGACAACTTAGTTTCACTGAAGGCCTTGGGGTTTGTTTTTTTCAGTCGCATTTCCATTTGCTGAATATGTGCTTAGTAACTGGGAGAGAAATTGGTGTCTCTAAGCAGGATAGCAAACAAAGCTCATCAGGTTTGCGTTGGGGCTGGAATAGTCAGGCAAATAGTTCTGAAAATAACAAAGTCTGAGACAATCTTGCTCTCATAATATTAATAACAAGTATTTTGCATGTATCACCTTCTCGGGGATGAATTTCAGTAGGGGATGTGGTGCATTTTATCCAGGCTATTTTCTAGACTTCACTCACCAATAAATCACAACCTTAACAGTTTTTCAAAAGTCCTGTTTTTCTTTTTTTCTGGAGAACAATGGAGTTGAAGGAGCCAGCAAAGTACACGGGGAAATGTTTCGTGTAATCAAGCATGAGAAATACAAATATTTTCTGACATTGTGTTTTATACTGTAGTCAAAACAGAGCTTGTGGTTATTTTCAGCCATAATTCTTAAACCAGCTCTGTCTAGTTTAGTTACTGGTTGGATTCCTAAATCGGATCCGTTACAAGAACAAGTGCACGCGATCCTTTAGGTCTGTGTGTGCAGTGCAGACCCATTCAAGGCAGCCTGAGTAATCCAGCCTTCCATCTATCACTGCTTATACCTTAAGCATGAACTAATACAGCAGCTGAGGGACAACTGCTGGGGGTTTGATTACGAGGCCGCAAAGGGGACGCAGGTTTATTTACTGTAGTAACCTCTCCAACATGTGTTATTTATGCAATGTCAGTTTTAAGCTGCTTAAAATTTGGTAACGTTTTGAATCCAATCTGACTCTCATGTGATGATGTGTTTGTTTCCTAACTTAAAAAAATGCCCATTAAGAATTAACAAATGTAGTAATATGAATTTAATCTATTAATGAATGACTATAATTTTACTTTTAAAAAACCCCACCATGATTTACTGGATGAACTACCCAATTGTGCCTCCTTTAAAAACCATGTACACGGGGAACACCAGGGCATGTCCACACAGTAGGGCTTCCCTTATTTGGTTTGGAGTATTTTGTTTGATTTGTGGAATAGGGATTAAATTTCAGTGACCTATTTTATCTTCAGCTTTTCTGGATTACACAATCACAACTGTAAGCAAGAGAAATCTTCACTAAACCGTCCTTAGCCTGTGTTTTGAACTAGTAAGTTGTGTTTAAAGGATGATAGCATTTTCCTTTGAACGCTCACCGACGCTTACGTATCATTCTCCGTACAACACTCTGCCATCAAAGGCTGTGTATTGACATTTCTGAGAGTGCAGTTGAGAAAACCTTCTGTCTGCAGTACAGTGGTGAGCTTTAGGTGCACACATGCATTTTAGTTCACATTTAATAGCCTTGGTCTGAAATTTTGCCCGCTGTGGCTTCCCAAAACCGCGTCTGATAAGAGTTAGCTTTGGAGGCTAGGAAAAAAGGCAGCGGGCACTTAGCCCAGCTCAGACCTGAGTTATAAACATACAGCTGGTTTTGTGAAGAACTGTGCCTTGGCAAGGAAGGACAGGATTGTCAATGGAAATTCTTGGTAAAGGCGGTTCCTGAAATAGGTTTCTGTGATCCTGATCCCTCACTAGTGTCCTTGTCTTAGTCTGGTTCATGCTTGAGCAATCAGCCATCTGTCAGAATTTCCTTCCTTTATCCTTTGCTGGAAGTGCTTCAGTAAAAGCTTTGCTGGGGAGATTAGGGAATCTAGAATTTCTTGCATCACTGGGGTCATTTTTACCTGTTGTTTCTGTAAGATCTTTGTGTTGGCTTTTCTTGAGGTAGCCTGCGTAGATCTTTACACATCCTAGAAGGAGTGTGGTACCCACTGTGAGCTGAGGTTTGAGTTCACAGCTGTGCCCTCCTGAGGAGATGAAGACAGTATTTACAGCCTGCTATCCTGCAGGGTGACCATCCCTTCTCCTCTCCAGTCCTGTGCATTGTGCTTGTTTCTTCAGATAAGCATTTTCTGTAGTGGAGAAGTCTCTGTCTTGCAGAATATATTGGCTGTGCCTGGCATGAAGGGGCTCTGACTTCTATAGGGCCTCGGATCACTACTGCTAATTAAAAGCAGTCTCTGTTTAAACTTCTCCAAGTCAGTTGTGTTGGGTCTCAAATCTCCATCTTTACAACCTGGATAATGCTGTTTTTCTAGCTGTCTGGAGCAGCGCTCTCGGTGATGTGACAGGGCTCTGTAAGCACCTCAGTGACATCTGAGCACAGGCAGACTGTCCCCAGGGGGTGGTTCCCAGCATGCTGAAGAGAGGCACGGCTGCATTCTCTGCAGCGCACGCTCCCAAGTGTCTGCTGGACTCTGTAGTAATTTAATATCATTGGAATTTGTAGGGCAGAAATAAATGGCTGCAGACTTTGGCTGTCATAATTAAAATTGTTATTAAAGGCAATATCGCAGTGATTAAATTTATCCCTAGAGTATTTTTGCAACACACTAAGAGCTTTGGTTGTTACCCAGTATTTGGAGCAAAACATGTTGAATTAGATTAAAACCTAAGATGTATTGGCTCAGGGCATCTGGTTCTTGCATCATTCGTTGGTATTGCTGGTCAGCAGTGTGGTTCAAGACAAGGTCAACATTTTTGTGAGGCCAGGGAAAGAAGGCAGTTCTGGTAGGTTACTTCCAGCATTAGAGGGAGATGGAGCACACTTCTTTTGTACACTTCTTTCAGGAAGCTCAGCTTTCTGGGCAGCGTTGCTTTTGTGGTCTCTAGCCACAAATTTCACCGGGAGTGACAAGTTAATGTGAGCTGTTGAGATGGGCAGTGGCTGCTGTTCCATGTTGATACAAAAAGGGAAATTTTGCTAGGAATATAACGAATGGTGGTTATTTTGTTGTTTATAAACATCTTGCTTAAGCTTCACTTGGTGCTTTGTTTTACTGTCACTGAGAATCTTTGCACTGAAAGCCCTCCCCTCTGAGAGCAGGGTTTGGAGGAGAGAGGTATATTTTTGTCACTTTGTCTCAGGGCTTGACTAAGACATCTTTGATAAATTGTTAGCAAAGCATGCAGCACAATGCAGTGAAAATAGCACGTTGTAGCTGAGTTGTTTCAGATGAAGTACACAAATCCATGCTGGTTTTTGAAGCCAGTCTACAGTGCGTGACACAGTGCAATAAAATGACTGCTGATCAGTGTTTCTTTTTAGCTGACCTTTTTCCCCAGCCCGCTTTCATTATCTGCTCTTTCATACCAGCTGCCAGCCTTGATGGTGTTTAAAACAGACAAAATCTCAACCAGTCAAAAACCAGTCTTCAGCTTCCTGCTGTTGAGCTACAGTCTGGATGATGAACATTGAGTGATGATAAGGACATGTGTAAATAATCTCTCCCTCCTTTAAAACACATTAAGTTGTAAAGCACAGGTGGGGAGATCTGTTAACAAGTTAAGAAAGGTAAAAGACTTAGGCTTTTGATGGATAAGTAAACAGTAAGTTCAAGCATAAGCTTTTTATCCTTCTGAGTCTCCACCTTCTCCCTCTAGGTATTAGATGGAAAATAAATACAGTGTTCTGAGGTCAGCCCTACCCCCAGCAGACTTCCCCTCCCCTTGCCCTGTGGAACAGCTGCTGAACTTGGTTTTGCTCTGTCTGGTCTGGGAGCTGCCAAGAGCCCGTCGGGAGGAGGCGTGCGGTTACGGGCATGGATTGTGGCACTTTTGCAGTCACCTAGAAAAGTGGATTGTACCCGGGGCGAGCGGCACCATCAGGTCTGTAAGGACTTTGGTGGCTTGGTATCTCATGAGAAAACTTTCTGCTAGGGAACAGAGACTAGGAACAGCACGCACAAAACCAGCAGAGAAGCTGCTGTAACATTATGGGAATTGGAAGCTGCTTTAACAGGACATCAGACCCTCTGTTTACTATCACGTAGGTATTTTTGGGTTTCTTTTTTCCTTAAGATAGGTTGGTGTGCATGCCTGTGATGTGGACCACAGGGCAGACAGATCCTGGAAACAGTCTAGCCACAACACTGCTCTAATCTGCTCTGCTTTTCAGAAAGGGAACCAGGCTGTACAGTCTGCAGCTTAGGTTATGAAATGTGCTGAACTCCCTGTGACTTAGAGCAAGGAGGCTGCCTGAGCCATCGACGCTTCCAGGCAGTGTCCACCCTACCTGTGTCTGTGAGCATTGCCTTCAGCTGAAGGGTGGGACACTGGGGCAGTGTGCCTGTCCCTCTGTGCCTGGCTGCAGCGCACAGCTGAGGGAAACACAGAATGGTTTTAAAGCTCCCTGTGGATCACAAAAGTTTAGATCACCTCTGAAGATAAACCCAGGGCTTCTTTAGCCCAGTGTATTACTGTGTTGTTTTTCTGCTGTCAGTGGAACAGTGCCTAAGTGTTCCAGCCTGGCTGGGGAGACCAGTTTTTAGGATCAAAGACCCTATTCAGCTGTTTTATTGTTTTCTCTCACTCCTTACATGCTCTTCGGTACCCAAGGCGTGTTTTTCTGACTGTGTTGTACGCTCGGTCTTCCTGTGACAGACGTCGGTCGGAAAAGAGCTTTACAAACTGTGAATAGCAGCAATAAATTAATTTGGTTTTTCTTATTTTGTTGTTCCAGAGTCCTAGTGAGTCCTCGACAGAATTTGACTCGCATCACATTAAAAGGGACTTTCCAGGGAGCTAAGGTAGTCCGTGGCCCCGACTGGGAGTGGGGAAACCAGGACGGTAAGTTTCTTTTGAGATGTTCTGTAAAACAGCATTTAATTTGGTTTTTTATTTATTTTATTTTTGCCAAATTCCTAGTTGAAAATGCATGTGTTGAGCAGTAGCATCTAGGGCAGCTGTTCAGATGATGCAGGTTGCTGTTCTTTAGAGTAGTAAATATTATTTGTTTTCTTGTATTTGTTTAAAAACTTATCTGTGCCATGCACTGTATGCATTCGGTCAGGGGGTGGGAGGGAGGTTTTGCTGCTCTTTATTTCATAGATGTGAAAACTTATGGGCACCATCCTGGAAGATGTTGTCTAGAACTATAAATGTACAACGTGTTACAACACGTCTTCCTGAAGAAGCTTCCATTCCTAGTGGGAATAAAGTTTGTCTGACTTTGTGTACAGCATTCCTTTTTCCTTTGGAGTTCTTCAGAATATCCTTATTTGGACACTTTTAAGAACAGTGAAGAGAAGTGATCTGTAAGGGCTGTTTCACCTTGAGCGGTGAAGAACTGTTTGCTGTGGTTGCTGGAGAATGGTTTCTGCTTTCTGTAGAAGCTGGAACTTCAGGCTGAAAATGCAAAGGGACAAAAGTGCCTTTTCTAGAGCTGCTGTTGGGGTTTAGTGACTGTGTCTAATTCACTGTTGCTAATTTCTGTGTAATGCAACAGGGTTAAGCAAACTTTACTGTCCATTTCGATTCCAGGGCCTTGTACCCACTGTAGTGTTTAGGGCTTCTTTTTTCCCCTTAAGAGTTGAGTTGCAAGTCCAAAGGTTTCCTCCGTGGACTCCACCATTTACTGCAGCCCTGGGTTCAGTGGAGGACATGGATACTTGCAGGGTCTGAGAGCAAAAGAAGCTTATGCTCAGTAGAGCTTATCCATCCTTTTGAGATCAGATGGACATTTACATGTCTGAGACTTGCGTTGCTTACGATGGTTGTGACCTGAAAGCAGTTAAAGGTGCGAGACAAGTGAGAAGAAACAGGAGGTCAACCACTCAGCTGGTCTCTAGTGAGTACAGCCATGACTTTAATGGAGCTGCCCCATTCCCAGCCTTTTGCTCTTCTGAACTTAGTTTCCCAGTAGCACTAACACGTCAACTCTGTTTCCATTTAAGGAGGTCACATTTAAGTAGTGGTAATAAACAACCTTGCAAACTCTGTAATAGGGTTCCTGGTAAGTTTATGTATTGCTCATGTGGCCCTTATACGTCTGGTAAGGGCCAATAGCAGCTCACTGAGAAATCTAATCAAATGGTCTTGCTTTTATTTCTGTCCTTTTAGTATTCCTGCTGCCTGAAGCCCTTTGCAGAAATGAGCATTGACTGCAAAATTTGCCAACTGACCACACTTTTTTCCTCTGCTCTGTTCGGGCTGGGTCCTGGCAACTCTAGTTTGTCTGTATTGTGCTTTTTGGATAGATCTGCAGTTAGATGAGGAAATTAACTCCTTTAAGCTGTTAAATTCTGAGACTTTGCAGGCAATTAGAAGCTCACTGTCCACTCACTGAGACAGGCAGATGTTGCCATCCCCATTTAGGAAAGCACTAAACCAATGCTGGGACTTGCCCAAGTTCTCACAGTGATTTGGCAGCAGAGTGAGATGGGAATCTGCAAATTCTGCCTTCCTGTCAGGAGGTTCAGTGTTGATAGACTGTTGTTCCTTGGATGAGAGCACGTCCCGTGTGCCCAGACGGATTCACCTTCTCACAAACGTATCCTCCCGTTCCGCGTTGTCTTGGTAGTACTCCTCCTGGCTCGGGCAGGTGGAGAGAGGTACCAGAATAAACTTCACTTGGTGTTCCCCCACCTGGCTGGTGTCAGGAGAGATGAAGGATCTTGGGTGGATGTCACAGCACTGCTGTGTTTTTGTCTTGCCACAGAGTGGTGCCGTGACACTGCGCTGCCCAGCATTCCCGTAGCTGGGCGGAACGGCCGCTTCTCCAGAGTTCAGCTTGTCCACGTTTGTATCCCAGAGGAGCTGGCTGGCTGGCTTTGTGTGCTCAGTGTAGAGATTCACTCCTAGCTGGTCAAACGGAGCTGTCTCCCGGTTTAATTTCCATAATTAAAAGTGTGACTGACATCTTTTGTGCCTTCTGCAGATCAAGGCGAATCGTGCAAGCTGTGACCAACGTGTATGAGCTGCCAATTAATTGAGGGGGTTTTGGTGTGGTTTCCTTCTTTCACGTATACAAAGAACACTTGACTGGAGGGCATTGCTTCAGGGCAGAATTTTATCTGTCCCAGCCCTGGACTCTTGGCTCTGTGCCTACTCCTCTGTGGTGAACAGCTGGAGAACTGACAAGTTTTTCCTTAGTTAAGATAAAAATGTCATTAAATTCTATCTCAGTAAACATCCCCGTGTCAGGTGAGTCTCTGTACATTGGTCTCAGTGAAAACACAAGCTGGACGCTTTTTCCCCCTCTCTTTTTCCATTAGGTGGTGAAGGCAAAACTGGACGTGTGGTTGATATTCGTGGCTGGGATGTAGAGACTGGACGCAGTGTGGCCAGCGTCACGTGGTCTGATGGCACCACAAATGTCTACAGAGTTGGACACAAGGGAAAAGTGGATCTGAAATGTACTGTGGAGGCATCTGGTGGCTTTTACTACAAAGAGCATCTCCCCAAATTAGGTGCGTAGAGATGTCTTCTCTTGAGAAACTCTGATTCATGCTGCCATTTCGGGACACTAAAGCTATTTTGCCTGGAAGACAGAAAATCATCATCTGGTTTTACAAAGTCCCCACATATGTGTACCATTTAGAAGAAGTGGCCTGTGTGGAGCATGCTGCTTTATTTCGGAGTGGGTAGTAAAACAGTTTGGCCTTTCAGCAGTAGGATTGTGTAAAACCATCAGATGTCCACAACTGTATCCCAAGGAGGGATCTTCTGCCAAGGCAGCTTCTTGCTGCTGCAAGGCATGCAGCTCCCTCGGGAGTGTCAGCACAGAAATCAACCCAGTGTCAGGTTGGTTCATCCCAAGTTTTTCACTCTTCAGGCAAGCAGTGGTCCAGCTGGTGTTCACTGTGCTTTTAGAGAGCAGGTATTAGTGTTCTGGTCAACCAGAAAGTCTGTTGAAAGGGAATGGGACAAAAGGGGACATTTCTGAGAATGGAGCTGCCAAATACTTGCCCAGCAAGGAACATGAGGAGAAAGTCATGGAAAAAGGTGATGTCTATATTGGCACCCTGCTGCAAGCCACCTTTCCTCTGAACTCTGAGGAAACCAAGGATGCTACTCATGGGTTTGGATTTAGTAAGGTGTAATTTAGTTGCTTGTTTGTTTTTTGTTGGTTTTTTGTTTTTGTTTTTTTTAACGAGGTGCAGGGACCATTTTTTGCTCCCCTGAAGGAAAACAGAGAGGTTTGTTCTTGAGTTTGCAGCACAAGAACCAGGTCTTTCCCATTCTTTTTTTCTCCTTGAGCAGCTTGGCATAAGCATGAGGGAAGGGGTGGGTGGGAGCTTATTTCCAGGGGTACAGCCTCTCGCTGCACTGGAAGGCTGGGAGAGGAAAGCATTCACAAAGCAAGATATGTGGCTGCCTGTGGAGGAGAACTTATTTTGAGTACTGAGTGGGTGTTTCTGCTGAACAACTGTTGTGGGTGACTGAATTGCTCAGAACAGCTGCTGATGCTTGACATGACACAAGAGGCATCGCTCAAGGGCACTCCCTTCTCTGGGAAGGGGCAAAATTGTGTCTTGTTAAAACTACCTCCTATTTAACCCCTATCAATATGCAGTTAGAGCTCAGTCCTCTTGCTCTCTCTCCTCAGTGCTGCCCCATAGAGCTGTAGGGCATATTCCACAGTTCAGAAAGGGCTTCACTCTGTTCGGCCTCCATTAAAGCCGACGTTATTTTGCAACCCTTGTTACAAGGCCAAGCCAGACACAAAGCGCATTGTTGCTTTCTGCATGTCTGTGGGTGGTGTCTCTCCTTAGGAAAGCCAGCTGAACTGCAGAGGAAGGAGAGCACGGACAGACATCCCTTCCAGCACGGGGACAAAGTGAAATGCCTGCTGGACATCGACATCCTGCGGGAGATGCAGGAGGGCCACGGTGGCTGGAACCCGAAGATGGCTGAGGTATGCTGCTGCTTCCTGCTTTCTCTCGGTGATGTATCGGTCGCTGTCGCAGCCCACGTAAGCTGGCACTGGCTGTGAAGTTACCAGAACATCTCTGTGTAACGTGTTACCTTCTACATTTATATTGTGTTGACCAAAACACAACTACAAATTTTTCAGTGATAGGACCCTGGAGTCAGATTTATTTTTAGGCTCAGATAAATCTGTCTTGTATCAGACTTGCCTTGTGGAGCCCTGCTTAACTTCTAAAGGTCCATGATGGGTCAAAAGTTTTGAAAGCCAATGCAAAAAGCCCCGAATGGCTGTTTTGTTTTGTTTTGTTTTGTTTGTTTTTAAATGAGCCGTGGTTTTTTTCCTTGGAGTTCTGGATCCATTCCTTGTTTGGCTTCTTTTGTACTATGCATTACTACTAATGAAAGTTATGTGTTTTGTCAACAGTGGGCTCTATTCCTGGGCAGGGCTAAAATTTCTAGGCCCATATGATGTCCTTGGAACAGCTTAGCCTGTTATCTTGTCTTTATTTTGAAGAGCTATCAGTCTGTTGTCACCTATTGTCTAAAAACCCCTCAGATAGTAGAGGAAGTAAAGATAGAAATGACACCTACTACTGTAGTGTAGCATCCTGGGGGGCCATCATGGAAGTAAAGTCTCCAGGGTATTGTGAACATCCAATGTGGGCTTTACATTCAGATAAAACTATAACAGCTCAATTAATAAATTACCATTTAAATTAAAAGGTCTGTGCATTTTTTTTTCTACTTAAAATCAACTTTCTTGGCTTTTAATAGTCTACAGATATAGACCCAAATAGAGTAAATTACCCTCATGTATTGAAGAATACATGTACTGCTCTTGTGCAATAGATTTACTGCAAGACAAAATCACATATTGATACCATTACAGCAATAAAAACCTGTTTTTGAGCCTGCATTTGTAATCTGTATAAAAGTGGCTTTTTGGAGAGGTAAGAATATAGCTACAAGTGACCCAAACACCAACCACATCTCATTTAGAGCAGTTTTGGGAGCACTGTTAGTCTGTGAATTGGAAATGGTAATTTAGCCTATGCCTTGGCTGCCTGCTTTCCCCACTGTTAAGCAATGTGATTTATTTAGGGGATTTCCCCTGCTTTTTTTTCCCCCCCATCAAAAGTTCATTGGCCAGACAGGGACTGTGCACAGAATCACGGACAGAGGGGACGTGAGGGTGCAGTTCAACAGTGAAACCCGCTGGACTTTCCATCCTGGAGCTCTGACTAAGGTAGGTGCTGATAGGTGAGCTTGGCTAGAACTAGAAATGCTGCAGGGATTAGCTGTGAATTTAGCTGCTGTGTTAGGACACAGTGTGTCTCAGCGGGCTGAAGAAATAAACTGCTCTTCTAAAAGCGGGCAGAATTTCCTGCAAGCCATCAGAGCTAAGAGAGATGGCTGCAGACAGTGGGAGCTGAGCAGCTAGGCTGTCCAGTTTTATCAGGCTTTGCATTTCACACGTTAAGTTCTTAAGGTAAATTCCATTTCTCAATTTCAGCATCTTTGATAAGAGTGATAACAGTAGACCTACAGTAGCTCATCTCTCTGCTGCTACCTTTCATCTGTGACAAATCTTCTGCATCATTTCCCTGTGGTTTTGTTTTCTTCCTTGTTCTTGTGTCTTCATGTTATTCTCCTTTTTGCATCTCTCTTTTTTTTTTTTTTTTTTGTCTTGCTTCTCTGATTCTTCTGGATGACCGGCGTCTTTAATCCTGCTCTTCTAATTTTGTGTCTGTGTTTCTAAAGCTCATAGCTCTGGCCTTCCCTAGAGGTTTGAGGACTTGAAAAGTGGATGATTAGAAACAGGGCTGATAGGTATAGGAGGAGCTGCTGGAAAACTACAAAATTTGGAAGACCTGAACAAGGTCAGAATGCTACCAAGCAATGGAAAGTGCAGTGTCAGACTGTTCTGCGCAGAATTAATCTGCTTTGAAAAGTGTGCTTTGACAGTGCTCCCTTCTTAGCTCAGTGAGCAGAGGGAGCATCTGGCAAATTACCAGTACAGATAAACTCTGGTTTCCCTTTTCTGTTCTAAATAACAAACAGATTTAGCTTCCTTATTAAAGTGAATTAAAATCTCCAGTGCCAAGTCAGGTATATGGACCGAGGAAAGTTCCATACGTAGTTTATACTGGTGTTAATTATAAATGGTTTGAAGAAGCAAGAAAAGAACAAAAATGTTCCGTCCCAAGTTATTTCCCTACTTCAACGTGCACTTGGCTTAGTCCAAGGGCTGGGGCATTTTCTGTTTGTTTTGCAGAGCAGTGGCAACAGATTTCTTGGTAGCTGTTTTGTAATGCTTTGCTTTTTGAGTCGATGGGCTGCTGGTTGGTTGGGTGCCCTGAGGGTGGGGGTGGTATGCAAGGGCTGATGGCTATTTGTTTGTTTCAGGCTTTGTCCCCCAAAAGCTTATGACTTTCTTTTTCTTGTAGCTCAACACCTTTTGGGTTGGTGATGTTGTCCGGGTGATAGATGATATGGAAACAGTGAAGCGATTCCAACCTGGTCATGGGGAGTGGACAGATGAAATGGCACCAGTGAGTGCGCGCCAGTTCCAGGACAGACCAGTAACCTCCTGAGTTTTCCCGAGCGTTAGCAATAGCGACTGGGCTTGTGCTGCCCTCCAGTATCCCTGCTGGTCCGTGAGTGCACCGACCTTTCTGGGACTGCTGAGGCCTTGCAAAATAAACCTTGCCCAGTGCTATTGGCTGTTGGTAATACAGCCTACTGCAGCACCCAAGGCAAACTGGGGAAACGGGGAATCTGACAACGGATTTGGTTACCAGTAAGTCAGATAAGAGGTTTCACTGACCAAAGTAAGCAAGTCCTCTTATGCCCTTCCTATATCTCTGGAATGAGGCAGGAAAGTGTCCAAGTGGAAAAATGGTCTGATCAGACCAGTATGGCTGAAAAGCAGAACACAGGTGTCCTCCAGGAGCAATGAAATGCACAGAGGAAACCTTCCCAAGTCCCAGTTTTACCAGTTCTCTCAGGGTCCTTCAGACCATGCTTTGTTGTTTCACCGCCTTCGTCTCCAGACATTTGTTAAATGTGTCTGGGGAAACCCTTCTTATGTAAAACCATTAGTAGAGAAACTGCTGAGAACCCTCTGGTGTCCTTCAAGTGGGAGCTGTCTGCGTGTGTGTCGCTGTTCAGTACTTCTCTTCACACAGCAGGAGTGCCGCCTGCGAAACCACTCTCAGAAGCATTGCATTGGTTCTGAGATGCAAAGCGTACCCACATCTGACCTTCTAAAACCCCTTCTCTCTTTCCCTTGCAGACCCTGGGGCACATTGGCAAAGTGATCAAAGTCTACGGGGACGGAGACCTGCGAGTGTCGGTCGGGGGGCAGTCCTGGACCTTTAACCCAGCTTGCCTGACAGCCTATCAGCGAGAGGAGGAAGCAAACCTCATGACGACGGAGAATGCCAAGGAGTCAAAAAGTAAGGCAGTGGGAACAGGGATGCCTGATCTGTCGGGGATTGTGAAGTGGTTGCTCTGCATTCCTTTTCAGATTATTTGCCTTTTCAGTAGTGATTCTTCTGTGTTGATCTTCTGTAGCATGGTCTCGTGCCTCCTGGGTCCTCAAAACATCAGACTCGTAAAGCAAAAGTTCTGCCTAAGCCACAAATTGGTAGAGCTCTTTGTGTGAGCTAAGTATTAGAAGTACAGCAGGCCCACACTTTGGTTCTGCAGCTGCCAACGGTATGTGTACAGACACGTGCTCTTTGGCCCATTTAACCTGTGGCTGGTTCCCATTCCTACCAGGTACTTTGATTACTGTCCTGGAGAAACTGCTGTCACAGAAGACAGAGTCAGAGCATGCTGGCTGCCTGGTCATTTGTGCAGCCCTCAACAATGCAGCTAAAGTTCGGGAGCTCCTTCAGAAGTACCCAGACAAGGCAAGTTTTGGAGGCATCCTGAACGGTTACTTCTTGTTGGTCTTCTTTAAAATACTTCTTTAAAATAATTTTGTAGTCAAGTGGGGAAAAGGATGAGAGAAAAATCATAGATTTTTTTCAGACCTAGTATTAGCTCCTAACAGCTGGAAAATTATTTTGCTGTAGTTTAGAATTAAATTTGTATGTTAACTGTGCCTATGTTATGGCTGCAGTTTGTGGCATTAAGACTGAAGTAGAGTTAAGTCCTTATAGCACATTTCCACAGCAGATTTTCCCAGATTTCCTGTATGGACACTGCACCTGTAGATTTAGGGGGAGAGGTATTGATCTATATGGAAACAGTAGCAAGATGTCCAAGTATGTAGCCTCTGTTTGAAAAGAAAGCCATGGGTTGTATCTGGCTGAATGTGTCTGTCCTTAGATGACCTTGCTAAATGATACTGTTGGAATCAGGAAAGAAAAAAGCTGCCCAGATCCTGATGCTGTGCATGTCTGTGCAGTGTCTTATCTCATGTCTGAGTGGAGCAGGGAACTGGGCTGGACTTGTTGCTGAACAATTTATGTGCTTGCAGAGTTCCAAACTCTTAGCATCACATATACTCAAATCACTGCCCTTCCAAGCTGCCTGTTTGAAGGTTCAAGCTCTTTCAGTACGGGGGGTACAGGGTTTATAAACAGGTTCAAAAAACACCACCAGAGAGCAAGGTATTTCAGCAGTGTCCTTGGAAACCATTGGCAACAAGCCCTAAGTTTTGTTGAGGCTGTGTCTGCCTCCTTGCTTAAATGACTCGCCCATCATTTTGAGTGGGTCAGGGGAAGTCTTGTCTGTCCTGCTCTCGCAGCCACTGCATAGAACCAGCTGCAGGGGAAGAAAAGCTTTGCTCTCCTTGCCAGTCTGTTGTTTTGCTAGCTCCTTCAGCTCTTCTCCTTAGCCCCCAACTGATTTCAGCAGCTGCTTCTCCTTTTTCCTTCCCCCGCCCACCTTGCCTTTCATACAGCATCTCTTTTGTTCTTCGGTCCCTTTATTTCTCAGAAATCTCATTGCAGCAGTTAGTGCTGTGATACACCCTCCAGCCATTGTGCCCAGTAAAGCACCTGGAGTAACACAGAACAGTGGGGACTTGGCACCTTCAAAGCCTTATGCAAAGCTAATTTGATCTCCTCACACATTTTCCTATTGGGAAAGGGATTGTTGGCAGAGATGTCAAGAAGTATTCTGCTTGCAGCCATAGAGGGATCTGCCACGAGAGCTGCAATTACAGCCCTGGCTTCCAGCTCTGTTCACTCCTCCCCTCTCGACTAAACGTGCTGTCCCCTTTCCCTTTAGAAATACTCTGGGACAAGGTCAGCCTCGTAGCTGGTGTCCATAAAGTGGAGCCAGCGGGGCACGGATTCTGCTCAGCATCTCTGAGCCTGCAGCTGTTCTGCAGTGACTTCCACCCTGCTCTGGAACAGAGCTAGAGCCGGAATACAAGGTGAGGTCTCTCCTAACCAAGCTGTTTGCTGTGTCTCTGTCCTTGCTTTAGGTTGATGCAAAGAACCAGGGTAGAACTGCCCTGCAGATTGCCTCTTATCAGGGGCATCTGGATGTGGTGAAGATTTTGCTGCAGGCACACGCCAGCGTCAACCTGAGGGATGAAGAGGGGGATACAGCACTGCACTACGCAGCTTTTGGGTAGGATATCTTCTTGCTGTCTCTGATACAAGAGCTAAAGGGCTGTAGAAGGACATTTCTGTGTGAAGGCTGTGTGGCCGATGAAGGATTTTCTCTGGTTTTACCTTATGTTAGAAATCAGTCTTTGAGCTTCAGGGTGACAGGAGCATTTCTTAGTGCAGTAGTTTAACCTCCACAGTGAGGTCAGCTTCCATGCTAGAAATTTGGGGGGGAAATCAAAACAAGTGGTAAGATTTCGGTGATTAGATTTTATTTTTTTTTTTTCCAGAGGGATGTGGGGGTGGATTGGTTGGCTGGGATTAGTTTGGTTGATTGGTTTCCCTAAGTGCACATGTTTTCCAGAGCAAGATAAAGGTTGAATTGTGTTGTCAGTTACCAGGGAAGGATTCATCATTAAGAGTGGGAGATTCCTGTTGATTCAAAGCAAAGAGAGAGCAGATTCTAGAGTAAAATTAGGAAGGGTTTCTGTGTTTTGGTTTGTGGGTTATTTTAATACTAAGAGGAGGTGGAACGAGGTCCAGAGGATATAAAGCCCAAGAAGTTCTGTTGCCTTGCAAGGAGGAAGAGCTTACTATCTGCACAGGATTGAATCTAATCTGTTTTACTCCTTGCTTTTAAATCAGAAACCAAGCTGAGGTTGCCCGTGTGCTTATTGGTAAAGGAGCCAGTGCAGACCTGTTGAACAATGCAAACTGCACGGCGTTGTACGTTGCTGTCAGTCAAGGATTTACAGAGGTGGTGCGGACCCTCTGTGAGCTCAATTGTGATGTCAACCTACCAGTAAGTTTTGGGGTTTATGGGATTTTGGGGTGTATGTCTTCGGGTTTTGTTTTGTTTGTGGGTTGGTTGGTTGGTTTGGTTTGGAGGCAGGGAGGTGCCTCTTTGTCTTACACCATTTGTTGCTTCATAGACTTTGAAGGTGATTCTCTTAAACGGTGCAGTGCACAGAGGAAGTGTTCCTCTAACTTCAGTACTCCCAAAGTCTAGGTTTGGGTCTGCCCCTTCATCATCCTGAGCCTGCTCAGTTCAGTCCAGTAGAACTCCCTCTGCTGTGCTGGGCTCAGCCTTCCAGGGAGAGCTGACCTGCTGCTAACGTGTGTTGTTGAAATGCTCCTGTTCCCAGCAATAAGGAGCAGTGAGATTTTTAGGACTGGCATTTAGGAATTGGAAGGGCAATGACGGTGAATTGGACCCAGCCCATTTTTAGGGTGTGCTTCTATGATGGTGGGACTGGACTGTGCTGGGTCGGTCTCCCAAAGCTAGTGTAGAATGTCAGCACTTGTCTGCTTAGCAGCTGCTTTCAAGCCCTGGGGAAATGCAGCTATGAACTGCTGCAGATGCCAGCGGTGTTTGTTTGGCCTGGAGTTGGGGTGACCTGGTGACACTACGTATGTCCTTGTCTTGAACTGTCCCCCAGGGTGAGCAGTTTCATTTGACACTCTGAGGTAGGTAACGTGTATTCTGTTTTGGTATCCTTGTGTAGGATTCCCAGGGAGACACTCCCCTGCATTATGCTATCACTGCAGATTACAAAGTTGTTATTGAGATTCTCACTGAAGTACCCAACATAGACTTCACTGTCCAGAATTGTCAGGGCTTCAACTTGCTCCACTACTCTGCTCTAAAAGGCAACAAGCTGTAAGTGACCTTTTCTCTTTTTTATTGTTTTTACAGATGTTAACTCTTGCTTGCTGTCTTAACAGTGAGAAGGTAGCAGAGGTAGTTCTAGATAGCTAGGAAGGAAGTGGTTGGTTCTACAGTTCTTGGGTTTAGATATTTAGGACTAGCTGTTGCCCTCCTTCATGCATTCACAGACCACTGCTGCCTGCTTTCCACATCCCATCTTTCTCACACCTCGCTAGCTTGGCTAGCAAACCTGTCTGCTTCTGGATAGTCTCCTTAGATGTTTGGGTTCATGCATGGAAGGACAGGAGAAGGTTTGTAGTAAACAGTACTTGAAAAGACTGGGCCTGCCTGAGAACCTCTTTACTTCTTTCAAGGATAAATCTGTTTGTTATTTTCAGAGCAGTGTGAGTTTAGCCTGCTTTATTTAATGATAACTGAGGGCTTTTGTTTTATTCTTGTAATTCAGCCTGTGAGGTAGAGGGAGTGCTCTGCATCACAAGTGCCAGCTCATGATGCTGTCTATTAAAACATGAACATTCATAACTACTAATCAGAAGAGGCAGGCCTGTCTCTTCTGCATTGTTTACCTTCCTGATAAAGTGAACTCTTCCATCTCTGTTAACCTCCAACACCCTAGAGCCATAAAGAAGATTCTGGCAAGAGCTCGGCAGCTGGTTGACTCCAAAAAGGAAGATGGCTTCACTGCCCTGCACCTTGCTGCTCTCAATAATCACAAGGAAGTGGCAGAAATTCTCATCAAAGAGGTAAGAGACAAGACAAAGCTGTCACTAACAAACTCCCCATCTGTCCCACTCCCCAAACCCCCCCATTTCCAAAGCACTACCAAGAGATGCTGGTAGGTCTGTGTCTCTTTGGAGAGTCTCCTTCAGCCACACTCAGCAGTGCCGACTCACTTTGATGCCACTCTTCTTTTCAAGGGTCGCTGTGACGTCAACCTCAAGAACAACCGTAACCAGACACCGCTGCATCTGGCTGTCATCCAGGGACACGTGGGGATGGTGCAGCTGCTGGTCAGCGAAGGCAGCGATGTCAATGCTGAGGATGAGGATGGTGACACAGCCATGCACATTGCCTTGGAACGGCAGCAGCTGATGTCTGTGATGATGGAGAAGCGTGAAGGAGAGATGGGGTTGTCCCTCCTTTCCAAGGTGAGCCGGCAGTAGGAGAAATTCCAGTACCGAGGGCCCAGGAAAACTCTTGATGTTAGAGTGACAGCAGATAGTGGGATCCAAGGGGTCAAAGGAAGGCAACGAAACTGTGTAATGCAAGTCTAGATGGGGAGCTTGGAAAGAAACGTTCTTGCTTGTGGGAAGGCAAGAATAGATCCTCAGAGGCTGTGCTTAAATTTATAGCATGAAACTTCACATAGTCAGACAACAATTCATACTGTCTCTCTCCATTTTTTTATTAGAATTGTGCACTTCTTTCTTGACATGGGAAAGGTCATGAATCCAGTTGCAGAGCCAAGAGTCTTGGGTATAATTCATGCCCCAGAACCACAGCAATTCATTTCTGTCTGATGGCATGGAAAATATGAGGCTAGCTAACCACAAACACCCCAGTTATCTGCAGATGTAGAGCAGAGTGCGAGAGGTGAGACGTATCAGGCCGAAGGATAAAGCCTGAACTGAATTTCCCTGTGTTGCTCTGTATTCATGATATGTAAGGTCTGTCAGGAAAGGCCATAGATCTAGAAATCAGCACATGACATGCCCAGGACTATAAGCTTAATCTGTTTTTTTGGCAAAGATATTAAATTAGCCCATCAGAGTCTTCTGCCATCCATGTAAAGATCAACATGTGCACACACTAGATTTGCAGTGCAAACCAACAGCACAGACATGGGTTCTACCTCATGGATGGAGTGAGAACAATTCCACTGTAGGAGTAACTTAGTGCACTGGAAAACCTGGCATAGGTTTGTTGTTTTTTTTAAATTGTAATTTGGCTTGATCAGAATAAATTAAACCAACATTCTGAAGGGCTGCATGCTGTGTATGCCAAAGCACCCATTCCTCCTTCTTACCTGTTGGTGCCCGAACAGGCCTGGGAGCCTGGTGCGTCGCTCTTCTGCCATTCTGATGGTTACCAAGCTGCCAGTGTTGATAGAGTGAGTTGATGGCTTGAGTGTACGGCCAAAGATGCTCCAGCCTCAGGTCCTCAGGCTTGTTCAGCCCCTGACGTTCCACAGAGATGCTCCACGCCAGCTCAGCAGTCCCTGCTTGCTTCTCAGTTTCTCTGCCTGCAGATTCAGAGGGGAAAGCAACAAGAGTGGGTTTTACCATCTCATGGAATGTCTGCATAGCAGCTTTGCTAGTTTTTGTTGATAGCTTATGCTGAGGACAGCCAGTATTTAGTCCTGGATGCAGAAGTCTTAAAGCAACATGAGGGCCCTGTGCACGTCATCCCCATTACTATTTACAGTCATGTTAAATCTAGATGCTATATAATCCTTCACATCTAATTTTACTTGCCCTGATCTACATGCCCTGGTCTTTTAAGTCAGTGAACTTAACTTGACTTTTTAAATAGCTGTCACTGAGGGCTCCCTACACCAGCTCTTTGGTATATACCATGATGTCTTCGGGTACTTGCTTTTCACTGCCTGAAGAAGCAAATGCCTGTTGCTGTGATTAGTAGTCATTAGCACCAGTTAGGACCAGTCTAATGCACTCTTGTTCCCAGAATGCAAGATTTGAAACTGCTCTTTACATGCTGAAGGATCTTTTTGTGCCTTCAAAAAATAATGCTAAATTGCACTTTCAAATTGTAAGTACAAAGATTAAGACATTGTTTAGAATCTGATACAGATCAAAGGCACAGAACAAACTTTTTCTATTAACAGAGAGTGTTTCTCAACATCTCTTAGCTGCAGGCTTCTGGCTTTCTTGGAAATGTGGAGCTGAATGTTGGAACTGCAATTGCATGTTACTTAGCACAAGAAGGAGCAGATATTAATTATGCAAACCATCGGGGAAAGTCTCCTTTAGACCTCATCACAGACGGAAGGATTGTCCAGATTGTCAAAGACTTCTCACAGAAATTCAGGTAAATCATGTCCTTTGGAACCACAGTAATGGTGCCTTGGGAAAGGCAGCGTGCTCGCACAGCACCCTGGTGTCACCCTGGTGTCACCGCATGCAGCTGGTGTTCTGGCGGGGGGGAAGCATCTTTGAAACACTGGATGTCAGTCTGAGCACCTCCTGTTCCATCTGGAGCTGGCTGCTGACCCTGTATTTCTGGAGAGGTTATTTAAGGCTGTTTGACAGAGTTGGGGACAGTGGATTAACACTGCTCGGTGCAATACAGCCTCTTGACTTAGAGAGAGCCCGGAGGCGGTCTGAGAAGACTGGCCACTGAAGCCAAGAGCAACTTCTCTCTCGCAGAGTAATTCTGGGTTCTCTTTTACTTTCATTGGATTCTGCAGTTAGAGCTATTTGAAGTCTGAACGGAGAGGAAGAGCAACAAAAGAATGGGCACCAGAATGCACGGAACTGATTCCAGAGCTAGATAAATGGTTGTTTTTCAACTGATAAGAGAAATAGCTGAGAAAGTGCCAAAGGGAGAACAGCAAGTCAAAGATGGCTTTATCTCAGGTTCTGAGAAATGTTTGTTTGGATTTTGGCTTTGCAAACATGAAAGCAGAGGTCTGTTTGATGTAAGAGCACAGACCCACAGCCATGTTACCGCTGAAGGAGGGACCGTGCAGCAGCCACTGTCATTGGCCATGCTCCTAAAAGCTGCCTCCTCCCAGCAGATGATTGCACTGTCAGTACCTTAAGGTTGCCCTCCAAAAGAGCAGTTTCCACTCATGTAAATATTAGTCATCCCTGCTCTTTTCCTTTCTTTTTAGGTAGATTCAGTTAGAATCCTGGCTACTAGATGCTGAGTTGGTCCCACGTAAGGCAATGAAGGTTCAGAAGCTTATGCTCCCTGAGCATCTGCTGCTCTGTCTCCACGTGGGGTGTTTGCCAGGGATCAATACAGTGTTGGGTTGCTAAAGGAGGACCTGGAGTATGTGGTTCAAATTTTATTACACGTTCATGGTTGCAGGGAACAGCAGGTTTCTTCAGACAGCTCAACCATCACCTGCAGCCTTCGCCGCGTGCACACCACCCCCAACACGATGACCAACCTTAGTGTCTCCAGTGTGGCAGTCCCCACAGAGTGCCTGGTCTGCTCAGAGCTGGCCTTGCTCATCCATTTCTTCCCATGCCAGCACAGTATTGTGTGTGAAGGTAAGGCTGTCCTGGGGTTTTATTCCTTTTTAAAGAAAATTTCTTTCCTGTGCCACTGCATAGTTTCCCTAGCTGGGCTTTCATAAATCAAGCTCCATCTAGACACAAAGCCATTGTGCTGTTTGTGTCCTGAAACAACCCTGGCATGATTTCAACACCACCATCTTAGATAAGGTGTCCAAAGCTGTCTATGAAAAGCACAGAGGATTCTGACTACCTGCTGACTGGGACCCCAGGCAGCTTTGCTTGCACGTACTGATGCCCTGGATAATGCAGAAGGAAAAGTCAGACGTTTTGTTTCTAGCTGGCAATGCTTTACCCATCAAAAACCTCCCAAGAAGGATTTCCCTCTTCTCTGGCTTTTGTTACTGGTTTGCATTTCAGCTGTTTTACTGTCAGCCTGCTCAAACATGTCAGCAAGTCTGTTACCTCACAAGGTACCCACAATCTGACCACAGGGAGTTTGGTGAGGGCTGTGTGCCAGAGCTACATCCTTTTTTCTCACAGCAAAGGCCTCTTTTGATCCACAGTGCAGCAGTTCCAGTACCACACAGCACTGAGGCATTAAAGGTGCTGCATTTTCTATTGGAAACGCTAAACTGAGAGACTGGGATGTAGCTCAGAAAGAAGGTAGTGTCCTAATTTTTGTGCAGAAACAATCTCTTAATTATCCAGAGAGGTGTCTCTCAGGTTGTTCAAAGCTGATGTTCTTGAGTCTGTCTTTCCCTGGATTCTGGCATCAGTGGGATTAATTGCAATCTCTTCTTGTGTCATTTGTGGTAGAATGCTCCAGGAGAATGAAGAAGTGCATCAAATGTCAAGTGACAATAACCAAAAAACTGAAACAAGGTATGTTTGCCATTCCTTCTGCTAAGTGCTGTGGGAAGGGTCCTGCCCAGTGTTAGTTTGAGCAGCATCAATGATTTGCAGTGAAATAAGTATAATGAAGGGAGTTGATTTCTTGTTTTGGGTTTCTTTTGGGGTGTGTGTGCCTGCTGAATTGACCACCTCTAGAGAGGAAAAGGTCAGTTCTACAAGCTGCACAGGTAGGACACTTCAGGAAGCTTGTCCTGTGCCTGGCGTATTTTGTGTACTGAAAAAAAATACCAGGTCCTCCATGTGTCAGTCTAACTGTTTTCACAGGCAGTGATTTAACAGTGAAAACTGGTGAGAAAGGAGCCCTGCTTCTCCCTTGGCTGCAATGACAGTGCCTGTGCAGAGCTGGCATTAGCCAGCTCTCCAGGAATCACTGAGCTGGATTGTTTCGATCAAGCTCTTTATCCCAGTTTTAAACAGATTATCTCCTGTCCACGTTACTCGGTGTGCAGCATGAGCAATGTTATGCTTGTCAGCAAACTAGAAGCAGGTTCACACTTGCCTTAGAATTAATGCAGGCTGCCCACGGAAGCTTTTTCCATAGCAGTTGAGAGAGTTATGTCTTCCTAGCTGAGATCCCTCTCAGGTCAAGTGCACATGAAAATTAATTGCATGTCCTGCCACTCACGGCTCAGTATTGTGGACTCCTTTGTGGGAGTCAGGCTATAGTCTTGTGACTTGATGCCTGGACGAAAGCACAGGGGAACCAAGAACCTGTCACGTGGCACTGGATGTTACACAGCTGGCAAAGGCAGAAATCCACTTTGGAACTCCAAGATGCAAACAATAGCAAGCTTACCTGACAGGAGGCAGGAGCATTTGTCTTTGATTGGCAACAAAATAATGATGAGAATTCCAAATGAGACATTCACATGCAAATTCCCACTGGAGGAGGAAGGTCTCTGAAAATATCATCAGGACTTTCCTATCAGTGATGTCTTCAGTGTTTGCCTATAGCAAGCTCCCTGTCCCTGAACCTGCTTCACCTTTGTGGATTTTAAATCACTTCTTGCACCACTGAAGTGCAACTAATTCCAGAATGTTGAGGAAAGGGACATCTATACTGAAGTGCAAAGCTAATCAAAGATTGAGAAGCAGAAGATGAAGCGGGCTGTATTAAGCTGAAACCAGGAGGAGTTTATTTACCTAAGCTGGCAGTTGTCTAGGATTTGGGGTTCTTTCATTTCACAGAGTTGACCAAATGATTCTATTTGTGTAGCTTCATGTATGCAAAAGCTAGATGGTTTCTTCTTGTTTCACCATGTGTGTCCTGAAAGACTTAACCAGAAATCTGAATCCCAAACATGAACAGGAGGCTGAGAGAACCTAGCACTCCTAGCACTGTAGGGGTTCCCAGATTAGAATGGCAGAGCATCACAGCCAGCTCTGAATGCTTTCACTTGGAGGTAGCAGTAGCAGCAGAACAGGATTCCAGAACACCAAGGCAGGACATTTCAGACAATGTTTTGTTTCCTTTGGAAAAAAAGCAACCAAGCAAACTCAAACTAAACCACACGCACACACAAACCAGCTGAGCAACTAAACAGAAGAAAGTAACAGTGGCCCGTGTGTCAAAGGCATCACCTCAGGCTTCTTTTTTTTTTTTTTTTGAGGAATCCCTGGGTAAGGCTCAGGGAAGAAAACCGAGTCTGAAATGACTGCTACTTTTGAGGGGCAGAGTCTATTTGGACAGCACACGAGGCAGAGCACACGAGTGACTAACTCTCTTCCTGCTCCCCACCCCTGCAGACAGCACCGAGGTGGAGTGCAGCCCCAGCTCCGAGTTCACGGATCAGAGGAAGCTCATGGAGGAGCTGCAGAGCCGCTACCGGCAGATGGAAGAGCGCATCACCTGCCCCATTTGTATCGACGACCAAATCAAACTGGTCTTCCAGTGTGGACACGGCTCTTGCCCAGACTGCAGCACAGCCCTCACTGTCTGCCCCATCTGCCGGCAGGCCATCCGGGAGAGGATCCAGATCTTTGTCTAAGGATTTGCTTGCTCCCCTTCCCATTCCCACCTCCCTCCTTTACTTCCTTTTTGTTTGCGTTTTAGATGAGGAGCGCTAGTCGGGCTGGTGTGTTTGGCTGCCTGCAAAAAGCCATTCTGAGAGGGAAGCAAATAACTGCTGTGACTTGGGTGGAGGTGGAGGGAGTCCCCTCTGCTTACACTGTCACAAGGCCAAGGAGCGGTGCTTGAGGGGAGGCAGCCCCCTCACCCTGTGCTGCTGAGACCTGAAGTAAAGAACACTGACCTGTCTGCCGAAGGCAGAAGAGACTGTCAGGCCAGAGGTGAACGGACTCCATATGCAGATGTTTTCAGCAGCATCCAACTCCAGTGACTGCATCGTGTCTAGTGCCCTGCAGCCTCAGATCTGCAGCCTTGGGGGAGGATCTGCCTTGTCCCCTGGCAGGCAGTGGCAAAACCTGAGGAGAGATCAGAGGAGACTGGTCATGCCATCACCTCTCCCAGATGCCTGTCAGTGGTAGGGAGGGAATGTCCTAAGGCAGCGTGCTTGCTGAGCTGGTACTTGTGGGCTCTACAAGAACTTGGACTGACAGAGGCGAATCTGGGTGTAATGGGATCCTAAAGACAGAGTGTGTGCCTTAGAGATAAAGTAGTGAACACTGATTGGAGAAAATACGTTGTTACCACAAGTATTTCTAACCTCTAAGTGACACACTTCTTCCATTTTCTTTTTTTGATTTTTTTTTTTTTTCTTTGGCACAACCGTGTGTTCAGAGACTCCTGAGCTTTCTATCCATAATGCCAAAGGCAGGTGTTAAATACTCCAATCAAAGTGTAAAGAAAATAAATAGTAATAATTAAGATGTGAGAAAAAGGGATTTCATTTTGTTTCTTTGTTTTGCAGCAAAACTTAATAAAATAAAATATCTATTTTCCTGAGCATTAAAATGAATGTACAAACAGTAGCTGATCTCTGGATCCAGCCGTATTGTGTTTTCCAGCTGTCTGACTGAAGAAATGTTATCTACTGAGTCCATCCTGTGCAGTAACTGCTGGTGGAAGTGTGGACGTGCAGGGCTAGTGCGCGGCGCGTGTGTACGTACACGCGCGTGTGTGCCTGCGTGGTGTGGGTCTGGAATGGCACAACTCTACCCAAGCAGACTGTTTGTTACCTATTGTAAGCAATATTTAAAATCAACAAAAATACTGTGTTCTACCATCTTTGTTCATTAGCAAAGAGGTGGCAAATCTTTTAAAGACGTTTTTAGCTTTGTGGAGTATATGGTCATTACAGGAATATTTATTACTTCTTCATAGTCCCTTGATGTTGTGAGAGAATCTTCTGGCACAACCTCTGACTATAGTCTTTGTGAAAATACTCACTTGAGGCTGTGAAGAGTTTCAGTGGATTTTTTTTGGAGCTGTGAAAATGGATCAGATTTAACCCCTGAATTATCTAGTGGGATTAGATTTAACACCCAAATAACCTAAAGCTCAATTTCAGAATCAGCTTTGGTAAAAAGCAGAGTTGCAGGTACTCGTTTGTGTGTCTCCTAGAAGTTCACGCTTTAACCACTCTTTGGTGCAAGCCAGTAATTTTCCAGACTACATATTGCCCCAACCCCATGCTAAGGTTTGGGCTTTTTTTAATGTAGTTTTTTTCACAAGCCTCTACATCAAATCCAAAAGCAGTTTACCAATTGATACTTCATCGTGTGTTAAATATATATGTGTGTGCTGGCACTTGGTGAAGGGAGAACAGAGATGCAAACTCTTCAGTATCTTCTGCATTATTCTCATCTCTTACATGTAAGGTGTCTGTTCATTCTGGAAGAAAACAGGGAGCATCTGCTTAATTAATTTATTTTTTTTTTAATAATTTCTTTGGCTACTAACTGAAGAGAGGCTTCCAAGTGATTATTCTTCCTAAAGGAAAAAAACTAGGAAGACTGCAGCCTTTGACTTCCAAGCTGTGCAGCTGTTGCAGAAAATTGAGATTTATTTATTTTTTCCCCGGCTAATGAAAAGAGATTTTGTAGGGAAAGAAAAGCTCCCCTCAGTTCCCTGTTTTAATTTTTTTTTTTTTAAAAATGCAAGTTCCCTTTCAAGATCTCCTGCTGATGTTTTCATATCTGAAATTCATTGTGTGGCCAAGTTAGAGTTGGAATTTTGCACAGCATAATATACCTGCTTTAAGAACTACAGGAAGGGTTTGTAAACTCGGCATTCAGGTTGAGGGTGTTTGTCTTCATTTCCCCCTTCCTGCTGTGGTTGCTTTCAAGGAGGAAGAGGTGAGCTGTTGAGCACCATTTTGACCCTTCCATTTTCCTAGTAAGAAGAGATTTGCTGCACTATGACAGAGAAGAAACAAGACAGTCCATGGAGCCACAGGAACAAGAGATAACGGAAGGCAAGCAGATGCCTAGATGTGCCAGGTATGTTTTTGGCAGGCTTTGCCCCCCACGAGGGGCTCAGCTCCATGGAAGGCTGAGGTGCTGGAGAAGTGAAGAAGGTTCTGCTGGTTTATCTTTCCTGACAAGCCTGCTCACATAGAGGGGCAGGCTCAGGGAGTGCCACGCTGGGTGTAATGATGAGCTTGGTGTACTTGGTAGTTTGCCTAGCTCATGTGTGTTCTGGCCTGTGCGCTCAGCCTGCAAGAGCTTCTCTGCTTGAATCTGAAGTGTGAGAATAAAAAGGTATCTGTAGTAAGGAGCAAAAGAGCCAAGAGCCTAGACTGAGGTTAAGGGCTGCTAGAAGTGATGAGAGGAGAGGGAGCAGGATGGGGGAAGATGTTCCTCCCCTCTCTCCTCCTACCAGTTGGTATTCTTGCTGGTTATAGGATCAGTAGGCAAATGCTCCTTTAAAGATTGTCATTAGTAAATCAGTGTGGACAGTGATTCTGCTTGATGTTTACTACCAGATGGTGTCCCACAAATAAGACTGATGAGCATCCTGCTGGGAAGCTCCATGTTTTCACTGAGGCTTCTGCCACCTCCTGAAATGCAGCTCCGTACCTTGCAGCACTGTACAGCAGTGGTTTTGAAAGGGAAGGATCTTGCCGAGTCTTTCTGGTGTAAAACTTTAAATAAAAGATGGCAGCTCATCACCTACTCAGAACCAGGGTTTGTAAAGCACTTCTTTTGGAAGTGTGGCCAAAATTCCTTGTTTTACAGACAGCATGGGGCTGAGGGAGCAGAGAGAGGGAGATGACTTGTTGAAAGGCACAGGCAAGAAAAGAACCCAGCTCTCCTTTGCTAACGTTCCCCCTAGTCCATGCTGCTCTCAGGATTTCAGGGGGACTGGTTCATCCACAAGTGGGTTACAGATATATAACCCACCAAAGAGCAACAACAAAACTATCCCCACCCAGGGAAATAATCCTTATTCCGTTACAGACACACTTTATTATCTACATAATGATAAAAATTTCTCCCTCATTTCATTCCTGAAATTCTACTTGCTACGTGGCCATGACTGGACTGCTGAGCTCCTACCTAGGGTCAAGCCCATGTCTCTCTGGTAACACAAGGTTAGGCCAGTACAGGCACTTGTGTGAGCTGCAGCTCCAAATTGACAGTTAAGCAAAATATTCCGTTTTCTTTGCCAGCTGGAGCAGGCCCTTGTTTTCAGCTCATTTGCTATTCAGCAGACCATGGATTTTTCTAGGAACATCAGCAGATGCTGATCACGAGGGGCTGCATGATAGAAAGTGGGAGAATGCTTGGGGACTGAAGAACATTTTTATTCTCTTCCCCCCTGGGGAATGCTGCTCCCTGCTGCAGCAGATACAAGCCTTTTTAGTCCACAACCCATGGAAAAAGTACAAGTTTTAACTGCCATTCCCACAGGAACCATACAGGAATGTTGGGTTGTTTTGGTTTTGGTTTGTTTTTTTCCCCCCAAGTTGCGAGATGGAGGGATAAATGGGTAAGTGCTTTTTAAAATAAGAGCTATATGAGGATTTGATAATTCTTTTCACATGGGCCACCAAGGAGCCAATATGTGGTAAATCCCATTCAGCTGTGGTCACTCCCCCTCCCCTGCTGGAGTTGGACTGGTGCCCTGGAGATGAAATGCTGATGCTTGTGCCTGAGCCATCAGACACGATCAGATGTTAGGTCCTTCTTCCTTCCCTGTCTTCCCCACCTCCCTGTAGAACTCCTAGTTCACGACAGGGAAGCTAACGGGAGCAGTCTGTTCCAGTGCTGTATAATATGCAGCTAATCTCTGAATAAACGAGAGGCTTCCTGAGAGATGAGATTCGTTGGGGATAATGGGACAGCTGCAGTTCTCACACTAATGGTTGTTCTGTGTCTAGCATCTCTTAGCAGGAGGACAGATCTGTTGTAATAGATTGTTCTTGGGTTGTTCAGGGGACGTGAAGGGGTGCTGGTGTGCTCCCTGGCCTGCTGCACCAGGACTGACTTTCCCCGGAACGTGGCAAATGTAACAGAGAGAAGCATTTAAAATAGTGCCGAAAGCAACGCTTAAAATAAACAATGCTGGATAGAGGGGGGGAGAGAAATGCTAAGAATAATCCATGGAAGTGAGAAAGCGTTTTATTTTTGAGCTAAAACTTGCCCTTGGGTATGTAGCCATATGTTGTGTGTTACACAGCAGCCTTGCTTTAAACATTTCAGCAATTAAGATTGAAGCAGGACTGAGGTGATTGAACAAGTGTTTCGTGTTGTGCAAATGATCCAATCCTTTATGTTCTCCGTAGTCTCTCGTTGACCATTTTAGGTTTTATGCAGCATTATGCAACATTCATTCCCATCTGACAGCTGTTTAGAGCCTGCTTCTTCATGTGACATTGACTGCATGCAGAGATCTGGGGATATGCACCCCTGGCTGCTTGCTTAGGAAATCCCAGCTCCCTGCAAAGGGATATTCAGGTCCTGGTCACTGCTGCTGACAGCACAAGGACCAAGCCCATCAGTTCTGCAGCCTGCCTTCCTTTCCTGTTCCCCACTGCACCATATGGATTCCCTCCCAGGGTAATGTGTTCCATTGCTCTTAGACACTGTGCAGAAACCAAAGCCAGGAATGTTTTTCTGTCCAAATATAGTCAGGATGACAGTTTTCTCCTGTAGTCCAAACCAAATATCTGCACTTGAAAACCTGAGACCTCTCAAATTCATCAGAACCCTGAAGCCACAGCAGCAGTTCTGCACTTTGATACGAGTGGCCCTTTCAGGGGCTCGGGCTGCCTGATAAAGCACAGGGAATATTTTCAGCTCTTAGAAAAGACAGGGATAAAACTTGAGAGTTCTAACTTCTAGCCCTTGGCACAGGGCAACACTGGCTCCCAGAAGGGAGTCTGGAGAGTTGTCTGAAGCATCTGAAAGAGGCTTAAATTCTGACAAGTGCTGTAGATTTGAGGCCACTGATGGCTGCATCTGAGAGTCCTTCAGGCACAAGGATCTCTTGGGAAAGCCGTGGTATTCTTAACCCAGGGCAGAGAACGGGGATGAAGTGTCAAGAGATGTGCACTCTGGTCCTAATAATCCTTAAAATACCTACAGAAGAGAGCTGTGCTTGAAATTTAACAACCACAGTATTAATGAACTAAGTATAAACTTGAAATTTTGCTTTTTACCAGCAGCAACACTGAGGATTGTGGCCAGAGCTTGTGCCCCAGAGGATCCAGACACACGGTGCCTTTACCAGGAGCACTGTCAGTGTGCACAGCATTAAGTTCATCTCTCTCCTTTAGCTCCACAAGTTGCCTCTGTAAGTTCTGGATACCTCAGCATAAGAGCTTTCCTCATCTGACTCTCACTGCCATAATAACTGAGGTTTGTCTTGGCCTTACTGCTGAGCTGGTTTCTGAGCAAATATTTGGCTTAAAGTTTGAAAGTTTTGAAAGCGTTCTGCAGGCAGTGGCTTAGTAAAGCTGGGTGCACAGGCACTGAATCTCTGTGTGAGTTGGCGCACTGTGTTCCCAGCACATGGGGGGGAAGTGACCTCTGAGCTTTCCAAGAAACCCTTCGCTCTCACTTCTGATCCATCAAGGTGTAACCTGCTTGCTGCCGTGACAGGGAAGCAGGATCCTAAATGTCACAGAGGTCACGAATCATCTCTGCAGCTAGAGATTGCCATTCACCCAGCACGTGGTGCAGGATAAATGGCTAATATACACTATTCAGAGTACTTCAGTAACTCGTGGCAGAGGCTTGGCTGTGCTAACCTTCAATAGCTGCACGAATACGTCTTGAGAAACGATGAGGTTCTTAAGGATGTGCTTTTGCTAAAGCTCTAGGTACTAACTTGGGGGAGGGCAGGGCAGGTTTGAGTGGAGATGTAGTTTACAAACACTTTTACTTTCTTTACACTGGGACGAAGGACATCCCTAGTTCCCTCAGGCTATATGGTTGTGTGAGTTCTCAATCTGTGCTTTAAAACTTGGGTCCATGCAATCATCTTCAGAAACAGTAAGGCAGTAACTGGGTGCTTGGAAGATTTCAGTTCCTACTCTGCAAGATTCCATGCTTGACCTCAGGCAAGTCTTTTCTTCTGCACAGTACTATGGGTCTTAATCTGTAAGGGGCAGATAATAGCACTGCCCTACCTAAAAGACTGATGTGAGACTAAATGCTGAGAATTTCTGACTAAGCTTTATACAGAAGTCCTGAATTATCTCCAGGCTGCAGAAGAAGTCGCCTTAAAGAATCAAACAGCTTAAGACAAACCGACCGCTCGCTCCTCCAAGTCAGTCTTTTTGATGTGCTCAAGCTGAGGGACCCAGAATCAGTCTTTCTCAGCAGGATAACCTCTTACTGGGTACCTCCCAACTACAAAAGAACTCTACAGGTCTTGCTGAGTTTCGTGGGGGAGGGAGTTGATATTTACTTTTATCTGAGTTTGTAAACTCCCTGACCAGAATTTCCAATGCGGAGAGCCCTGCCTGCCCTGTCACAGCATCTCATTTTTCATTCTGCTCCTGAAGACAGCCCTTGACAAATGACAGCTCTTCTAGCGTTAACCATCTCCAATGAAGCATTCCAAGGGTGTGATGCTGGCTTCTGGATTCCTTTTTCTGCCCCCTCCCCCAATTCTTTTTTTTTTTTTTTTTTTCATTGCATAAAGCTGACAACTGCAGATTTGTCCTCTGCTGATTCTACAGTCAGTTAAAGAAAAGAGTTCATGTCCATCCCAGCTTGTTTCACTTTGCTGCTTTTCCTCCGCCAGCCCAGCATTCAGCTGCAGTAATATGATACTGCTTGGCAGAGCCTGAGAGAATCTTTGGCACATTGGAAGAAGGCTTAATGTAAAGTCTACTTTTTTTTTCTTTCTTTCCATTTTTTTAGAGCTTTTTGAAACTCTGGTGGTTCTGCACAACTTTGGCTACTCACAAATGCTCCAAATGCAACTGTGAGCAACAGGATTACCAATGTATTCTGTGAGGAGAATGTCTTAGTATCTGTCACATCTCCCTCTAGAAAGTATCTAAGGAGGACATGGATCAAGTAGAACAACTTTCTGCAAACAGAAGGAAGAGCTTCCTCTCAGCTGACAAGAAAAAGAGCAATGGCTGTAGAACCCTTGTGGGATTTTTATGCATATTCCCTGTGGTGGCTTTGCTGGCTATTGTGAGAGATCCAGCTGGAGCTGCAGTTCAGGAAAGTCAGGTAGGAGAAAGGATCTAAATCTCAAATGCTTGAAAGGGGAGTGGGGATATCAAATATGTGCACTTGTATTCTTTTTATAAGATGGATGCATTCAGGAAGCAGTCTAAACAATATATAAGTAGCTGTTAAGGCAACAAGGTCTGTTTATGGCTGTTTGAGTCCCTTTTTGCAAAGGATCCTAAAAGGTAGTTATGCATCCAAGGAGAATCAGGTCATTAGAGGTATGTGTGCAGCTTGCAGACAGCCAGGCAGTGAATACACAAAAGGTTTGGGTTGTTTTCCTTCAGAGCTTTGGCCGTTCTTCTGAGCACCTCTGCCTCCCCAGCCCAGTATGATGTGGCAGACATATATTCTGATTTCCATAGCAGCTGAGCTTTCCTAGGAATTCCAGAGGCAGGGCTGATGGTGTAAGATATCAACTGGGAGTTAACGCTGGACCTACAGAAACTAGTACCTGATAATTACTATTTTTCAAGGTTCATCTGTTAGCAAGATATGCTGGGACAGACTGGTATTCAGGGGGAACTGTAGTAAGGCTCCAGGACTCAGAAGCTGATCTTAATTTTTGCTTTTACCTTAATTTTAGCTTTTGATTTTATCAAAAAGCCCAACGTTCTCTAGGAGTTTGCATCCTCTCCTGCTGTTTGTGTTTATAAAGATCCCAGCAGCAGCATGTCTTGTATACATCACATGCTCAGGGCTCTTATTAATTGGTACTAAATCCCAGAGTTCTGTTCCTGTTTAGTTATGAGAGGGGAACTGCACAACTAGGGGAGAGAGTGGGGAAGGAATTACAGTCGTTACAACTTCATAAAGTAAATTAACAGAGATCTGAGTGCACAGGGCTAATAATTTAGAGCAGGAATGTTGGCCAGTGTCTGCCTTTATATATATATTGGTGTCCACTGCAGTTGGTGAGAGAGAGGATTGTCCCTCCTGTCCTAATGCTTCCCAAGCCTTTTGAATATTTGAAACTTTAGCCCACAGTCAAGTGGGTTTCCTCCTGGGAGCATCTGACCTCTTCTCCAGTTCGGAGTATTCCCGTAGTCTTGGTTCTTTGGAGTCCAGACAGATCCTCTGATCTAAATTATGCTGAGAAATTCTTAACTAGGTCATTCCATTTCTGTCAGAATCCTACATCTGAGCTACAGCACGTGTGGTATCCCACCCTTCCCCAAACCAGTTTGCAACACATTCTTAATTAAAAGCATCCTGCTACACCAGTGGTAGGCAGAACAAAGACTAGAGTAGAACAGACTGATCAGAATGTTTGCACTAGAGAACTCAGCCCTCTGCACCTTTCTTGAGCTAGTGACTGGGTCAGATACAGGTTTCAGTGATTGCTGTTGGGCCTGAGTCACCTTTACTTTCTTTTGTATTTTTGACAAGCAGCTCACTGGGGATACAGATTATTTATTCCCCCCCTTTGCTTGTCACTGACAGGCTTAGAGTCTTTTCTATTGATCTTAAGACTCCGATTTTTCTCCCTTGGGGCAGCTGGAATGTTTCTTGTAGAAGTAGAAACCAGCAGACTGCTTCTGACTAACCTCCCTCTGCTGGTACCCAGAAAGCTTTAAGAAGAGCCTCAGCATTTCACCTTATGCTGGTGTAATGTAATAGCTCAGTGGCAGAGAAGGCAGAATGGGCAGCGTCATGGAGAGGTGTTAGTGATTTGGGCAGCATCTGGCAGCTGTTGCTTCAGAAGTCTTTTCTTGCCCTTGGCTTGCTGAGAGACCAAGGATATGCTATTTTGACTCTCAGGGCCTCAGCTCTTCCATGAGTGAAATGAAAAGAGCTCTTGCTTTCTGTAGTATGTACTGTGAGGCTGAACAAACTCGTGCTGGTGCAGCTCTCCTAACATTGCCACTGTTATGTATCACTTAGGAAGTGTCTCGGTGCCTCTGGAGCAAAGATGACCCTGAGATATTCAGTGTCTTAGTGCTGAAAAGGGGAGGCAGAGCAGGTAGACCTCCAGAGACCCATGTTAGGTCCTATTCTTTAACCTCCACTACTCCTCAAGCCTAAAAGGCTTTTATAGTTTGAGTCAGACCTGTCACAAAATGTGATGTCTTACTGTATGATGGCTTTAAATGCACTCCAGGGTTTCCAGGGCTCCTATTTACTCTGAAGGCATTTCAGATCCACAGTGTAGCTTTTGAAGAGCTGTCTGCACAAAGGGTTGCCTGTTTTACTCATTTGTCCAGTATTTCATTTCTTCTGTGCTGAGGCTGGAGAGCAATAGCGAAGTGAAAAGGAAATGAAAACTTTCCAGGAGGAGCTGCAGCGCTGACTGTGGCCAGACGCCTGCTGAGGCCTCATTTCTGCTCCATCTGTGCTGCACTCCAAGAGGAGAGCGGAGTGGCTGTGGTGCCCTGTTCTGGAATCATGCAGCAGCTCAAGGGAGCCTACAGCACTGATCCTCTGTGATCCAGGCTGAGGAGGGCTGCTCCTGCCTTTCCTTGCATGGCCGATCTGAGACGTGCCCCACGATCTCCCCGCAGTACAGCCCCTCTTTTGCTCTCAGTTTTGTTCAGCACGCTCCAACAGGCACGGTTTGCAAAGCACTGGCCACCTGATGCACTGCTCTTGTCTCCTGGAGACCTGTAAAGCAGTACCAGCTGGGCTCCCCAGCCTCCCACTGTCCCAAACTGGTAGTTTTCCATTCCTGCTGTTCAATCCTGCGTTTTCTCCCCTCTCTTTCAACCTCCTGTTTTGTCTTTTAAGGAAGATCCATCACCCGGCCTTCACGGAGCGAGTGCCCCTGCTTTGCACAGTCCAGCCTTCCCACCTCGGCCACCAGTGCGGAGAAAACGATACACGATCACACCGGGGCACTTGAAATGGGACCACTTCAACTTGACATACAAGTATGGACTTGCATTAGCCCTAAGAATTAGCCTTTTCTAAGTGACACCGGGGTCCGAGTTTTCCCTGCCGTGGGTACAGGTATTAACCATGAGTATTGCTCACGTGTTTGCTGGTGAAGGGAAAGCTGCCACAGCCACTGAAGTCGGAGGGATTTGTATTCTACAAATGCTGCACCTCTCAGCTCGGCTGCAGATCACACGAAGCATCACCACTGCACTAGAAACTTGTAGAGCATACGGCTGCGTGCTGAGGCTGCTTGCACTAAAACTGTTCAGCAGCAGGTCCAGGCTCCAGACAGACAGGCCTCCCAGGACTAGGGACCTCCCTCAGAAGGTAGGGAAGTCAACAGTAACTGTGTCGTGCTGGTGTTTTTAAAAGAGTTCCGTATGAACCTAAAGCATCCCTGAGGGAAACTGCTGGTGAAAGGTGCTGTGATTTCAGGAGGACAGAGCTAAGTGCTTTTAGGAACCTCTTTCTCCCTGTTATCTTTGGGAAAGGATGTCAACTCTTAGATTACTAATAAATAAACAATAAGAAGCCCCTGGTTGCACCAGGGGAGGTTTAGATTAGACACTAAGAAAAATTTCCTCCCCAAAAGGGCTGTCCAGGCCTGGCCCAGGCTGCCCAGGGCAGTGCTGGAGGCCCCAGCCCTGGAGGGATTTAAAAGCCATGGAGATGTGGTGCTGAGGGATGTGTTTAGTGGTGACCTGGCAGTGCTGGGTTAATGGTTGGATTTGATGATCCTAAAGGTCTCTTCCACCCTAAACAATTCTATCATTCTAAAAAAGGTCCTTTTAAGGTGGCTGCTAACTCCAGCCACTCCTGACCACAGCACTGATCAGTACGTGCTGAGTTCCCAGTGGACAGCAGGGGTTGGTTCTGCCTGTAAGCCCAGACAAAGAACGAGTGGGGGGCAAGAACCTGACCCCTTCACTCTGAGCAGAGAACCTATCTCCCTTTATGCTCATCTTAGACAGGCCAAACCTCATCATAGTCTTAATTGTCCAGGTTCACGCTCCTAACAGCCTAGCTTGATACGAAACCTTCTGCTCCCTTTAGGATGTGCTGGGACGAAGGGAGAACATAAACAGCATAGCTAAAATACAACCAGAGGGGATAGCAGAATATACACAGCTTTTCCCAATTGCTACACCTCAGGCAATTTCCTGAATGCAGATCTTCTTTTGGGACAAGGTAAGTTTCTAGGAGCCATCTGTACATTTCCATGGTTCTGCCATCCTGCACCAGTCACTTTCTTACCATTCAGCTGTATCATACCTGTAGCCTAAACCTCTCTGGAGTCTCCCAAGTGATAAGATTTTTTTCAAAGCAAATAACTCGTTTTACTACCAAACCTTTGGAAACCTCTTTCAAAACTTATGCCTGAGAGCATTATAATTCAGTGTGAGCATGTATATTGTAGCTGAAGAGTTATCAACAGGACTTACCTTGTCTGCTGCTGAACTGCAGTTGCTTCCTCTTCCATCAGCGCTGCACAACGGACTGGGAGTTGTTAGGATAAAAATGGTTTTCCAAGAGAACCTTGTCTGCTGTGCTTGAGGAGAGACTAAAGCTGTAGTCCAGAACATGTGACTGTAAAGAATATCAGTAATAGATTAGTCCCTGTGGGGCTTTTATTAAAATATTCTTACTACCCTGTTCAAGCTATTTCCGTTTTCAACCTACGAGAGTGAATGGAAAGACCTGCTTGTCTGATGCAGTGTTAAAAGCTTTCAGCTGCTGTTTGAGAAGGGAACAGCATTTTCTTGAAGCTGTTCTGTGTTCCTACAGAATCCTCTCCTTCCCAAGAAACCTCATAAGCGCCAGGGACACGCGCAAGGGACTAGCGGCTGCGTTCCGAATGTGGAGTGAAGTGTCGCCGTTCAGCTTCAGAGAAGTGCCACGGCACGTAGACAGTGACTTGAAAATAGGTAAGGCTGGGGCTGCTGCTGGGCTGGGGGGATGCTGCTGTGACTGCTGACTCCACCTGGGACTTGTAGAGTTTCGTTCAGTATGCGAACGAGGAGCTCAGAGGTGGGAGATTGTCCCCCCTCCCCTGTAGCAGTAGTTTATTTCTGAGTTTCTCAGGCCTGCAAAAAAAAATGTTAGTGCTGAGGCACTATCTGCTCAGTCTCAACCCCAGATGTAAATTCTTCCTGGGATTTACGGTCTGTGGGAAATAATTATTTCCTGTGCAGATGGCAGCAACACTGAGAGAACCAGCACACGTACTATTGTTTCGCAACACGCTCTCCGCTCTGGCGTTGCGTGCCGCTGCTCGGGAGCACGTGATGTGCCTTCCCAGGGGTCTGTCCTGCTACCACGTGAGCTTCAGGTGGTCCAGTTCCTTTGGACGCAGGGTACACCGTGATGCTGTCACAATGCCAGCAGAAAGAGAGTGAGCAGCTAGGACTCTTGAGCCATCTGCTTATTTATGTTTAAAATGGAACAATTACATCCTGAAGTTATCATCCCGCTGTCCAATTTCTCTCTCTCAAGAAAAGACAAAACAAAACAACAAAACATTTCCATGTGATGTTACAAAAAGAGCTCCCCGAGTATAGTTTGCATCACATAACCATGGGTCTTGACAATGGCTTTGCATTTATTTTCCCTTTTGTGGCTCTAAGTTGGAAAACATGTGGGATACCGTAAGAGATTTGTGGGGGTTTTTTTCAGTAAACCACAAGTTTACAGATGTCTGTGTCCTGCAGGGGCCTACCCTGTTAGATACACTAAATCTGCTGCTTTTTCCACAGGCTTCTACTCCATCAATCACACAGACTGTCTGGAGTCTCTCATTCACCACTGCTTTGATGGAACAACAGGGGAACTTGCTCATGCCTTCTTCCCACCCAATGGGGAAATCCATTTTGATGACCATGAGTATTGGATACTGGGGAACACCCGGTTCAGCTGGAAGAAAGGTAACGGGTGTCTTAGGGAACACACAAAGAGTGTCCATAGAATTTCTATTTTAGTCCTTGTTCTGGGGGTTACCTGGTCTGGGCAAGGGACAACACCAACAGTTGCCATAAGCCCACACCCTCCTAGTGCTAATTTCCTCTGGTTTTACAGCAGGATTAGCACCCAGGGTCGGCTGTTTCTCCCTTTCTCCTCCAGGTGTCTGGCTCACGGACCTGGTCCACGTAGCAGCTCACGAAATAGGACACGCCTTAGGACTCATGCACTCCCTGAACCCCAATGCCCTCATGCACATCAACGCCACTTTGACTGGGAAAAAGACCATCTCTCAAGATGAAGTCTGGGGAATCCACAGACTTTATGGTAAGGAAGGCAGGTTGTGCTCTGGGCTCCTCTACGTAAAGAAGGTTGGATCCCGTGGAGCCCTCGTGGTGTTAGACCCTCATCGGTGGGCAGGACTAGGCTGTAAGCCAGTAAGCAGTAGAGAGGAGGAATCTTACTCCTTTTTATGCGAGGTAGAGCTAAAAGGAGGCGTAGCATTATCTGTTTGCAGCACTGCTATCTTCAAATGTGACAGACAGCAGGCCGGGAGTCTCACAGCTTCATGCTCCCACTTCCTCAGATGGCAGTTCTGAGAAAGTGTCTCAGGGAGGTCAGTCCACTCTGTGTCCTTCGACTGTTCCGAGCTGCTCAAACATTAATTACCTAGTGTAAGACTTAAAAACAGCAACTCTCTTGAATCGCTGATGCTACTGCATGAAAACAGCTTAATGTCTAGTGCCCAGCTCGCACAGTAAGAGCACCCTGCACTATTTACTGTACGCCAGTGTTTACTGGCTTAGATTCTTTCCTGTCCCAGCTGTACCATTTACATTGAACAGCCTGATTTAGGTGAAATGTCATTTTGCTTCTCAGAAGGAACAGTCTTCCTCAGTCCCCCTAATGCCTCCTTCCCTTCTGTTTCAGGATGTCAAGACAGATTGTTTATGTGCCCATCATGGGCACAAAAAGGTTTCTGTGAGAAACGCAGGAAGTTGATGAAAAAGCACTGTCCATCTACCTGTGACTTCTGCTATGGTATCTAACTTGTCTTCTGGCATTTTTGGTGGGGTTTGCACAGAGGGAGGAGGTAAGAGGTAAGCAGTGTTTGCTGCAGGGGTAGGCAAGACCTTAATTCCACACTGGAGAGCAGGGGATGCAAGTGAGCGGTGCCATTCAGCAATAATGAAGCACAGCAGACATGGCCTCTCATGTATTTGAACCAAGATCAAGGTTTGGAAGTAGGAAGCAGCTTTTATGTTTAAACAATTGTAGACTAGAACATTAAACTGTCCCATTCTTCTCTAGTTTAACTGAACCAGTGATAGGGAGTTTCTGAAAACACAACTCCTTCAGCTGCCTCAGACTGCTTCCCTTTGTGACCCAACTGCTGTGTTAAATTCAGAGATAAGAGATGCAGTACAGTTCCTGATGCAGTGATGGGACATAAACAAGACAAATGACATCTCAAGCACAGCTGGACTTGAGCTGCTCCGCTGAAAAGGAGATAAAGTATGTTAATCACCTTATCTAGTCTCTCTGTTTTATGAATCCAGATAAGGGACTAATGCAGGATCAGGTCAAGTTACTGCAGCTGTGGAATTAGGCTTCAGATAATACCTACTGACCTTAAGATGTTCTGTGTAACTGGTACCTCCTTCTCCAGCAGAGAGGCTTGGTTTTAGACCAGATTAATGCAAAGATGTAGTCAGATAATTACAAACCCGTATATTCTAGGGGGCTGTTCAAATACCAAATGGATGCTCTTCTATGCATATGAAACAGGAAAGCTATTTTTTATCCATCTCTGTCAGTTTACAGGCCACAAAAGTGTTAACTTAGCATATAACTTATATTACACATCTATCCAAAAACTGCTCGCTAGGAGGCATTTTTAAATCAATACTTTTAAGGTTCCTTAGGTGACAACGTAACTTTGTGACAGTGTTTTGGAATGACTACAGCTCCATAATGCAATACACTAACTTTTGCTATTTCTTCCTCTCACCTCTGGTGGGTAGAATTCCCATTTCCAACGGTCCCCCCTACTCTGCCTCCGCCAAGGACAAAAACCAAGACTGTTTCTGAAGGCAGGAATGTCACCTTCCGCTGCGGACAGAAGATAATTCATAAAAAAGGCAAAGTTTAGTAAGTGCTCTATCATTTATTCCAGACTTTTAGGAGACTTTGCAGCTTACATACCAAAAAGGATGAGGAAGGATGACAAAACAGGGTAAATAAGAATGCAGTTTATCTTCTGGAGCATGTCACTGTCTCGTCTGGCACCCAGAGTAGAAACAGGGGTCACTGGCTATCTGTGAGAGGGGAGTGTGCAAAGACTGTTTTAACATGGCAAAGCATTAGTATGAAAGCAGAGTTATCAGAAATGAGCAAGCTGAGTTGAAAAAGGACAAAGCCCAATCCCCATATATAGCCCACAGAAGAAAATTCTGACCCTCAGGTCAAATACCCTGGCCCATATGCTGCAAAAAAACTCCAGTCTTAAATTTACCCTTTCAGTTAATAGTTTGTTAGCTCTTACTAATGTACAAGCATGTTATTTTTGATCTCTCTAAAACTGAGAGCTATGCCCAAGTCCATGAGTTAGACTGAGGACCCAAATTCCCATCAACTGTCAGTAAGATTTAAGCTCCTAAAATACTAATACCCTGTTTGTTGTAAGTGCCATCATCTACCTGAAATATATAGTAAAATTTAACCATGTCTTGTTCAAGTCCCATTGGTGTACATCTTTCTCAGCAAAACTCACAAGGAGAAAGAAGACCCACCAGCACATACTGTGTTGTACTTGACATTTTGTATTTAATTTCTGTTATTTTTCTTATGACAGCTGGTATAAAGATAAGGAGCTTTTGGAATACTCATACCCAGGTTACTTATCCTTAAACGAAGATCACATGAGCATCATTGCAAATGCAATTAATGAAGGAACTTACACTTGTATAGTAAGGAAAAAAGAAAGAATCTTGACTACCTATTCCTGGAGAATCAGACTGAAGCACTGACAAGGGCCCTGGAACGAGCGCGTCAGTTACTGCTATTTCTGTTTCAAATTCAAAATGTTTCTTTGGTGTTTTATACTTAATCTCCAGTAGTGCAACTGAACTTCTATATCAGCTGCTTCCATACCTTGGGCAAAAAAAGACTCTGAACCTTGATTACTGGAATATAAAACTTTTCCAAATTAGTTTTAATGGTGAAGAATTTATCAAGTATGTGCTGTACAGAGAATTAAAGAATCTTTTTTTAAAAAGTGTCAGATTTTGCAATTAACCTACATGGATCCCTGTGGACTGCCAAAAAACAGGAACATAACATCATCAACCAAATGGATGAACAGATCGATGGCTCAACTCTGTAGCAATGGAGGTATTGTGGAAGGAAAATGACCAGTTATACTCTGTGTTTTGCTGTCAGTTTTTTTTAGACCCTGCTGCATAGCACTAGAACTTATTAAAAAGTATAAGAACTGCTACTACTTTTACTTGTCAGAAGCAGGATGTAGGGTCACAACAAACCTTTCCTAATGACTCCCTTCTGCATTTTGACACGTTCAGTTCAAGTAGCCACAGAACATCTTTTTCCCTCCCCACAGCTTCCCTGGGGCTTGTATTTCTCACTCGTGCAATCTTATCCCCCTAGACTAATTTACCTCCAGCAGCAGCTCCTCGGAACTCGTCCCTTAGGTGTCTGGTCAATAAGCCTGTGACTCCTTCAAGAGAGAGGATGTGATTTCCATCACTGTCCTTCCCCGGGTGCTGAGGTAAATGTGTCCATCCCCCAGGAAAACGGCGGCGGTAGCGGTAGGCAAAGCCTGGTGCCCTCCCGGGCCCCCAGCAGTGGAAGGTTCAGTGGCAGGTAGGAATCCCTGGCAGTCATTACATTAAGCAAAATCCTCGTCCAGTTTTAATGCAGCCTACAGTGCTTGCTGCTTAGGTTCATCCTTTTTCAGTTGTCCTCTTAACCTCTTGAAACACGTTTCTTCTACTTAAAAGCAGCAGCACAACCGCAAAGCATCTCGGGCGCTGCAGTTCATGTCAGCAGTCGAGGGAGACCTCGGTACGAGAGCAGAAAGGCTCTACCAGTAACATTCTCCTCTGTTCTAGGACAGTTTTACCATCACAGTTAGCTGAGTACAGGGTAGTAAAAAAACCCTTAAAAACATGTCTCTGCAGGGCCAGTTACACTCAGGATGATGAAAAGCAAGCACTCTATGCCAAAATAGACAATTGAGACAAAGGAAAAGCTGAGCTGAAGTAAAAGAACAATGTCACACTACTGGGGGAGAGCTGGTATTCCCCTTCTACCAAAAAAAAGTTACACATGTGTCTCAAAACCGTATCAAATTGCCATTGCAATCCAGCATTAGGCTTGCTTTGTTTTACTAAAGCTATCCTCACTCAGCCGAACAATCCTTTTGGTCAGGACCATGGCTTTCCCAGTGCTGCCTGCACTGGCTACAACAATGCCAAGGAAGCTGGAAGGAAATAATTTCACAGAGAGCAAGAAATACAAAATATGCATCAAGTTCTGATCCTTTAGAGCTTAGCACAGGCCACGGCAAAACTGCTCTACTTCCCCGTACGCTGTGGGAGCTGCACTAACCCTGCTTTTCAACGGGTTATTGAGCTCCATCTCTGAGGGATCTTTCAGTTAACAGACCAGTAACAGAACTGTTTCTCCTTGCAGTACAACACAATCCATCAGGCCAAATGAGGGAACAGTTCTGCATTCCTCCATGAGGGAAAAAACCCACCCTCCTGGTTTCAAAATTTACCACAACTTTAGTACATCCACATTCCAGTTCCAAGACCTTTACACAGAACAGCTCTTCAAATGTACTGAAATCGACAGAATGTTTATCATTTCCATGAATCCTTTTGCTGGAGGGATGCCCAGTTCTGATTGCATGAACACCCCAGTATTTTCCAAATCTTCCTGTTCCCAGAAAAGAATGAGTCTCTGATTCATAATGCTATCAGAGGGATGTGACATTCCAACGATCCCTCTGGTCTTTCATTTTACGAGAAAGGACTGGAATATGGCATTATACAGTCAGTAAAGCTAAGCTTTTCTTTTTCTTTTATTTTCTATAGAAAGTTCTTTTAAATGGTGCCCTTTTTCCATAAAAAAAAAAAAAAAGTTTCAAGTCTCCATATTAAATCTCTTTGATTTATAAAACAATAGAGAACTTCTTTCACAGCAGTGCCATTGTAAATACATGTATACAACACATCAAACAGTGTTCAGCTCAGGAGTGCACCCAAAACCACTGAGTATCAAGCCCAACCCAGCCGAGTACTCTCCAAGGCACACAACAGGAGAGAAACCTCAGAACTGTTGTGTTGTTCAGCCCTAACTATATTCAGACACATACAATTTACTTAAAGAAAAAAAAAAGTTGTTTGCCCAGGCTGACAATACGCTGTAATGGGGAGAGCAGGGGGAATAAGGTTCCACTCTAGAAGACTTAATGCCACCAACATCCAAGTTTGCTGCATGTGAAGAAATGAAATCCTTCACACTATTAAACAATTATAAATGTATTTTAATTCTACAAATTTACAAGAAAACAAAACAAACACAGAAAAAAAAACCAAACAAAAAAACCATCCAAACACTAAAAATAAACCAGAAACTGTTTCAGGATTGTACTTCAAGTTTTCCTTTGTCAAATTTTGTAATGATCCTTGGCTTTTCAGGTTAATTCCAGTCCTCTAATGGAATGCAGCAGTTATAATCCACACCCAGCAAGAGCCTTTGAATCTGTGACGACATTTGACTTTTCCCCTCTGAAAAACATCTCGTCTCCCTGACGTGAAGAACAGAACTGGGGCCCTCAGAAATCCACTCACATGAACGGTTCTTGGTTTGGGTTGGTTTTTTTTTTTTTCCTCTCCTCTTTCATGTTGAGTTTAAAACTTGAGGCTGAAGCCAGGTCCTGCAGCAGATGCTCCTTGATTTGTGGTGGTAAGATGAAAACCCGTGTCTTTCAGATCATCATCACCCTGTGAATACCAATCACAATTCCTTTATCAGTAAGGGTCTCTACAAATGCATTTCCCTCTCCAAAACAAAAAGCTAAAGAACAACAACAAAATAAATGACCTCTAGGAGATGAGAAACAAGTGTTTGATTTAGTGGCATCACAGCTAAGGTCAATACACAGTGTCATTCATGAGCTTTAAATGCTGCTATTTCAAAAGTTCCTTCACTGAAGGCATCTCAAGAGTAGTCCTAGTGAGTAGACCTCCTTGGTCTTACACTACACTTACTCAGCATCTGACGACATTCTCGCTGCATACCCCCCATATCAATTTTGAAACCTCCAAAAAGTCACAGCTAAATAAACTTACTGAATTGGGTACAGTAACTACAGTGCCATTTCACCTGTACTGAGATGTGGGAATAGCCTAAGAAGCTGCTACAACGAAGGCACCCGAGCGCGGACCATGCCGTACGTACGAGGGCATCTTCCTGAGCCAGCTTTTGTTCAAAACGGGCAGCACAATCCCAGGACAGAAGACCAGCCCTACCTTTTTGAATTCTCCTCCAACTATTTAAAAAGGAGCCTTTCTACCCACAACATACGCATAAACTTACCAGGCTTTGGATTTTTCTCTCAAAATTACATTTGCAGCTTTGCAAGCTTAATTGAAAGTGTAACCCTATGTACAGTGTGAAAAGAAAAGCTGCTCTGCACTGTGATAAAACCAGGCACCATTTCTTCCTCAGTCACACAGGCTGTGCTTACCAGCTGACTGTATCCAAGGCCTCCCTCAGGGGGTCGTGGGCTAGTGCCACGTTTTACCCTCTGTTGTTCGCTTTTTGCTGGCCAGGTGGGAAACATGGAGGGGTCAATAGGAAGGGGAGTCTCTTGGAAATACTCGTGCTTCAAACCGTCTTCAGCAGTAATTCTTCTGGCTGGGTAGTAAGTCAAAAAGCTGAGAAGAATTTAGGAAGATGAGGAAATAAGGAAAATAAGAGACAGGGGTAGGAAAGAAAAAATTTAGTCAAGAAATCATAAATTCTTCAAGAAATGCCATTGAGAATTTTCTGATTCTTAACAAAGAACTCTATTAATAGGTACAGCTGCTGACACACGTTGATCTAACTGCTAACTCCTTTTCAAAGCACACTCAAAAAACCCCCCAAAAATTCTCAAGCCATTGTCAACATTTTAAAGAAAAATTCATCGGCGTGCAATCAGAATGCACCAGCACTTAGTTACAAGGACTGCCAGAACATCAGATGTCACAGAACTCAGAACTTACAAAATCTAGGAAAAAACCAAGATTGCTATTTGCCTAATTCTTTAATACGATCTCTAGAACGTGCTGCTTTTTTTCCCCTTTTTCCAATTGTAATTTGTTTTAACAAGATCTATCAGCAAACTGCGTGATAGCTGACTCACCACGTAATTAAACATGACAGGAATGAGCTAAAACTGCTACTAAAACATTTTTCTATTTTTCTAAGATATAGGTGTGCAAGAATAATCTTGGACTGAGGTTTAATAGCAGGTGCTAAGAGCATCATACACTGAAAAAAGCTCTTGTGAGCAAGGAATAGCACTGCAAGGAATGCCACGGACAAAGCTGAAATGCAACAGCACGTTCTGAGCAGGTTAAATGTACTGCAGTACCAGTAGTGCTGCACTAGAAGGCATTTTCCACCACTATCCTATCACAGCACATGGACACATTTTCCCAGGAAGCACTTACTTGTTCATCAGATCAAACCCCTGATCAGAGAGGAGCGCTCCGAATCTCTTGCGTAGATTGTTATAGGGATACTCTGTGAATGTCATCTTCTTTACCGCAGGCAGCTCACTGTAACCAGGCCAGATTTTTTCACTTGGAGTACCCAGATCCTGTAAATTAAAAGATCTCCTTAATAAACTCATTCCAGAGTGCAACCCTTCTACTTATGCTTTATGTAGCTCTAGGAATTGGTAAGTATTCAGCGAAAACAGACAAAACACAGATCATGGACTTAGCCTGGAAAACCAGTCTGCTGGAATGCAAAGATGTTAAAAACCTTACCTTAAAAACTTTGTTAATCTGGTCAATCTCCGACTTCCCCGGAAACAGCGGCTTCTGTGTTAACAGCTCTCCAAATATACACCCTACGGACCACATGTCTATTGCTGTTGAATACTCCTGAAAAGAAGGAAGAGATTATACCTTATAAAATCAGTAGCATACTTTGAGTTGGTTGGGGGGGTGTTGTTTTGGTTTGGGGTTTTATTTGGAGGTTTTGGGACTTGTTTTTTTAAGGGTTCTACCACTCTGAAAAGAATACACAGAATGATTCCAGCATGACCACATCAGCGTTCTAAAGGAGAAAAACCATCTGTCACCCACCCATCTTCTGTCTGTGGAAGAAGGAACCTTTTGAGCTTTGTTATCAGGAAAAGTAATAGTGAATATTCAGAATTTCCAACTCTGAATCAACATAAATAATCAAGCATACTCATACTTTATTCATAAACTATAAACTGAAGTTACCCTGAAAAGTCATTCCTCTAGCAGCCAGAGGAACAAGGAGAAACATACCTTAGCTCCAAGCAGCAGCTCTGGAGCCCTGTACCAAAGGGTCACAACCACAGGCGTGTAAGGCTTCAGCGGAGAGCCGTATTCTCGGGCCAGCCCAAAATCTCCAACCTAGATGAAAATTGGTGATCAGCAATATTTCCAACATGGGCCATAAGGAATTCAGTATTCACTAGCCCAAGTTTCTTTGTCACATCCCAGCATAAACCATAGAGTTGTGGCAAGGCAATAATCTCTTTACTAGTAAAGTTCACTCTAACAACTGTATATTTTACAAGTCACACCTCCTCCTCTGTAAAGGTTAATGCAAAACAGTCCATCCAGCTCCTGACATAGCTATAACACAGTCTAATTCTGCAACACAAGCTTTTTTATAAGTGGGTTACATTTCATGTAATTCATACTTTTAAAATGCCTGAATGACTGAGCAACAGGTTGGAAGTTTTCAGGTCTCGGTGCAGTATCCAGTTGTCGTGCAGATGTTTGACTCCTCGCAGTAACTGAATCATCAAGGTTTTGACTTCACCTGAAATGAGAAAAGGGAGCCAAAGGCATTTAAAAGAATAAATCTATTTTGAATTTTTATTTTGTTTGAAGAACGGGGAAGCAGGCAGAGGGTAGAAAGAGATGTCATGTTAAAAGCACAGTATAGACTGCACCATAAAAACATGCCATAGAACAAGAGCAGTTAAACCCAGCGTGGCCAGTAAAGCAAAACTAGCTTGGATAGCTGGAACGTATCCAAATAATGCTCGGAAATGAATGCTTCAAAAACATCAGAAGTGGCCAAAATTGAAACCCAGTGTTCTTTTGCAGTTTAGCAGAGCGGGAACTTCCTCAATTTCCCATCTGACCCTCCACTTCACCCTGAGAATGCAGAGTGGATTGATCAGCCAAGTATCACTATGAACACTCCCAGCCTACGCTCCTGTCTTAAGTTGCATCAGTAAGATCAGACCAAAAGGAGAAAAAGCAGCGATGTCCCTGTTCCAAAGAACACTCAAGAGGCCATTCCAGGGCAATACATGTCACCATACAGAGCTAGTTCTCTGATGTCAGTACAGCCCAAAGACACTGAGGTTTGTGTTGGCCACTTTTCCCCTTCTGAGAATTGTAGGAGACTACAGCAAACAGTACCTGGTAGAAATGGTTGTTTCATGGTTTCCATCAGACTCTTGAGATCATGTTCCACGTAGTTCATGACAATATAGATTTTATCCATATTACTACCTACAACAATTTCCTAGAACACAGAAACAATCAATCAAAACACTGTATTTAAAAAGCAGGCAAAAGTAAGTTTTAGACATTTACTGGCAAGAGGATAAATGGAGCTTGCCATTGGCAAAATCCATAGAAAAAATATTTTTCTACGGAAAAAAACCCCACCTCACTTTTGCAAAACATCAGATCATGTAGAGACAAGCAATGTCTATACAGTTTTATGGGTAGCATACAACTGTCTACAGAAACAGGCTCTGCTATGAATGCTACTGTTTTTATAAGGCATTTTAACAGCCAAGAGGCAATATTTCAAGAACAAAAGTACTTTCGAAATAGAAGACTGTGGCCTTACTCTGACAGTGACAATATTGGGATGCTGGGCTTTCAGAATAGTGTTTATTTCTCTCAGAGATGTAATGGGAAAGCCTTCCTTTTCCTTTTCCATTTTCAGTCGCTTCAGAGCCACAATTTCATCTGTAAAGAAAATGGAATGATTACCTGCAAACTTCCCATCACATAGCTAATAAAATACATGTTAAGAGGTCCCCCAGTGCTCTCTCACTGGAAGAGGAACATATAAAATAACCTAATGGATGGCTCTTGCACCATTCACAGGAAACTCAGTAAGTTCTTCACAACACTTGCCAGATAGGCAAACAGATTGAGTTTTAAAAATATAAATCCATTTGTATACAGAAGAAGTGGTTCTTGGAAAGGAAGCTTTAGAATACTGCAGCATACAGTCACTGCTCACCAACTACTGCTTTTATGAGCACTCTACTCGGTCGCTGCGCTTACACTGACACCTGGTGGAACATGTGTATCAAATGTTGAACACTTCCAAGCTGGTCACTATATACAGCAGCTCTCAAGCCAGAAATAACTGCCCTTTGAGCCAGAAACTGTGTTCATTGTTCCAGACCATCATGGCCAATACAGAGATCACTTCTGAACTCAAAGAGCTGCAAGTGAAGCCCTTATGTCAAAGTCTACACACTATTAAAAAGCACAGAATATTCTATTCTAAACTATTTTAGACAGATTTTGTTCATCCATGAAAAATGCAGAACCATCCTTTGCATGCAGCTGCAGCCTTAAAGACCATGGAGATAAGTTATACTAACCAGTCTTCTTGTCTTTTGCTCTATACACTACACCGTATGTTCCTTCTTCAATCCTGTTCAAACACTGAAATTCCTCCACACTGCGACATCCCTGAAAGGACAGACAGACAGACATTTACTCCTCCAGGACTTGTCAGACAGACATTTACTCCTCCAGGACTTGTTTTAAGAAGACTTCTGGTAAACTTCAGCAACTTCACAGGAATAGTTAAAATTTACCAAGGGAATTCAACAACATGGCTACACAATGCAAGAAAGGTATCTTTGGGAGTTATTTTTGCTTAGATCTCTAAAGGAATCCTGGACAGAGTCTTTCTTTAAGTAAATTATTTCATTAAGTCTTCACTCATTCACTTTTGCACAGAAGAAACTCAAATTTCTGCCACAATGGCAAATGCAGCAACTCAGCACCTTAGACTGGTACTTTTAACATAGTTCAGTTAATAAAAATATTTTCTCTTTATAATTCTACAGTTTGCTTTTGGCTACAAAAATAATAACCACCCATCTGTTTCTACTCACGTTAACAGAACACTTCTTTCACAAGTATCTATTTTCAGATATCAATAGCAAGATACCAGAGTATCAAATGTATTACTACATTTTCATTTTCATCTAAAAGAGTAATTTTGGTTTTGCTCCACGCACATTTTTTCTCTGTCAAATGAAGACAGCTCTATTTCACACAGAAATGTGTGTTTTGTGATGCTGAGTCACCAAGGTGTATTCTGCCCATAAACTACCTCATGCACAAATACATGTTTACGATGGTAACAAAGCAGTCAGGGAAATCCACTTGCTTATGATATCCATCAAGAATCCTTTAAGAGATCCTCTACCTGAAGTGCAGGAAGGTACTTGGGAAGCTCCTGTTTCATTTCAATGGGGGAGGAAGCTGGCGAGTCAGGAATATAGTCTCCTTCTGTCATGGCATTGGAATGAGGGGTACTCTCTCCCACTTCCTCCTCTTCCACTTCGCTTCCTGCTGAATCTCGGTCAAACCTCGACTCTGTAACTTTAAAAGTCAGAATCAGTCATGGAAAGAGGGAGACCTTTGGAGCAATTATCAATGAGAAGTCAAATTTCTCCTCTTTGCAGAGATGGTGTTTTCAAGAATTTGTTTAGTCTAGTGTTAAATACAGCGTGTCAGAAAAATAAATCTACACTAACAAAATGAAAGAGAAAAGTGACCCAGTGTGTCTGATTGCAAAGCTTTTTTCACCAGAGGACAGGACAAGCCTCCCAAAATTAAAAAGCAGGAAACATTAGCTCATTAGATTAGGATCCTATTTCCTCTAATTACAGCCCTTGGAACAGATATGAAGGAATTTCGGATTCTGATATGAGGATGGCCCCAAAATGCCAAATAGACACTGATTTAGAATGATGGCAAAACTACAAGAATACTAAAATATCTTTAAAAAATTTGTTTAAAAACATTTCTTTGGCTACAAAAAATTCAGCTGAACACTTGTTTAAATATACAGTATTTGCATTGTACCAACTGGGATGTGGTTTCCATTCTCCCGTTCCTCCTCTTCACTCATTTCTTCTTCGCTCACCTCTTCTGCAAAACAGAATCAAGTTCAACTGAATAAACTCAACAGCCCTGTAGCTCTTTGTAAGGCAGCTCACTGCTGAAATACTTTTCTAACTTGCCAGGCTTTCTTCACTATCTAGTTAGTGATCTCATACTTCTGTTTCACTTGCAAAGTAAATGCTTCCCCTAATTCTACAGGGCCTCACCTTTCACCTTCCAACTGGAAATATAATTCTTACAATAATCTGGAAATACAGGGATGGTGGCAGATGAAAAAAATTAAGTCAGGAAATGTATGAGTAAAATCAATTACCTAAGCAAATCAAGAAAAACACCCAGCCATCAGAGCATGCTTGCGTGCCCTGGCTTTACTGATAAATTAAAGCAACGCCTGTAAGTAGATGTTTTTTCCAAACCTTTCTTATGATGTTCATTTACTCGTACTGGCATAGAAAAAAAATCTGAAATTTGAACCTGAAAACAACTCAAAATGACAGAGACAGCTGTATTCCACCACCCCCAACTAAATGCAGAATTGCTCTCCACAGAACATTTGTTATTTTACAAGATAACTTATGCTGTTAGCCTTACGCCACTTAGGAAGAAAAAAATGGTTTTCAGTTTTCTAGTCTGGCTTCTTAGATGAATAATTGGTATTACCTCTATACAAAAGGACAGAATAAGACATGTACTTGGGGTTTTTTTCTTTTTAGTTATCTTGACCTGTGAGATCTCAGTCTATCCTAGACTAAGAGAAAAGGAAGATGTTCAAATAAAATACAAAGAAAACCGCAACGCACTATTCTAGGACCTGCTTTATGCTACTCACCAGCTGACTGCTCAGACACTTCCTCAGAATTGCTTCCTGTCTCCTCCTCCTCCTCCTCTTCCTCTCCCTCTTCCTCAGAGCCTTCACTGCTAGATTCTTCCTCCTCTTCTTCCGAGCCTGATCCAGATTCTGTTCAGGAACAAACACATAACTGAGTAGGTATATGCTCTAACAACAGTGTTTCCTCAACACACAGCCACACAACTCAATCTACTAAATTGCATTTAATCACCTGATGAAGACTCTGCTGAGCTGGTTTTTCTCTCACTGTCACTGACATCTTGCAGGTCTGAAAGAGGGTCTCTCTCTTCTGGTTTCTCTTCTTTTACTGCTGAGACCATAAAAGTTAAAAACAGGGTGCTGAGTATCACTGAATACCCAGAAAACTGCTTTAGTTGCTCTGGCCATGAAATCAGTGCTGAACATTCTGTAGTGCAAATACAGAACACTAAAAAATCAAAAACTCCAACAAAATCATTCTGCTCAAAAGACAATTTTTCTGAATTGCAGCGATGCAGAATCAAAAGCCAAAACCGTGGAACAGCGACCTTTTGTTTTTTAACCATGACATGTGCCTAAGCCCCTCCAAAATTAATTAACAAAAATAATAACTAAAAAAAAAAAAGTAACATGGTAACGAGTATCAGCACAACACAATCTCACCAATGTGTGCACACACAGCGCTCACTATTCTACTGCAGTCCCTCTGGACCACCATGCAATAGCCAGTGTGAGTAACTGGTGATGGATTAGACAGCAGCTTCCAGGCACTCGCTGCCTGCCTCCGCCTGGGACTTCAGCTGATTACATCCTGCAATCAGCTCACTTTAAATAGTTAACAATTTTTACAGCTCCACAAATTAACAAGGCAGACTTAGAGCTCTTCTTTAACCAAAGACACTTTTCTGTCCATTGTGCAAGTCCTCTACTCACAGTCAGGACCTTCTAGGCATGGGAGCAACCATTCCTGGCTTGGAAAACACAATTCACCATCTAACCAGAATACAACTGTAAGCATTTATTTTCTTCTCCAAGAAAGCACCACCATCAGTGGTGCTTGAACTCCATCGATCCCTGTAAGGTAACTTTTTAAGGTAGCTTAGTTCCTACAACTGGAGCTAGTGTAAGCAATCCCTTTTTAATCTGCAAGGGAATTAAACTACAAAATGTTAAGAATTCAGCCAGCTGCTTCTTTCATTATTGAATGCAGGAACTCACTTTGAAACTTATTAAATTACTACTCCTACTAATGAAAAGGAGAGATTCATTCAGTTTGTCACTTTGACAGTTACCTGCAAAACCAGCATTGCTTTACAAAACAGTACATCTGTACGTACTCGTAAATATTCCACAGCCATGCCACCGTGGCTGGAGTGGACAGTACCTTCCAGAGAGTACCAGGGATATGGATTTACTGCTAAAAATTAAACACTACCCCAGAAGAGCTCCTCTTAGCCCCCAGGCAAAGACATTATACAGTGGCGAATGCTACCTGGTTTCCTGCTATCTCCTTGCTCAAGCTTGTCTCTCTGCTGTCGTAATGGGCTGCGACTCCAGGGTCTCATTTTTACTTTGTCTCCATATTCTTCCCTCACTGTTCTATGGTGAGCAGAAACTAGTGAAAACAAAACCGGAAGAAATTGTTACGCCTCCCTGCCCTAGTTCGAGCGCTCCTGTCAGCTACCACCTCCTGCTTTCCATTGCTCCTGACAAACTAAAGGGGAACGGGGAAGAGTGGAAGCAGAACCTGACTGTGTCTGGGAGAATAAAGGACTGCGATTTACCTCACGCACAACACAACGCAGGTTTGCGCTACGCAGAGAAAGGTGCTGCCATGCTGGGGAAACAGAAGCATCCTGCCCTATACACTACATAGTAAACACCCTGAACCAAGGCATTGGTGCAAGTGGACAGACCAGGAAGACACGTAAAAGAATAAAGCCAGCTAATGTTTAGAAGGAGCTGACAGAAGATTGAGAGCAATAAAGATAGCTAAAATAAAAGGCTAGAGAGGCCGAGCAGTATCAGCGTAAACACCAAGCACAAACTGGAGCTGTTTGGTATAAGCTGAACCAGAAAGAACAGCAATAAATACGGTTTCTTCTGCTACTCTTGAACAATCTCTGTCACTTGATCACCAGAATGGGTTCTCATTTTTACCTCTGACAGCTGGGATAGACATCCTTGAACCAAAAGTGATCTGAACTTAGATTGCAAGTATCCAACGTGCTATGCAAAGTGGGGGTTCATGTGCAGAAGTTAAATTGCTCAGTTATCAGATGTTCCCCACTTGACTCCCGCTGCAGACTTCTTCATGGCTGGAGTACTTCCATCAGCTCTCCCTGCCTCTGCAATCTATTTCCCCTAATCCTCAAAGCCCTTTATTTTAAGAGTTCCATCTCTATCAAACTGGGTTAGACTCAGCCAAAGAGTTCAGAAGCGACAGGGTTCATGATGGATACGCACACACGCACGGAGACGACGTCCACTACACAGATGTTATTTCTACAGGAAACCAGACTAACGGAGAGAGGCAGAGAAAGACTTCCTGACTAACTGATATGCCCTGATATTTAAGGCATATGACATTGGTTTATTTCCCCACGTAGAACTTAACAGGTTTAGTTTTTTGGCTTTTTTTTCTCTCCCACCCACACAGAAGGACCCCCATAGATTTAGTATTTTTAAACTCTGATACTGACCTAAACAACAAATGCTTTCTACATCTCCACTCCCCCACTGTGCCAGCAGCCAGTCAGCCCAAACAACATCTAGGTAGAGACAGTTACCTTCTCTTCTGGCTTCCCGCTCCTTACGTCTTTCTTCAGCTCGCCTTTCTCGCTCTTTTTGCTCCCTTTGTTCTTTTTGCTGTTCTCTGATTTTCCTCTCTCGTTCTCGCTCAAGTTGCTCCAGACGATCTCTAGAAAAGAATTATTTTTTGTGATGTTACAGTTCACTACAAATTCAGTTTATGAAGTCAAGGAAAACTGCTTTGCTGTAACAAACTATCAATTTCATTGGCAGCGACACCACATTCACAGGAACACGGCACTGCCATCACATCTTACAAGTTTTTGCTCTGAATGTTTTTGTCATTTCAGAACAACAACAGGGTAGAGTTAGATTTAGAGGAGGAAGGTGTTCATCTCTCTGTTGGTTTGTCACAGGGGAGGGAGGGTTGGATGTACCTCTCCCTCCTGGAATGCTCCCTTGCCATTTCTCTCCGTTTCTGTCTTTCCCATTCACGACGGGCTTTATCCTGCTCTTCTCTATGTCTCTTCCTACGCTCATGTTCCCGTTCTTTCTCTTTCACTCTGGCATGTTTCCCTAAACAAATAGAAATTAATTTTGGAGTGTTACTATTCAAAGTATTTAGTGCTCCTATTTTTAAAAAGCAAAACTAGAAAGGATGAAACTTCTGGTGGACTATTTTCATGTTCTCTTGTTATTGTTCTTAATGGAAAAATCCTGATCTGAAAGTGTGTTGGAAAACTAAAAGCTTGTAAGATCTTGCACAAATACTCGCATTAAAAACATGAAAAGGCTGTTAGTAACAGGAATACAGCATGAATCTTTCTAGAAAGGGTATTTTTTCCTTTCAGGTCAGGTACTAAATTTGTAGCTCAGCCCACTCACTGAAGCCAGAAAGAAGCTTAACAGACTCCAAAAGAGTAAAAGCAGACTCCATCTCCCCATCCCAAAGTGATTACTGTTCTCTAAATAACATATATACACCTGTCATCCCCATGAGGGCACTAAACACAATCACAGAAATAACACAAGTTTAAATTCTCTTGTCTTATCCACCTGACAGGTTTTGTTTAGTTTGCAGCTATTGTTCTTTATCCTCTACATAGTGCCTGTTCGGCTTCACCCGGGGAAGCCACTGAAAACATTACCCAGATGCACTAATAACAACCTTCTGCTGAATGACTACGATGTCTGCGTTTCTCTTTCCTCTTCTCATCTTTTCTATGATGGGTTTTTTCTTTTCGTGACATTTGCTGCGGTGGTTTTATAGCCAAGGAATCATCTTCTTCTCCTCTAAAACAGAAGAGAAAGCTCAGAAAGGTGACGTGTACCATCAGACTGACTGTGTGTTCCTTCCTTTTTTCTCCATTTTTAAAAGAAAGCATTTTCTACTATTTTATTAATTGATATTAAAGCTCCTTTCCATCATACCTCTGAACCAAGGCATTAACAGTACGTTACAGAAAGTCACAGCCGTGTAGATGAGAAGATAACACGATGTTATCCTTACCTGTCTTCCATGGAGTCTTCCCTCCTGTAAGGTGAATTTCTGATTGTTATTTCCATGCGGTGATCTCTCAACTCCCCCTCTTCAAGAGAATCTCGCTTTGAATCCCTATCATCTGACTGTGATGGAAACACAAGAAAGGGCAAAACCAAAACACAATTCATTTGTATGTCACAAAATGAAAAAAACATTAGCAGTACTCCACTCTTCCACTCCTGCCTCTAAAGCCATCCTCAATTGGTCACACCAGTACAGTAACTTAGGAAGCAGACACTTCACTGTGGTAGCAGCCAAATACAGTTAGATTGCAGTTACAGCTGAACTTCTGTAAATTCAGTGTAATTAAAACTAAACAGCGATTCAGGAGAACTGCATTAACTATGGCAGGTTTTTTCCAAAATCACGTTATTTTGTATGTAGTTGTACAAAACTAAACAGTAACATAAAAGCTAATCAGGAACAATTGTTTAAACCCATTCTTCTATAAAACTTTTGAAAGCTTGTTACTTGACCTACAATTTCCAGTTAGTCACGTCAATTTCTTTACCTTTTCTCACCAATAACTATGAAATAAAGTACATTATACAACATAAGGCCAAGGAGATCTTAACTAAACATCATATTCTTGTCAAACTTTGGAATCAGAGATCACGCTGAAAACACAGTAAGAGCACAAAGGAATTCCACTGACAGGACAAGAAGCCTTATTCTCATCAGAAAACGAGGATATAGGCACCAAAGCTCCTCAGGTTTCATTAGAAATGTTTATATACTAAAGGACATCTTACATTTTTCATACGTTTTATCTCTGCCTTCTCTTCTTGCTCCTTCCTTCGTTTTTTTTCCTGAAGAATTTCATCTAAAGTTTTCACTTTCCAAGAATCCTTTTCATCACCCATTTGAGTTAAAAAAACACAACTCTGAAAAAAAGAACACGACATTAAGGAAACCTACACAAACCACACAGCCCAACACAGCTACGTCTCGTTCACACTGACTGCCAGACAAGCACTTAATGTACCACCTTCAAGTGAAGTCAGGTGGGATTTATGGTGAACCGGCAAAGTCCATTTTAAACCTGGATTCTTTGCTACGAGCTTCGGGACCTGTTCGAGTGCAACGCAAACAGCGAGGCCTGGCGTTTCACACACAGCAGGGGCGGCCGCACGCACCTGCCCCTCAGGTACCACCGCGGTACCGAGGGGTGACGAGGACCGCTGCTCTCGGCACCACCGCGGCCTCCTCTCACCGCCCGCTCCCCCCGGACAGACCAGGAGCACAGCCCAGGCCCGGGGCTCGCGGCCGTGAGGGCGATACCGCGGCCCCGCGGCCCACACCCGGCGCGGGCCCCGGCGCCCCTTTTCCCCTCGGAACGCGGTTGCCCCTGCGGCTCCCACCTCCGCCCGGCCCCGTTGCCGCTCCGCCCCGCGCCCCGGCCGGGCCGAACCCCGCCGCGGCTGAGGGAGCGGCCTAGGCCCCGCCGCTGCCCGGGCCCACTCACCGCCGCTACCGGAGCCTGGGACGAGCCGCGCGAGACAAACGCGCCACTTCCGCCCGCCGGAGCAGGCTGGTGACGTCACCCGAGGCGTCGCCCAGCGCAGGCGGGAAAGAGCCGACAGCAGCCGCCATTGGCCGCCATTGGCCGCCAGCAGACCCGGGCCCGGCCCGGGGATCGGTAACGGGGC
>WUAM01000017.1:287273-303760 GCA_024336885.1 Actenoides hombroni
CCCCCCCCCCGCGGCCCCGTGAGTACCCCCATTGCCCCCCCCCCCCCACCCCCGGGAAGGGCTCTCCGCTGCCCCCGGTAACGGCCGTGCCCTCGACTCCGAGACAAGTCGGGGACGCGAGAGCAAAGCGGGTGCGTGCCTCAGGTGCCCCTCGGAGACCGCACGCGGTGGAGCGGGCGCGGGGCGGGCGGTGGCCCCGCTCACCCGGCGCTGCCGCCGGTTTCGGTGGTTTCCAAGAGTCGGTTTTGCTTAAATAAAACTCTGTTTCCCAATACCGAATTCATCCAAGTGATTCGTCAAAAGCTCCTGCCTACCTGACGCTAGTACCGCGCGGTCAGAGCTGTGCGTTGGCTGGATCTACACACCAGTGTGCGTGAGCGCGACGGTGCCGTAGCTCAGCCCTACCTCCAGGTGACTCCCCAGCTCCGTCTGCCTCTCGCCCAAGGTTTTTGTCCGTATTGCCAGCATCACAGGAGATGAAAGTGGTTTCTGCTAGCGCGGTGCAGTTTGTCTGTCTCCCCAACTTAGACTGCCTGGGAGGAACAGAAAAAAAAACATCTGAAAAGGAAACCTTTCTTTACAGTTTTCTAAACCTAAAAGTCTCGCTCCATGGCACTGGGAAATATTTACTGGCTGAACACCCCACGTTTTGATAGGGGTGTGTGTGGGCATTGGGAATCTCCCTGGCAGGAGATGAAACGACAACACCGTGGCCCATGTGAGGCACTGAGAAAAGTAGAAGGGAGGCTTTAGGTACAAACCAGACAAATCTAGGCTGAGATTAATTACTAAAGTTAAGACTTCACCCTCCCTCAGCAGTTTTGGAGTTTTAATTCAATTGTGGGGATCTTCTTTTCCCAAGGAAAACGTGGCACTTCTGTCATTTAGCCGACTCGCTTTAGTGCATTTCTAGCAACAGCAACTAGTTTATACTGCATTGTGTGTCTCAACATTTTCTTCCTTTACAGATAAAACCTTGTTCAGAGCTGTCATTTCCTGTGAAGATCTACTTCTGTGTCACTATTTTGTCTCTGCTAAGTGTAATAGGGCTCACCATAGAGACACTTGTTCGACAAACTGAGGAAGATTTCACCATTTCTCTTATTCAGTTAGTTGGAGTTGGTAAGAAACACACTCTTTGTACTTTTAAATTCCCAAGGTAGTAATTAAGCAGCAACTGAAGTTTCTTATTTCACTCCATTTGGCCCGATACGTTACATGGAGAATCTTCTGCTAGTTCAGTGCTAACCAGCTGGATGCTGTTGCCATTGTTGCCTTTCCCAGTAGTATGTTGGGGAAAGTATCAGTTACAGATATGGTGTCATCCAAATCATACTCAGGAGCGGAAAAAATACTCAGGTTTTAGGAATTTTTGCTAAAATTTGCTTTCCTCCTGGCATTTTGTTAGGCAGATGTGGCAGTGACTTTGCTTTCAGACTTTCTGTAAGAGAAACTGAATGTTCAGCTCTGCCCAGAAGAACTTACCTGTGCCCTAATATGCTGGGGACTTCAGAGGTGTCCACGCTCCAAGGCTTGTCACAGAGCACACATCTCCTGGTGTCAGCCGTGCCTACACGTGAGGTGTAGCTGGTTTCCAGGCACCTTCTTACACTGCAAGAAACCAAACGTACACGGTTTGATCTGAAATGAGAAAATGTTAACTCATCTCCCTGTGTTAAGTTCCTGCAAGGATGTCGCTTCACCTGAAGTATATGAATAAAAGATAGGGACTTAATTTTTACTTAAAGCTCTTTTGTCTAATAATTTTTGTCAAAAATCCAAACATCCTTAGAGACGTCCAATTAGAGCTTCAACAGAAACATGTTCATATTCCTCAGTCCATTCGTATTAAATAAAAATGCCACTTAACATGACAATAAATAAAACTAGAAGTATTTTAGGCCGTCCTCATCAGTGGTTCTAGCAGATCTTGGCTGTTGGAGCACTGGACAAAACAGCGTGGAAAAGAATAGACTCTGTGTGAGTGTTACACCTTGTGCACGAGAAGGCCACGCTACTCATAAGCGGTCGTTGCTTTCGTGCTTTCACCCAGAGGGAACAAACCCAATGGATTTGTTCCGGATTCTATAATTGGACACGTACAAACAATACTTGTATTCCTAACCTCGGGTTTGATTAGCAGCTTTTCACACAGGACTCAGCACACCAATTTAGAACAGGCCGTTGGTGCCTCCAACCTGTCACACTGTTTTTGTTAGCAACTGCTGTTTTGTGCTTCAGAGAAAGATGAAGAACCTTCAAATGAATCACGTGATATCATAAATGGGGAAGCTGAAAGCATGCTTGCTAAGCTGATTTTCCTCCTACCTTCAGTCAATAGTAATTAGTATTCTGTGCCACGACACACAGATGGGAAGAAGTACAGGCCTCTCTCAGACCTCTGGTTTAAATCAGGAAAAATAGTGTATTTTTAACACATTACTTCAGATTGCAAAGTTTTAATGTAAAGAAAAGTCGTTTCAGTGTATTAGTAAAGATAACATCATTCAAGGAACGTGTTAAAACTGTGACTGGCTTACCTGGAGGTTTTAAGGTGTGTAACCTAACCTCCATATATGTGTCTTCCATAGGGTAGACAAAGCCTGACAGAGCTGATGATAGTTCTCTAAAGAAAAAGAGATGTCCTGGCTGTACCAAGCTCTTGGATTTACCACTAGATATTCAGTTTGCATCTGGGATTTAATTTGTTGAAAACTGTTCACTTAGCAAAACTATGGGGATGTCCTTTATTTCAGAAATGTCCGTATACTATCTCTGCAAGAATCTTCATGCTCAGAAAAAAATTTTGGTTTCAAATTATTTGTACAGACTTCTTTTGATTTAGCAGCTGAATTTGCAAAACAAGGAAATGCTGTCAAATCTTTCAGGTCTTCCTGAGGTCATGAGCGTGCAAAAAAATCACATGATTCACTTTGTAATTTGCCAATCATTTTCAGTTTTCTCAGTCACTGTCAATAAAAATTAAAAAAAAAAAAAGGAAGTTGATTCACTGGAAGGTTTGTTTAGAGAGACGGAAGTGATTATGTTACTTCAAAAACTTCGACGACACTTTGTCCCATGTCTCAAACTATAAAACCAAAATTATTTGATGTGTGGAATCGAGGAAGTAGCCCTCTGGAAAAAGAAATCTATTGTTAAGTTGTCTATGGTAAAAATTAACTAGTGTTTGCAGGAGCATCCTATATACAAAGAAAACATTGATTCCTGGTTTTGTGAAAGCCTTTTCCTTACCGAAGCTTTGTCAAAGGAGGGTAGAGTTGAACAGTGAGAGCCAACTGGAGTGAAGAGTGGTGGGGTTTGATGTATTTTATGGAATACATCACAAGTCATTTAAAAAGCTAACAAATTATTTCATTGCTTGTATGCTAAACACAGGGCAGAATACTCATTTTAAGTATCTGATTAAGGCTCCTTGGTATGAATAAAGATACCCTCTTGACTGAGGAGCTCAAGTTACATGGTCTTGATAATTCCATTTTGTCATCTGGGTCAAGCATACTGAAAAATTGCACTGTGTGCAATGTGTGTTCCTCTGGTGACTGACCTTTCCTTCTCCTTCCCAGTGTTCTGTGTATACTATGTGACTAGAGGAATCCTCCAGGAGAATCGCCAGGAGCTCATCGTCTTTGTTCTTTCCATCTTGCTAGTGATGTTTCGTTCCATTGTCAACTTCACAGTTCTCTCTGCTGAGCAAAAGCCAAAACTCCTGGTTAGTCTCCTAGTTTTAATTAATTTTGCCTTTCTCCACATCTTGGTTTTGAAAATCTTAGAAAGGCAAGACATCTGTGATAAGGGCACTGATAATAAGAAAAACCAGGCTGAATTATTCCTACCGTTGAATAACAAGGTGTGCATCTCCACAACTGTAAATCTGTTTCTCTGAGCTATTCTATGGATTTCTTTATGGCAGTACTTGAGAGTAGCATAAGTATCAAAGAATTTACTCACATGGGATTGCTGCAGAAGACATCCTTCATGTCACCTACTCTGCTTCAGATTTCTGTCTTTAAAATGACTGGCCTAACGTGACATAAATCTAACCCATGAGCAGAACTGGAATCTAAGTATGCAAGGATGTAGCCATTAGACACCCTGCTCCATAAATGCAGCCACAGGTTTTTATGAAAGTTAGGGTAATCTGCAGCAAGGCAACAAAAAGGTAGAATGTGCTAGGGGAGGTATTGTCATTCCAGATGACCTTGTTTGCTTTTCATAACAAAATTTAATATACAAGGATTGCGTTCTACGCGTCACTAAGATTTGTAGTTATGTTTCTGCTTGCCATGCTTCTCAGAAGTCCTTCCCTTTTGTGGTCACACATCTATCACAAAAGTGAGACGGAAGCTCCTTGCTGTGAGGTCATCCAAAGATTATTCTTCGATAGAAGAGATGGCAACCAAGTGAGGAAGAAGCAGCAAAGCAGAATTTGCCAATTCAATTTATCTATCAGTTGTACACTGAGTTAAACATACGTATCTACAGCAAGCTGGGCTGTTGGGGTCAATAAGGAACAGGCATTAATGCAAACTACGCTATGCATCCCAGTCATCAGTTTATATATTAAACAAGAACCTCAAAGTAAACTCTGTTGTAGAGAAGATACACTATAAAAGACTTCTTTTTACTGCTATAAAAGTGACTTGGATTACTACACCTCCTGCTTCCTGAGCAGAAATTCTGAGCCAGAAAAAGACATACTAGTATAAATATTCTCATATCAATGTAATTGTGAAGGATGTTTTGCCACTTCAGCCACCTTTAAAGCAGCAGACATTTAGTGTGAATGCCATCAAACTCAGGCAAAACCAATGTTTTCTGAAATACAGTAATTGAAAATAGCCCACAGTCCCCATTGAAATCAATGGGGAAGATTCTCACCAGCTGGTTTATGCCATACAGGAAGCTTAGAGCCAGTGTCTATCAAAGAAAGCTGTTTCTTCAAACTGCTCAAATCAAAATCATGCTAAAAGTTGCCATGATATTACAGGAAATGCAATGGTTATGTTTCTCTTCAGAGTTGTAAAACTGCTACATTGAGGGTAATGTCAACTGAAATAGCCAATCTGAGTTTACAGTTATTACTGAATGGCAAAAATCATGGTCTGATCCTTAGCATTTAACAGCCTGGCAAACTCATCTTCAACTGTTGCCTGTTAAAATGCTATTAATAGGCAGCCTGATTCTCCTCACTCCTGTAATTTCCAGTTTAAAGATTGAAGGTTAAAGACTGTCCCTGTTTTGGAATGGCCAGTCACATCCTTATTTCTCTTTCCCATCAGGCTCGCTTCATTCTGATCCTCTTGGTTGGCTCCTTCGACGTGATCTGTGCCATCATTCTCATTCAGAGTCAAAACATGATGGCCTTCCGAGTGGGTGGTGCTCTGGAAAGCCTACAGTCACAGTACTTCATGTTGAACCTCTGTTTTTCCATGTTAACCTTTGACCTTCAGGCACAGGTATACAACTGTCTATCCCTGGGTTCCCTTTTTTCCCTCCTCTTGAGAGTATCTTAGACTAGCTGAGCTGAACTGTTTACTTCCTACAGCAATCCTGCTTATACCTTTTTAGATAAGATTAGCTTAAGAATGGTTATCTCTGTGGGTGCTTTAGGGAAGCTTAGTTAAAGTCCATAAAAATGAATCAACATATATTTTATCAGTCTGGCCCAAAAGGAGAACTGAAACTTACGTGGGGGAAGTTTGTCCATAAAAACAATAGCATCCAGAAGCTCCACCCTGACATGGCCTCCTAAAAATAACAAGAGCTATCACTGCACAACATCTCAGCCTGCAGCCTCTTGCTTTCCAGCTATCCAGCTGTCTCCTGCATGTGAGAGACTGGGATGGGAGCGGGGAACCTGACCTAGCAGAGTGCTCAGGGTGAGATAGCAGCCTGAAGTTACAGATAAGTGAAGTGAACCCAAGACCTGTTTAGAAAGTGTTTGTACTTCTGTACACTACTCTTCATTGTTTACTGCTGTATGACCCTGTAGCACCTTCTGCATTATCTGGAGCACATCTTACTGCCTTCCTGGTTCTTTGTTGTTGCTAACGTGGCACACGGGGAAGTATGTCTGTCTCTTGTGTCCCATTTCATGCTGATCATCAGTTTCTGAGGAAAGAACTTATCCTTTAGACCCGTGCCAAACTTACTGTTGCTGGGTGTTTGTGACAAAGTTTTTTGCGGGCTGTACGGTCTCAAACTAATAATTGTACCAATTCCTCACCTCTTCTCTTTCAGCTCTGCTTGTGTATTCTGCTGATAAGCCTTCATGAGATCACCCTTCTGCATAACATCATCTCAGCAACAGGGGTTCTTTGGGCCTGCCTGAAGGTGACCATTAGCATCATCGCAGTAAGTGTTAAGCTAACAGCAGCACTGGCCAGGGTAGTCAACTGCTGCAAGTTCTCACCCTGAGCAACCATCACAGGCTGGGAAGTCACAGCCATCCCATTCTACCCAGTACTGCAAAGTAGAAGGGAGCCAGAATGGTTCCCAGCAGAAGACAGCAGTCTCAACAATAACAAAGTCAGGTTTCTTATAAACCTGCCTCTCTCAACTGAGTGTACCAGATGAAACAACATCACACTATTGTTACTTCTTTCTGAGGGACGTTGTTTTATTCTTGATCACCTTGATCACCTACTTTAATGAAACCTATAGGATGACAGTATCTTCAATATTTCTACCTCTCTGACAAGGTTAGGTGAAACTGGATGGATATAGAGACACAGTGAGACTGCATAGGCCTTATATCCTTAGGAAACCACACCAAAAAGAGGAGTGGTCCTTTGCGGGGGCAGCTTCTTTAAAGGTGAGTGACAGTTTTCAGGTTAACATAAGTATTTCTGAACTTGAAGCGTAGTTTTTTTCATGCCAGTCACAGTGAACTTCCTCTGGAATCTTGAGAGCTCTGTTCCAACAACGATTGCAGAATCAGGGCCAAAGTACATCAGATATGTGAGTCTTTTATAACCAGGAAGGAGTTTAGGAGGTTTGGGGTTTGTTGTGTTTTTTTAGGCTCCTTGGGTGTTTGCTTTAGCCATTCAGACAAATTCCTGATGGCTGAAATACAGCTTTCCAAGTGTTTTCATTGCTTTCTTTGCTAAAAATGGAGCACCAAGCACTGTGCTTTTAAAATACTTCAGTAACTTTAGGTGAGTAGTTGCACAGAATCATCTTTCTCCTGGACTTTGGAGTGTCATGGCCACTAACAGGTACCTAGAAAGGAAAAATGAGGACAGGACTAACTGTGAGTGTGGGACTTAGGAATGCAGATAGGAATACTGAGTAGCTTGGTGTCTTCCTAGAAGCTCCTTATATACTTCTGTGAGGCTCTGGATCTTTGCTTTCAGTTAAATTGTATCAGGTATGGAAAGAAGGGAGTGATCAGAACCACCTCTGTCTTCCCTCTAGCATTAAAAATTGTAAATCTTTCAGCTGTTTTTCTCCAACCATCAAAAACAAAGTTACCTGGTCAGTTGCTGTTCAGAGATTAGGAGTTCTTTGCTTCTTCTTCACTTGCCTTTAGGCATTAAGAGATGAACTGTTTCTTTTCAAATATAAAGAGGCACTTTGGTTAGATGGTCTCACATCTTAACATACATGATATTCCTTATGCTTTCATAAATAGCAAACCTGTTTCTTAATAGCTCAACTAACAATAGAAATGCCCTAGGGACGAGTACATAGTCATGCCCTTTACTCAAAACTGTCTAAGTTACAACTACTTGAAAGCTACTTTTTTTACTTTGTCTAGCTACATTACTGACTTCTCTACTAGAAGAATTTAACTGCTTCTTACCTAAGAAATAGGAAATGTAAAATTAGTGGGAAAAAAAAATAAATCAGTGCTGTATTTCAGTAAGTGGCAGCACTGCAGGGGAACAGCAGCTTAGAAAAGGTGGATACATTGCAAGAGTCTGCATCCAAGATAAAAATGATTCTGTCTCAGTTTGACAGAGTGGTGACAGGAACTCCTTTTCCTTACCCTGTTCAGACAAGTTTTTCACAATCAGCTTCTTGCAGATAATGCAGCAGCAGAGAAATGTATTGTTGTCTTGTTTGGCGCTCAGAAACTGCACCTGCTCTGAGGTTGTTCTGTAAGAAGGGTATGGAGACACACATAATCCACCAGAAAGCATAAGCACAACAGAAAGGAAGACTTGGAAACAGCTCATACCCAGGCCACAAAAAAGCACAGCTAAACCTCATGCTCCCTTATTTCTGGGTTGATGCATGTGCCATTTCACAAGGGATTGTTCATTATTTTTCTTCTATTTATATACAAGCTCTCCCATTTACTTTACTGGATTTATTTTTCCTATTGCCATTATTTATTTTCCCTTTTTTTCTCCCATTAATTACTAATTCTCTCCTCCTCCTCTTGCTTCTCAGTCTTTGTTTTCCTTTCCTTTTGGTCTTATCCCACAAGGAACATGTGCAGTGCCACAGAAAACAGAGGCAATAGTAGAGATGGCAGAGCACAGACTCCCTTAGGGGAGGGACAGTCCCCTTAATGCTTCCACAGAGGTTCACATATTGACCACTGCAGAAGGATCAGTATTGGTTTGGGGGCAATCTGTGCTTAATCAGACACATCAAATCTTACCATAGCATTGACACAGTCACTGCTTTCATTCCCAGTGACTCAGCTGTTTTTTCTTTCATTTGCTTAAACCTGCCCTTCCAGTTCAGGACTGCTGAAAGTTGCTACCTGCTGGAAAGCAGTCCATCCTCTCTTCTTTCCCACGTCCCAGGGCTAATTGTGAAACAAAGGTTTTCTGACATTTAAATCCTCTTGCTTCTCCCACATTTTGTTCTTAGTGACTGGACTTTTCTGTAGTAGAAACAAAGGTGGAGAAGAAAGTCACGGAGTGCTTTCAGTCTGTTAGCTATGAAAACACTCATTTGTTAAGAGAAAAATCTGGGCATACCCGATGAAAAAGTACATCACCTTAGATATAACTCAGAAGAGTCAGCTGCTTCTCCATTTAAGCTAGCTGGGAGCTGTCCTCTAAGTATTAGAAGACAGAGCTCAAGAGGATGCTGAGAGGGTTCAAATCACCCACAGCTATCAGGATGTACCCATGAATAAGCAACTATATATAGCCTTTGTAGAGTATAAAGCAACAAGTTAAAAAGCTGTATATATCTCGTCTTATTTTACAGATTTTAAAAGAACTGAAACCTCTAGTGTGGATTTTCCTGTGCCAGAATGTACCTGAAGTAGCTTATCTCATCTACCTGCTTTACACGGTAATTCATCAAACTTTACTCACTCAATAATGGAGAGCAAGGTCCTCTTCATTACTGGATCCTTGGGCCCAAAACATGGTGCCTGATTCCTGAGCATACCCCTGCATTGCAGCTCTGTTACAATCAATGAGAGCAGCAGCAGGCACGTCCAACCTCTTCAGCATCAACTTTTCAAGATAGAAACCATGTCAAACTGCTCTTGAACTGATAAGAGGGAGAGGCCTTGGAAGTTTCTGCAACTGGCAAAGTGTCCAGAATTGTTAGGGAAAGATGCAAGAAAATCTTCCAGTGCAAGATACACAGCTCCTCAAAAATGCCTCCCCTCCTTCACGAGAAGTCTGAAGTGGTGCCAGAGCATTTGACCTTCTGTGGGACCTAAAGTCATTATATTTTAAAGAATTTCTTAGGCAGCCACCCCCAGCTGTCCATCCTGATGTAGCCAAAACAAGAGACAGTACTAACACAACAAATTCCAGTATTAGACCTTTTTTTGGCACTACAATAGTGATAAAACACTTTTCACTGGGACATCCCAGTACCTCCCACAGCACATGTCAAAGGAGGTAAGGAAGAAGGGCAAGGGCAAAGCAAACTGTTCATCACAGGAAGGGCTTGAATGCTGATAGCAGCCAGTGTTTCTTGTACTTCACAGAAATAATTTCCAGATACTGATAAAAGTTCAGTGGACACAATCATCCAAGTCCTTGGGGTTCTATTTATTAAAGTGTGCAGTCAAATCAGGCTCTTCCAATTACTCCCAGGCCTGTTTGACCTGGCAGAGCGTAAGAAGGACCACATGCTGTGTCTGGTGGCTCTGCTTTACTTGTATTGCAGTTGGAAAGCAAAGTACAGGTGACAAAGCAGAAGTACAGCTTCTGACATGAGGAACAACTTGAAAATAGCTACGTCTCCTTCCTTTTTTGCACAGTAGCAACAAACACACCAGAGTGACCTGCAAACGAGGGCACAGACATGCAATGCAATACTCCTCTGTGCTAGAGAGATCAGTAACACAGTCACTTCAAAAAAACCAGTAAGCTGCACTTACCATTAAAGGACATCCCTCACCTGCCTTGGCTTGGGATGCACCATCGGGCTTGTTAACAAATCAAAGTAGTCAGAACTGCTTTTTAAAGTTGCATCCTGATAATCACTTGGCCTGCAGGGGCAGTGACTCAAACCTGCAGGAAGGGGGGAAAAAGCACTACTAGATCTTCCTATCCTTCCTTCAGTGCTGAATTTCTGCAGAGGTCTCTCACCTTAACATCAGTGTGCCCGACCAAAGTTTGTTCGTGGGAGCAGTGATCCTTCTTCAATGCAGTAGGCAGCTGCAGTGTTGCTTTTCATTAAAATGTGCTATTTTCTGTGCCAGACCCCTCAAAAAAGCAGAGGTTAGGCAGTTGTTGTCATGAACACAGTAATGGGGTTAGCCACCGACGAAAAGGGGATCATGAAGCCGGCCCCCAGATGCGTGACAATAACAGTACAGTGACAGCCAGGGAACATAACTTCATTCAGTACCTTACAGTGGAGAGAAACAGAGCTGTAAGATGAAGTCTGGTGTCTTCACCTTAATTGGGTTTTTTAATACTGTTTTCATATGACTTCAGTGATGCAAAGATCAGGAGGTTTAATGACTTTAGCTGGGGTCAGTGGGCAGCCAGGGAATCATGTAATCAGGAAGGTAAGAGGGTTTAAAGGTGACCAGGTTTTTTCCCCTCAATTACTATCTAGTGACTTCTTTGAGAACTTCAGAGGTTGATTGCATTTTACGGCTTCAGGGTTTTGTGGAATGAGGTGTTGATTGTTGTATGTTTCTTTTTCCCTGCAGGTGATAAGGGAGTGGGGCAAAGGGAATTCTTACACTCTGGAAGCTGCTTTCATTACCGGCTCTTGCATTTCTGTTGCAATAAAATCTGTTTTGTTTTGGGCGCTGATTCACGTCTACCGCAGCTTTGGGCAGGGGCTGAGAGAAAGAAGTAAGTACTTCAAAAGGTTAACTTGACTATGAAGGTTGTAGCTTACTGTATCAGTTACAATTAAGTAGAGAGCTTGTGGAGCCAGGAAAATAGGGATAGTCACAACAGGCAGACCCCTAATGGCATCAGCCTTGGAAGTTACCAGCCTGACAACGTTCAGAAGCTTGGCTGGACCAGAAGTGATCTCTCCCTGCAGAAAACTGACACTAGTCAGAAGTTGCTTCCAACCTACGCAAGGATTGCTGCTATCCAGAAAAACAGACCCGTGTTGGAAAATCTCTATGCAAGATAGATGTAATTTGTCTTTTTTATCATGCTGTGTAACTGCCCTTAAAAGAACTCCTGGAAGAATACGGGAATCTAGAGAGCCAATCTTGAACTAACCTAATCTAATCTTGAACTACCCAAACCTCCTTTGACACGAAGGAGATAAATGCCGCTATGCATTGACTGATCTTCCTTTCTTCCCACAGTGTTTTCTTCCTATGGAAGGATCGACTCCTGAGCATCCCCCTTGGGTTCTATCTACAGCTCTTACAGAGTGAGAGCAGAGCCAGGGAAGTTCTGATCAAGTACTTGCATTCAGGACGTAAGTTTCAGAGAGGCAGAAGAAGTTGCTCAGAAAGATGTCCGTGCATTTCTTGGTTGGTGTTGTGCGAGGGAACTAGAGCAGAGCAGCTGGTCACTTAGTTTGGAAAGCAAAGTGTGCTGGTGTGCTGGGAAATTAACAGTAATCCTCTCAGTTGAGTGAGTTTTGCTGACAGGACAATGCATCTTTCACTCCTTGTTTTCCTGTCATTGCTTTGTAACCACAGGAGGTTCACAACATGCATGTGAGTAGAGAATGTTGCTAAGATAAACGCTGTTTCTTTGGATATACACAAGCATCATGAAACTAATTTGCACACCCATCTTAGGTACCTGAGTCTCGTTGCCCTACTGTCATTTCCCAACTCAGATCTGTTGCTGAACAAGCCCCGAGGCCGTTTCGATGACAGCTGCGGTCCCTGATCTCTGCTGTGGCTGTGTGATGGCTTAACCACGAAGGAACAGCTGGGGCTTTTGTTCCTCCTCTGGCTTCACAACAGTTCACTCACTTTTTAAAGTTTTTTTTGTTCAAATCCCAGCTACAGATGAAAACTACACAGTGTAATCTCACGCCTTCCTGCAGCGCGTCTAACCAATGTGCCATTTCATACACAAGGGTGACTGTTAAACTAAGCCTTTAATATTGTTACTTAAAAGTTTGGTATTTTATTGACTGGAACCACTAGGTACTGGCTGTCTTTTTTAATAAAGTATAAACACATTTTCACAGGCATCATTATTTCTCATATCAACAGCATGAGTTCAGGGGGAAGCCTGTTTACAAACTGGGTATAGAAGAAGCTGGAACTGGAATTCACTTTGCTGTGAACATTGCTATCACTCCTCTTCAAATAGATCTTTAACTTGCAGGTACCTGTATACTGCAAAAAATAGTTAAAATATTTTATCACAGCTTATTAGGGAACTTTACAAGGATGTTCTCAAAACTTGTATTAAAAAAATAATTTTCTTATCCTAGTCTTCTAAACCTGAAACAAATGTACTTTATAGATAGCCCAGTGGAGGCAGGAAGAGGTTAAATGTCTACGGTCAGACCATGTACAGCTGACAGTATCCAGAGAAAGCACGAGAGTACCAGCTGACGACTGTGACTTCATTCCACAAGTCAAAATGTGACTATGAATTGTTGCTGAAATGGAGGAACACAATTTAACATATTCAGACCTCTTCTGAAACAAGCAAACACAGAGCAGGTCTTGCCCAGAGCAGGACCAGTAAGGGAAGACTTTGATCTTGCAGTCAGCCCATAGCTGTCAAAATTAGCTGAAGGAAGTAGGTTTGTGCTATGCTCCTTTTATCTTCGTAGCAAAGAGACGGCAGAAACTTTTATATCATTGGAAAGAAAAAGAATGTCATTTCATTGAAACATCTCCCCAAAAGCAGAAATGTTTTGTGTGCCTTGGAGAATTAACCTTCATATGTTCACAGAAAAATGTACTTATTCCTGACTATGGTCTTGTTAAGTTCCTGTTCTTGAAGTTAATATTTGTGGAGGTAAGAGCTCCTAGATTGAATCTGTGAAATTTCCCCATGTACAATCCTGTCGTAATCTACAGGCAATATCTCTGGCCTAACACTAAATTGAAGCACTTCATTTTTTGCCCAGCCACTCTGGTCTTGGATGTAGAGAATCATTAAACCAGCTGGTTCGGATGATGAACTTCACATTTCCTGTTAGTAACACAAGAGATGAATCTAGCTAAATCCAAAGTTAAATTTGGATAAATCCAAAGTTACTCATCACATTTTTTATTAATATTCACCAACTGCAGAGGAAAACAACAGGAACAAATCTCACTATACCAAACAAATGGAAGCTACTGCTCTCCACGCTATCAAGAACTCCTCCTGGCAAAAGGATTTAGCAAGTTTTACCCAGAACAATACGTAAAAGGAGGTTGCAGTTTTAGGTAATTGGTGAAATGCTACCGTTCCGCGAGACATTGTGCCAAAACCCCACCCACATCTGCCTTCCAAGCAAAGAAGTGTGTATACCCAGCTTTATATGCCTGACAGTCAAAGTGCTGCTTTACAAATCCAGCTTTACAAAAAGATTTTATTGAAAGGATTGAAAAATATTTGTTTTCAACAATATTTAAAACAAGTTTTCAAAGCATTAACAATATGCAACAGGATTTTTCCTCTTTTAAAAACTCAGTACACTGGTTTATTCCATACTACATCAGTTGTTAATAATTTCTTAAACTCTCTACTGGAGAATGATTTATCTATTTTATTTTTTTTTTTTTAAACCAAATTAATTTCCAAGCTTCTGTTTTGTCCTTTTTTAGACTGGAAAGGATTTGTAGGTGGTGACATTTACAAACCCTGATATTGGAAACACCGCTCTTAATCAGCAAACCCCAATTGCACTAGTACAGTTTGAACAAGTTACTTCCAGTAAGCTCCATCAGCAAAATGAGCTTTTATTGCCAACAGAACCGAGTCTGCATCCGAGCCTTTGGTTCAGCTGTGGCTTGAGCAGGTTACCCACGCTTTACGCAGTTAAAATATGCAAAGCTTGAGCACTGTTTAAACCTCACTAGTCTGCCTCTCAGTAGGTGGCTCGTGGATTAAAGACCTTGAACGGGGACAGAGTTAGATGAGTTTGTAATGTATTAACACAATTGGCGTCGTGGTTTAATGTAAAGCAGCGAGTACAGTTTTAATCAACGCAGCTTTCTGAAGGAAAAGCAAAGACTAAAGTCACCATGTGACTTTCTTTCCTTTAGTCAGTGACTGGAGCTCTCTACTTGGCTGATCAGTGACCTAAGTAAGATTGTTCTCAAGCGGGAATATTGGTACAAGCAAAACTGCAGAAACCTCCAAGCCAGTAACGCAATTGCAGTACATGATAAAGAGAACTCCCGATCTAGATCTAATCTAGAGAAAGTAGGTAGGTATATTTAGGTTACAGATTTCATGAACTACGCACTCTGAAAATAAAAAGTTCAGCAATTCGGTCAATAATAGCTTTCCTATTATAAAAAGCATAAATAAAAAGTGCTGAATATAGTTTTGTCTTTAAAAATATACTAGATAAGGCTCATTAATCATTTTGCCTCACCTCCGCAAAATGATTTCCACTTCCCTAGAGTGCCTAGTATCCTGCTTGTTTTCCACTGAACAAACATTTATATAGCCACTATACCCTGTTCCTTTTCTCAATTATTGCATGTTTAAATAAAATAAGTTTCAAAGCAAAAAGTCTGACACTTCTACAGTTCAAAAAGTAAGCAGTTATTAAATAACTGAATACTCCACCTAGGAAACCCGTAAGCAGCTTCAAAACAGTGATAAAACAATTACTGCAGATTCAAGTGAAAAATAAATCCCAAAAACTATCTGGGTATTCTCCAAGATACCACAAAATTAATCTATTTAGACCAAATCAACCCAATATTCTATTTTACAAAATTTACAAACTGAGTATTAATGTATATTAACATATTTTCGTTGTGATTTGTATCGTTAACCAAGAATTTGCTTCTCTTTTACGGAAAAGTGCTCTCTCTCACCTGGATTTAGTAAAATTAGAGTTGGGCAGCATCCAAAATGGAAGAGACATTATTTAAACCATCAGAGGACAACAGTTTAGGCAGAGTTCAGAAACGAATGTATTTCCCGTTACCACTTTGGACCACATCAACAACATAAGACAATCATGAAAAGTTCAACAGAGCTTCTCACTCCACTTTCAAGGAGATCCCACCTTAACCAGTAAAGTAATTCCTCCGCAGTGTTAGGCCACAGGCTTAAGTTTAACAGATACTGTCCGTTCCTTTAATGAGCAATGCAGCAAGACTTTGAAAATGCAGAAGTTTGGATAGGATGATCATGAGACTGCACCACAAAGAACATAAATGTAAACATTATACTTGGCTTTGATATTTTTTGTTAAAGTACAGTACAAACCCTTTTATCCCAACTAGTTTTCTGTTGGGTCTTTTTGTTTCTCTTTCATAAAAGCACATAGAATAAAATATGTACATAGAGAAGTTAGAAACATTTGAAAGCATCTTAAAAAAGTAAATATGAGACTTAGAATATCTTGAGTGTGCTGAAGGCACCATTGCTACTCTACTGGGAATGTGTCCTCTCACTCACCAGCCTGTCAATGCAGTATCCCTTTCTGTATTCCTCAGCACCAAGAGTTGGAAGCTATCGATGGAAGCTGAGGGCATCCAGGGCCTAGGACAGGATATGCTTTTCTTCAAGGCAAGAGCACAACTAGACAATATAGTTGTAATTTAACTCCAGATTCTTCTTGAACCCTTGGAGAGTTTACGTTTGGGTTTTTTACTTTATAGTCTCTAATGCTACCATTTGTTCCAGAGAATCAAAAAAAATAATAATAAGAAATAACACACTGATGATTCCCACCAACAGGAACTGCAGAGCTATAAACCAGCTCAGCTACAAAACTGGAGATCACTGTAATAACCAGCTAAGTCCACACTAATGCTCACCTATGCCATTTGTGGATATTTACACAGTGATGACAGACAGGGGTCAAACACCGTTCAAATGGGCATAAGATATAGAAATATGTATATATAAAAAAATATATATACACACTTTTTTTTTTTTTTACTGGTTCCACCTATTAATAAAAAAACC
>WUAM01000017.1:303860-372701 GCA_024336885.1 Actenoides hombroni
TTTTACTGGTTCCACCTATTAATAAAAAAACCCCATTCTTTATGGGTATCTCTTCATAGTGTGACAAAATCTCAAGTAAGGAGAAAGTATTTTAAGCCCTCTCTTGATGGGGAGCTGTTCTGGGCAAGACATATTTAAGCTAACAAAGAGGAGCTTTTTGGTTTTTTAAAGAAAATTTCTTAGAGCCTTTATATGCATAGCAGTCTTCAATGGAATTACAAATATACCAAATTAAACAGAGTATTTTAATGCCACTTTTCTACTGCCATTTTGCTATTATGTAGCTACATTCAGCCTACCACATTATTGGTAAGTTAGAGGTTAAAATCAAATCTACAGATGCAGTTGTCAAAACCAATCAGTCATAATCCATTTTCATATTGCTCCTTTGAAGGAAATTCACACTGGATTACAACAATCAGAGCCTAATTTCTTCCATTCCTACTCTTGGTGGACAGGAAACAGCACAGTAACTTCCAGCCATCAGCAGATCAGACAGATATAAACTATAATCACTACATGTTTCTGAAATGGTCACCCCACTTGTTAGCCAAAACCTTAAAAATCCAAGCATATAGAAGGGATACTGCCACATTCCATTCCCATGAGTCTTGTTAGATGTAGACACTCAAAATTCTTCTTCTTCAACAGCAAAATTATTTTGCTTCTTCCGAACATTCCAGTGTAAACACTCAGCCAAGCTTTCAAACCAGTCGCTCACAGGATCTCGGAAACAGATCGAAGGAAGGGGATAGCAAGAGGTAGTGATGCTAATACTGCAACAACACAGGAATACCCCAGTCAGTCAAGGGCAACGAATAGCAATGCTTTTAATAAAAATAATCTCTTCACCAGCTAACATAGCACTGTGTTCAGCCAGTCTGGTAAAATAGCAAGTTGCCATAATCTTCACATCAACAACAGAGGGGCAAAGGAAAAAAATATGTCACCACCAAGGCCTCTTAAGTTTCTATTTTTAACTATAAGCAACAGCACTAAGTCTAGCATCGAACGAATGGGCAAGTCTCACGTTTGAATCTGTACTAGTCTCCTGAAAGATCTAGAGATCTTTTCAGCCTCAGAGGCAATACAAACAGTTCAGGATGGAGTGTCATGCCAGGAACGTATTTTCCTTCCTGGCAACTTTTATGGACCAATAAAAAACCCAAGTCATCCTGAATAGCAAGTCTACCAGTCACATATCACACAGCTGCTTTAAATCACCTCCATGAGGATAAACCACTACATCTTGCACGTTCAAACTGAGGAAGTTTCACACACTGCATTTCACTCACTCGAGGCAACAGCATTGCAAGGGACCACAGCTGTTCACTGAGTTAACACAGTTTAAACCATGTGGCATTATTCAGACCTGCTGCTTACATGCAACTCCTGTTGGTTTCCATCTTCTCAAACCCCTAAGATGTAAGTTAGATTTGCAGAATTTTCTAAAGACATGTCCATTTTCCTTGCCCGGCATGCAAAATGTTTACACGCTTCTGTCTTAACACTGCACTTTTCATGGGAAGATCAAAAACCCCTCAAGTTAGAAATTAAATACTTTTAACGTAGGTTGTGCTGTAAGAGGTATTAGGGTTTATAAAAGCCTGTTCCTTCACTGCCAACAACCCTTTTGACAGATGTTAGAGAATGAGAGAAGTGCATGAATCTGTGTTTTCTAAACTTATAGAGAGATGCTACAATCAAAAAAAGGCTTGACCTGTCTCCATGGCATATTTCCTGCCTCTTCCTTCCATCAAATGAAACCCATGCTGTATTCCTGGCATCTGGAGAGAGCATGATCTGAAAAAGAGAAAAGAACTAAACGTGATCCACAATATTTGTTGGTTTAAGACATGAAATTACAAATTTTTTAGCTGAACACCACTGATTTACGTGCACTTTAGTTGAAATCATGTAAAGTTTTATTAGTCAAAATGCAAATGTATGCATTCCCATTTTGCAGAATGTTAAACAACTACAATCAAGTAGGAAGCAGCGTAAAATATTCTGCTAGTGGGTATATTACTTTAAACAAAGATGCATTCTTTAACCAGAAGAATGGTCCTCCCACAAATGAAAGAATGCAGTTCCTAATCTCTTCTGCTTTGGTCAGGTTCACATGGTTATTACAAAAGTTTTTAACTGAAAAAGAGAAATACTAGAGCATAGCTAACCTTGAGTTCCACTCCAGCAGGAACAACAATAGGTCTGAAAGACAATGAGTGAGGGCAGATGGGGGTGATCATGATTGCAGGAACATTGGGATGAATCATAGAAGCTCCTGCTGCAGCTGCATATGCAGTGCTACCAGTCGGCGTGGAGACAATGACTCCTGTGAAAGGAGCAAAAAAATGTACTTACATTAGCATTACAATCAGTGCATTATTTGGGAAGACAAGGAAGAAATAGCACTGTTATGAAAATGAAGCAGCGAATGTATCAACTTCCATTTCACAGGAGAATTGCAGTCTAATACACAAAAATCTTCTAATCCTGGCACAGTGCTTTTGTTCTGTGGCTTCACATAAGTTGCATAAACTTCTAGATCTCAGGTTACACAACTTCATAAGTGACTATTTTTTTTTTCCCTTTAAGAGTAAGAGCTTCACAGATGAACTTCTGCATTTCACAAGTTGAGATCTTAGGCCTTCAGCAAATTCCAGATATCCAAGCAAATTTTTTCTGAGCTATTTCTTGCCCTTAGCTCTAAGGTATCACACCCAAATAAACTGCCACTTGCCTTCACAAGTCCGTAAACAAAGCTTACAACACCTTAATGCTTTGTTGTGGAATGTGTTAGTTACCAATGAATAAACATACCTGTTACCTGCACACTGAAGTTTTCTGTCACAAGTGAACTGAAGCGTGAGTAAAAGCTCCAGTAAAATAGCAACAGGCCTACATAACAGAAGCAATGCAAATCAAGAAGCAGACTCACCATCTCCTTGCACCGTTGTTATCAGGTGTCCATCTAGAAAGACATCTACATTGGAAAGGTAAGAAGAAGGACCACGATCCACTACAACTTCATTTAGGACCTGCCATAATACGAAATATTACACCAGTCTGCTATCACTGCCGTGGCAATGTCATGAACAACAAGCTGAAACATGCTTTCCAGATCTTTGAGAAATTCATGCTGATTGAGTACCTGCCGCATTAGGCTCTCTTTACACTTCTGTCTTATCAAGTGCCTGCTGAAGTTTTTAGACAGTAAGAATTATTTCCAGAAGCTGGTTGCTAACAACGTGCAGAGTTCTCACTTACAAAAATCTTTGGGATATCCCATTTTAGAACTATTACTTCATTCTCAAACGAGAAGGAAACATTACTACAGGAGAGTCCAACATCAGCATTTAGAGTGGCAGAGAGTAACCAGGTACACCACTTGCTCTTTATTTAGTGCCCGCATTGTGAATTCGAGCAACACAGATCTGTCCCACACCAGTGGGCTAACGGAAGGGAACCAAAGAAAAGGGGAAAGTTACAATAAAACAAGCACAAAGCAATTTATCAACACCATCAGCTCTTTTGCTTATTTCACCCTCTGACCTGATATTGCATAATTTGCTTGCCCACTTCTTTCTCTATATTTGTAGACACTACTCCGTTTTCTTCTATACCATTTTGTACTGTCATTTTCTCTCTGTGCTCTTTTACTACTTTCACCTTCAGCCTGCTCCGTAGAACGAGCGCTGCGTTGCCTGGAAGTGAAATTAAGAAGAAAGTACACAAAAATCACATGCTAGTATAGTAAATACACACCTGTACTGACTAGCAAACTGTATGAAATGCCATCGTCTATCGCCCCTGCTTTCATGTTCCCAGTTTCATTCACAAGTTAACTGTCTACATTTGATTAAAGCTCAAAACTCATTTTTATTAATAATGAGCAAATTAAAGTCAAATTTGAACCCAATCCTTCCTCCCTTTCCTCATAGCCTAAGAAGAAAATTTACATTTTATATGGACACGATCAAGATTGGAAAACACCATTAGGCTCACGTGATCTTTCACTAAGACAAAAACTAAGCTTAAAGAAAATCAGTGCATTAGAAACATCTACTAAAATACAGCATTCTAGCAACATGAGAATTTTATACATCTTTTCAGGAATCTACTCTGGATGCAACTCAGATAAGTTCATACTGAAAAAATTTCTTTCCTCAAATATTTTACTTGCCTGACTTCTTAGTATTTAAGCACTGAACTGCTTAGAGAAACAGACTGGCACAGACTTCAGAGCTACACTCTATTTCTGTGTTTATCTGTCATTTAACAAATTCTGCATCAGCTTTTACTTGTTTACTCCACACAGAATTATTTCTTAGGCATTTTCCTTTACAGAACAGTACGGAAAGCAATGCTGAATGGGTCAGTGCCCTGCAATACTTCTGTTAGTTTAGTACACAGTTCCTGCGACTCAAGCTCATAGGACAGCTGAAATCAGTTGGTTAAGAAAATATACTGGTCTTGGAAACAGCTACAGAAAATGTTACAAAAAGAAACACCACACCTTGTCCCCTTAAGTTTACCTTCTATAACCTGAGTGACTTGGGACTGAAAATTCTCAAAATTAAATGGAGTAAGAAATCCAAGGGATCCCAGATGAAAAGCCATAACTGGAGGTACACTACCCTATCAATAAAGAAAAGAATTTAAAAGCTACTGAACAAAAGCAATTCATACGTCAACTAATTGGCTGCAAATATTTTGACTATTGATGTAACTTCAAGTGTGCATAATAAAAACAACACATTACATACACTATTTTCAGAAGGTATAGAGTAAAAGAGGCTTGATGAAAAAGGAATGAACAGCAAAGGACAAATGCTGTCCTCAATAACAAGGAGAAAAAAAACCCCAACAAACAACCCAACAACCTTCAAATACTTCAAAAAGAATCTTTTCATCTATTTCCACTAACCTGGAAAAGTGAAGAAGCATAAAGCAAGGTCCCATCTCCTCCCAGGCATATAATAAAGTCTATCTGATTGGAGATATCATCATAATCTAGACAAACATCAAAACAGAAGATTTAAATTAAGTTTTATCAACAGTCTTAATTTCCTAACATAAATCAAGTGCAGCTTGCCAACATTCATTCACAAATATACAAAACACAACTAAGATGTAACAACAGCTGTTTGCAAAAGGCACGTCAGCTTCACAAACTTGACCCAAGGACTAAGGAAATACCAAGACAAATAAGCAACGTACTTCAATTTTACTTTGAAGAAATCATTACTGTACCTTCTCTGAAGGTGCAAAATTTCTTCTTCACTGGTCCAAAGTTATCATCATTAGCTATAGCAGGGTCTTCCAATACTTTCTTTTCTACATACACTATCATATTGTTCTCCTTAAGAGAGGCAAGATAAGCTTGTTAATAACCTTTTAAAATGAGAAAATATTTAACTCTCCACAGAATTTGCATTAGTTTAACTGTATAAATAACATTGTACAGCAACTCTCTTCATCTATTGGTTGTAGGGTTTATTTTTCATGTGTGGTCTAATATAGAATTTTTCAGCATTCACAGATCAAATTAAACTCTGGAATATAGATCACATGATACTGAAACACTGTTCTGTGTTGTTTTCTATCCCATTCCCTGTAACTTAGCATCACAAATAGATTGAAGGAAAGTTTCCACGTATTTTTTTTTTTTAAAAAGCTCTGTGTGTGAAGTACTTCAGTACTGATCTTAAGCTCTGAAACAAGTTTTACTACTCGGCAGTGGGTAAATCGATTTGTTTGCACTGTACAGTTCTGCACATTCCACATTCAGCAGAACCTGTAATGGAAAACAGTTTAGATGTAAAATCCTTCATTATGGTAAAAAAGGGAATTTCCATGTCATTACCTCAGTAAGATACACACAAAGCTCTTTGAAAGGCTGCAGCAGACTGGCATCACGGATCTTTTTAATAACAAGGACACTCTTGGGAGGTTTGTTCCATGTCAACCGCTGGCTTGCTGGATCCTGAATGTGCCTAGAGGGGAAAAAGAGAAAAAAATAAAGTTACTAAGTTTTGCTTTGACAACATTCTGGCCTGTTAAGAATATATCTTTAGTTATAATACCGTACATCAAACAGCACAGATCAATGTCAATTTAAAAAAGAGGGCAATAGTTCCAACTCAAATATCCTTTGCCGAACGTTCCCTTCAGCCCTTTTTCACTGGTACCAGTACACAGCCACAGTGTCCTCAATACAGTCTGAGGCCTATAGAGGCAGACACAAACTCCACAGGTTTTTTTACTAATACTAAAACAACATTATCACAAGAGAAGGGCAAATAATTAAGATTCACGTGGCCATTTATACTAAGCCCTTGAGGTAAGCCTTAACTGCTATGAAAAAACCCTGTAGTGCATTGCTCTACAATACATTTAGTTGATTTAGGATTACCCAGCTATATTTTTTTTCTTCATTTACGTCTACTTCTAAGCTACATAATTTCACAGTTGTGTTTTGCATATTACAAGCATCCCATCTTTTTCCATATGGTGCAGATATAATCCATAAAGCAAAGCAGATTAGCATAAAAGCTGAACAAGCTGAATTTACAAAGAGACTTGGATTTAGCACTTCAAGGGTTAAAATAAAACAGATAATGATGCTGGAGGTGGAATAACCTGCTCTTTTTCCTTTCCAAATGCCTATATCCTACATATAAATACTATAGATTAATGAAGTAGTGCAATGCCAGTAACCTTTACTAACAAAGATGACTATGAATTTGGAAAGCTTCCTGACTTGACTAACCAAACAAGAGCTAAACTGAAAATAAAGTAAAATAAAATTGGAAGAGTTGCAATACTGTGAATATTGCTGCCAAACAGTTGCAAAGGAAGGGAAGCTGAGGTTTTATATTCTATTTCCAATACAAATAGTGACTAAGGAAGAGTTCTACTATACTAAAGAGTTCATTTCATAAAATTAAATTCTCCATACTGCTAAAAGGTTAAAAATACACATAAGAGAAACCACCCCCAAACCGATTTCAAAACCATTTCTAAAGCTGGCAAAGAACTACAGATTGCAACATTGCCTTTCACTTAATAAACCCAGAACTAATACAGACCTCATTCAAACAAAAAGAGCGTCTCTGCCTGTTTCAGCTGTACTCACCAATTCCATGCAGGTCTGCTAAATGAAAGATTGTTCCTAACACGGTTTAAAATCTTCATGTCTCTTTCCAGGAGTCAGGCAAATGCAACAACTCCAAAACCAAAAAGAGGCTGGGGCTTTTATCACCTATTAATATACTGCTACCTCAAAAGAAAAACATTTTTCTCTGCATTTTTTTTCCCAGGTAAGTATTTCAATCAGTCCTAACAAAAAGTTGTGATGCTTTATTAAAAAGTCCTGCATAAAATGTTTATTACAGATCTTCAGAGATAATATTTCAGAAGAAAAATCCTATTCCAAGACAGAGTTTAAAAACAGGTATTCGACTCCCCTCAACAACACAAGCACTCGATTTTTTTTTCAGAGTAGTCATTCAGCTCATCCAGTCACCTTCCAGAAGTCTTCCTAAAGCAGGTTTTTCAATATAATTGTCAACACTAGCACTGCAAGGCACCAAGACCTTCACTAACCTGTGCCTGTACATAAAAACTAAAATTTTCTGTTAAAAAAAAATTCCAATTCTCTCCAGTGAAGAGAGTTTAACAGTATTACTGACTGGAGAGAAGAAAAAACACAAACAAAAAGGTTTTGCTTGTTCGTAGAAGCTGCAACAAAAACCCTACGTATAGTAGGGACAGTCAGTTACAATCTGGTCTTCAAAAAGTCCTTCCCTTCCATCCCCCAAGAGCCCTGTTCTCCCCAGCTCTCCCGAACCCTAGGGAGCAGCCCCAGCCCGTTCCCCGGCAGGTAGCGTGCGCTTGGCGCTGCCCGCAGCCTCTGCACTCAACTGATCTTGACACCAGGGTTATATTGTACCCTGCTGGCCCAGCCCATGGGGAGGAGCAGTTCGTCAGTCAGGTGGGTAAAACACCCGAGGCACGCTGGGGTTTCAGAGGAACTGCTGCTCTCCAAGCCACCAACTTCAGAAGAGGCAGAAAGAATGAGGAAGCAAAGACAAGTTATTGTAAGTGGAGATTTCCGCCACACCTTCGTAGGAAAAGTCAGGGTACACCAACCTGTTCTGAGAAAGACCACTGAACAAAACTGCAGTACTGAAAAACACAAGAGGGCCTGTGAATACTATTATGGAATTGTTTTGGTTTTTTCCCCAGAATAAACTGAACTGTGTAGGTAGTAGATAGTGGGCCTAAGAACACATGAGTTAGGAATGTCAAACCACTAAAATTAATCTCCTTTTATGTCTGTTATCCTTCAGGAAATATTCCAGCTGGCTATAAATCCCTACACAGAAATACCGATTATGTCCTGTCATCCCTTGAGAGAAGAAAAACCCCATGTTACACTTTTCAATATTCAGATCAAGCTAATGGACATCTACTGGGCTTTCCCTTGAGAACACGGTTCAGCAGTGCTATCCATTCTCCTCTCAGACTGATGCTTTCAATGGTCAATGTCTGATAAAAACGTCAGGCCAGTTTTGGCTAGCAGAACCCAAGCTGGCAATCAAGCAACGTGAAAATCTCTAAATACCAGGTAAAATACAAACAATGTTGATTAGGGGGTGAACAGGGGAAAAGCAACCTTTTTGCTTTCATACAGAATAAGCATAATACCATTCACCTGACAAGTACTTACATAATCGTTTTAGGATTCTGCAGCATACAGGCCTTTGGTCCAAATGTGGTCACTGGGCATGGTCCGTGCAAGGATCGTGTTCTCCTAAATATATACACATATAAAAATGATCAGTAGGCCAGAGAAGTGTGATGACAAAGTGGGTATAATCAGCTCCCCATCCACCAAAAACATTCCTTTGAGAAGGCTGCACTAAGCAACACAGGGCAAAGTACGTTTCTTCAGCCTACATTTGTGGTTGACCAGCCAAGGTAATTTTATATGTATTAGCTCTCACATTTCAAATCTGAAACTTAACTCCTGTACCTACTCCCTGAAAGTGCTTTTAATTGAAGCCTCACTTGCAGTTCGTCCCATCCACATACTGAGTAATCATTTCCTAAATATTAGTACTAGGCACATATTCTTCTCGTATTCATTTCATCTGCACTTTGCACAAAGGAAGCATCAAAGCCTGAAAGAAGATATGGTCAGGTTTTCTCAAGTTAGTTCTGTGAATTCATGTCATGCCTGCAAAGACTCTGTTTAGTCTCAGCTCTTCTGGACACCACAATACAGAACAGTACATGTGTCCCTCAGACAAAAAAAAAGCATAGATAAATTCCAAATGATAAAAACACCAGCTGTTTTCAGAGTCTCACTGCTGTGAAAAGGAAAGTTCCTATGTTTAAGAAACAAAGCACAAATAACTCCTGTTTCTGAATTAACTATGTAATTCTTAGATATTAAAAATAACCACAAACTTTTTTTTTTTTTACTGTTAGAATAAGAAGGCATTTAAATATCTAAAGGACACATTTTTCAACTCCTCCATTTGTTGCAATCCTAAATAACAGTCAAGACAATAACATGAAGGGGCATTTAACACTTCAATTACTCAGCCAGGTACCTGAGCAGTAGCCACCTGAACACTTCAGATTTTGTAAGAAGTTACTAAATAACACTGGCAAATTATCCAGGGACAGAGGTGTGGAAAAGAAACTCAAAATGCCTCTGTAACAACACTGGCTCAGCAGAAGAGCAGCAGCCTTCAGGTTTTGTTACATAATTCAGTAGTCTCACAACCTTCACTCAACAAGTGTGCCTAATTTAATTACAACACAAAACCCAAGGCAGGGCTTTTGTTTATACAGTACAAGCACTTTCTCTTCCGTGGTGTTTTGGCATTCGTTAATTTCTGTTGACAGCGAGCAAGCAAACCACTAAACATAAAACCAAAACCATACACCCAAGACAGTGGTTTTCAGGCCATGTTCTCAGCAGAACAAACTACACCAGCTGTTAGTTGGGTGTCGTCGGTGTGTGTCGAGGGTTACTCTGCATCAGCTCCGAAGTGACATCAGCTTCACTGCTGCACACACAGAAGCCACAACGTTTTTCCTCCTGTATTTCTTGAAGCACTACATCTTACCTAACAGCATACAATTTTAGAACAGCACACACAGCACGATTATCTCTGGTATGAATACACATCAAATAGCTTAATGAGCGCTCCTCACCTCAGTAACGTACAGTGACATACATAAGTCAGGTGTCCCAGAGTAAGTCTTGACAAGCATTTACACTGAAATCTCCAACACTAAGGCAACACCTTCAGATGTTTTTGCCATGGGCAAGTCACAGTATCAGTGTCCTGATCATTTAAACACTTTTTTCATTGTCTAAATCTTTGCACTTAATAAAATAATAAGCCACAAATGCTTCAATTCCAAGGTTCATGGAAACACATACCTGCAGTACCAGGCCTTGGTTCTGAATAGGTAGGAAAAAAAGTGCTTTCCATTATTTATCTAATAAGAGCTAATATGATCTTTGTCTACAAATAAATAGAATCTCTGAAGTGTCATTTTATCTTCAAACTTAAACCCCACCTAGAACACAGCGTTACCCCTAGCTCTAGGAGGAGATTATCTGGAACAAGTCAGAACTGTTCTGCCTCACTTCCCTCCCACCTCCTTCAGCAAACCCCTAAGTGGGAGTAAAACTTATTCAAGTCATGTAACTGTTGAAACATTATGGAAATGCTATTAGAATTATTCCATTAAAAAGAAGGGGGAAATATGCCTTTCCTGTGCTTAATTCAATTAACACAGGAACTGGTAACTAACCTATTGCTTGGCAGTAAGAAATCATTACTGCACTGCCTTCTATTGTGTATATTATAAAGTAGCTCAGACCAGCCTGATGACTCACTCTTAGTACTAAAAAAACCCCTCAGCAATCTAATAAAAATCAAAACCAGATGACAGGTTAAAAAGACATAATTAAGGGATAACAGCAACATCTGATTTGTTCCATGTCTAATAAAATATGTGTGTGCAAGATCTGAATTCCAGTAATGAAAATCAGTATTTCCTATATCTAACACATAGAAGTGGTATTTCTTTTTCAAATATTTTTTTCCATTTATAAGTGCAGGCATGACTAATGCAGATAAGATCATTACTAAATGGTTTATAAAGTTCACCTTATTTATATTAAAACAGAAAAATAAGCAAGGACTGACACGACTCGAGATTAACATGTGTACTAATATGTGTAGAGGAATGGTAAGTTCCTATCTACTTGTGAATAATTACACTTGAAATCAGGATAGTTAAATAGCACCCTGGAAATACCATCTCTCACTTCTTGCTCCACTCAAGCTTGTCCCAAGCAACTGTCCTTTTTGCCTTCTTTCAACACAGGTCCCTATTATTCCATGACACTTCCAGTAACTGGCTGAACTATGTTCCTACACGAGGTATTAAATATCCACATCTGGCATTCAGGACATTCAAAGTTTTCTGTCCAAGCTCTAATTAGTCATTGGTATACATTTTGGTTTTATTAGCACTCAATCTATGTGCTATTTGAGTGAACAGAACTTAAAGTTGTTTGTAGTAAGAGTGTCTTTGCTAAAAATCAGCATCAATGCACTGGGATTTACACAGCTTTTAGGAAAATATACTTGTCAATTCAAAGCAGACAGGCAACTACTTCAATCTGAATACTACATAATAAGCCTGAGAGCACTTCCTGACACTCCGCAAAATGCCTTGTGACAATTCTGCACTAAACTGAAGACAGGCAGTGAATGAATGCAGAGCATTTTAATGCAAAATCCCTCATAAACAGAGTCTACATTCTTAAGGGTTTAAGTGAAGAAGGGAAAAAAACACAATCTACCAGCATACTTCTAACAAAGTCTCTCCTCTTGACCATGACACAGAGGCTGGAACAGTACAGGCAGAGCTGTCCTTTGTGAACATGCCCAAAAGCAGTAAAGCACCCTGACTTTCTGCACTACCCAGGCAAAACAAGTATTTTCCTAACCTTTTATGCTCTTCAGATAAAGGCTTTTATCATGCCTCCCTTCACCATAAAGCTTCCCCCTGCCATCTTCAGCCTCACCCACATAAGCTCTGCCTTGCACGCGCATTCCTACCAGCAAAGCAGTAACTCTGGAGGAGAATTTCATCCGCTGAGAAACTCCTCCATGATTCTGTCCATGCCTTTATGGAGTCACAAGGTACGCAAGGTGAAGCGCTGCTACGCTGCCCACGAGCCCAAGACACACTGCTGCCACAGCCTGCTATTCAATATTTACAACGGGTCCAAAGATCACTAAATCAAAAGTTCTGTCCAAGCTGTCCACATGACAAGAGCCTTGCAACTCGATTAGAAATCTGGCATTTCTCACTGCTGTGAAACAATCTGCAAGCACAAACTTACTCCGTGCTGCCTCGCATAACCACGTAACCTAAATACTCCTACAGACATTGAACACCCAGCACTAGAGCTGTATCGGGCCCCACAACCAGCCAGAACCTATTTACATGACCTCCAAACAGGTGTTCCCCTGCTGACCACCTCCAACGGCCACAGCACGGACCACAGCGGGATGGCTCCCGAACCATCTCCCTCTCTGTCGCCACAAAACGCTACTTTGATTTCTGCTCATTATCACTCATCACAGCTGCAAGGCTGCCTATAGAAAGATACAGTAAGATATAAGCTATATAAAAAGAGGAGCGAAAATTAAAATCTAGATAACTTTTAAATTTATATTTTTTTTTTGCATTTCTCTTAAAGACAGCAACAAAAAGAAAGAGCCAAGAGCTGTACCGGAATTCTTTGGTGCTTCCTAGGGCTGGTGACGCAGACAAACTTCGTGACTTAGCTCGTCCCCGGCTCGTACTGCTCCACTCCTCATCATCGTGACACGTTGAGCAGTGAAAAGCAGCATCTGAGCTCACATCAGCCTTACTGCTACACAGTTTTTCTCGATTCATCTCCATACTGGAAGTGAAGGAACCTCAGTGAGAAAGAAATTCAGTTCCTGTGGAAAAAAACACCAGGAGAAAGGGGATAGGGAGGAGAGAAGAAAAATCTCAGTATTGGCAAAGTTAATAAAGTAAGTATTAAACACAGAGCTTACACACTTTGATAAACACTCCTTGAAAGGATCTGGGCAGTTGAGAAATTCTTCAAGGTAATCAAAAGATGTTGTAAGGAAAAACGACCAGAATTAAAACACATATGTTCCCAGATTTAGAAGAGGTTCTATACAAAGTTGTTTCAAGACCAGCACAGACTCACATCTCCAGTCACATATGGGATAAAATAAACGTATTTTAGATAATGAAGAAGAAAAGCTTTAAACATTTGGCAAGGAATAAAGACTCAGGAAAAATTATAAAGTCTCCTGTTAGGTGATACTTACATTGGACAAATAAAACTAGAATAGTATAAACTGTAACTGAAAGAAATCTGTCAAAGAAAGCAAAAAAAGAAAGCAGTAAAGATAACCTTAATAAACTGAGTTCTTAAAAAAAAAAAAAAAGATATTAACATGAAGCTGAGAAGAGACAAAAACAAGCTGGAGGACGATAAAGTTCTTAAATCATTCCTGACAAACTGGGGAGATGGTCCAAAACAAACAAGATGAAGCAAGGACAAATGTGAAGTATTTCACTTCCACAAACAATCAGCACAAATAAAAGGCAAACAGCTGGCTAGGCAAGAATTTTGCAGAAGTAAAAAATAAAAAAAACCCAACCCAAAAAGCCCCAAACCTAACCCGAAATTTTAAACAACCATCCTTCCCCAAAAGTACTAGAAATCCTGTAAGTAACTTCTCATCACCACTTGAACCAAGGAGAAGCCTTCTTAGAATACAAATAGAAAGCAGCTTTCAGTGTGTGAATAAATACTAAATTATAAACAAACAGTATCTAAGATAACACACTCTGGAGGAGCAAGACATTCCTCAAGTCAGTTCATCCCAAGACAGGGAAAAAGTTGGTTCATTAAAACTTTGCAGATGTTTTTAAAACAGTTTCATCACTTCTGATGCACTTCCCACTACAGCCTGTAGAGAACGGACCGCAACACTACTGCAGCCACTAACATGAACTATGGCTCTGGAAAATACTCACAGAATAATGATGTTTGGCTGTAAAGTTACCTGAGAACAACAATCTCCCCATTTTTCCGAGCATTCTGTCTCACAGCATCCCAACTTTTAGACAACAGAAGCATCCATAAAATGAAGTTGTAATTTTAGAACAAGCACTGGTGACAGAACCACCACCTAATGAAACTGGAAAACACTTTTGCTCCTACTGTAGATTAGGTTTACCCTGAGAGAACATCACTACAAAGAGGCACAATTTCTGTCACCCACTAATAATTTATAAGATTCTGCCCTTTTAAAGATACCAGTGTTTGGTTGCTGGTTACTCAGTGCTCAGCATCACCCATGGGAAACAGTCATTCCAACACATTTATAACTTCACTGCAAAACGGCCACGCACACGCAAATCTGACAAGCCCAGGCAGTTAACAGCAGATCATTTTCCTTCCCTTCCACATTACACAGGTTATCAACTCCTCCTTCCTTTTCATTCAAACACTGAAAGCATGATCTGTTCCTAGGAAAATCAAAATTACAACTCTTGTTAACAGAGTGCATGGAAATGCAGCATCTGTGAAAGTAGTTTATGGAAAATTAGTTTGCTCAATAACTTCACAGTTGATGCATCCTATTCCGTAGCAGCACCCGTAACAAAAAGGTGCAGAGAACTATAATTTATATAGTAAGCAATAAATAGGATGTGTTTCCAAATGACTTCGTTTGAAGCACCTTCATCTGACAGGTGCTGCCAGTGAAGAAAATAAGATTAGTACAAAACTGGAAATAAGACTGTCTGCAGACCTACTAAATACAGCCTAAGAACTTTATATTCCTTCCATGTAATGCTTTCCAATTCAGGGTGTTTTAACTACAGCTTAGACCCTGTGCTGTTTAATTAACATTCCCTCACAAGACCTTTATTAAATAAGCAGACTTGACATAAGGACAAAACTATCACTGAACAGCTTCCAGGATTAGATCCAAAAAAACTTTAAGCACATGTCAACAAACTAATGAAAAGGCTGCTCTGGTCTAAGTCATGTCCACAACTTGAAAAGTCTTCATGTGCATTCATATCCATATGTATCCAAACTTCCAACATAGTTTCTCATCTCCAAATTCTCTGTCATTAAAAATGAACGCGCCCACGAACCAGAACTTCACAGAGGCTTCACCAGACCATCTTTCCATAGAAGGATACCGGGCCGTGACACTCCCACACCTCCCCTCCACTGCTCGACTCATGCCGAGGGATGACACTCCAGGATGACACTCCAGGGTGACTGCAAGAGCCCCAGGTAGCAAAGAAAGTCTGAAACCATCCTTCTAAGATTTCACATGTATATATTCACTTCAGATCCGTGTGCACACTCACATCTTAAAAAGCAATCTCCTCCACTGTCTGATTGCACTGAATAGCATGGAAAGAAAAATGATCTTTTGATGCAGGCATCTACACAAGGCTACAAATCATCAAGTGATTTAATGCTTGGGTTTGGTTTTTTTTTAATGAGCATCCCTGTAAGCTGTTATTTTCTAACAAACTTCCTGTCAAGTGTACTACCCTAAATCGTTATGATTAGAGGATTACTGCAGGGTCCATCCTGACCAAACATTCCCACTACCCTTAACGTGCCTTCAAAACTTCAGCTTTTCTACTGATCTCTTAGAAATTGCATCAGCCATTCAAAATTCCTCATTTTGTACCTTAATATCAAGCTTGGATTAGGGCATAAGAGGCCCCTGTCATATCCGAAGAGGGTACCACTCGCCCCACTGCGACAGACCCCCTGTTTGCTTCAGTCACTTAATTCTATGGAAAAGGGTTTTTGTTACTATATTTTGCTGAAGAAAGCACTCCCAACAGAGGCATATGACTCCATCCCTAAGGCACTAAAGCCTCTCTCATCCAAAAAAAGAGGAAACAACTGCATCAAGCAGACAAAACTTCCTTTTTAGTTCAGTTTAGAACTCCACATTCTAGCGGGGAGGCAGAAAATAAACAATAAAACATTCCGTAAGGAAATGCAGCGGTCTGACAGCACTTGAAATTGAGTAGAGTGCCTTCTGAGTACCTACGCAAGTGCTATTTCTACTGAAAATCAGACAGCATGACTATCACGTGTTAAATACCCAGGAAAAAAAAGTCATTTTGTTAACGCTTCGCTTCGGACACACCAACAGCCTCTCCTAAAACACCAAGGCACAGGCATTAAACACCTAAACCTCGCGGCCACCCCTTTAGCCAGAAACTTGGCTGTTCAAGCAAACAAAGGAAGGGGGAGGTGGGTCGCTCACACTCGATACGCGACCAGATAAAGTGGTTCCACTGCTCACCTTCCCTGGAAACTGTCGCGCCTCGGGCTCCTCCCGTTACCGGAGCGCACCGAGCGCGGGCTGCCGCTGCCAGGGAGTCCGGCCTTCGCGGCCGGCACCTGAGAGCCGGCGCAGGGACCCACAGGCTTCCGGCCCGGCGGACTCGCCGCAGGGGCCGCGGGCACCGCGGCTCTCGCCCGGGGACGGCGGCCCAAAGCGGCCCGCGCAGGGCTGTCCCGAACCCAGCCCCGGCCCCGCCGCGGCGGGGTCACCGCGCAGCCCTCTCCCGCGGGGACGCGCACCGGGGCCCCCTCGGCCCGGCCCGGCTCCTCGGGAGGCTCCCCTCAGCTCAACCGCCCTCCCGGCGTCCCCCACTCACCGCGCTCCCGGCTGCTCCCCGGCCCGGCGGAGCGGCCCGGCCCTAGCCCTTCAGAGGCCGGCACGCCCACCCCGACGGTGGTGGCGGCGGTGTTGGCGGTGCTGGTGGTGACGGCGGCCGCGGCGGCAGCTCCCGGGCAGTGAGCGGGGCCGGCGGACCCCGCGCGCCTCCATCGTCCTCTCCCCGCCTCCTCGGCCCCGCCGGGCGGCCCAGCGCGCCTGCGCTCCAGCCCCGCCCTCCGCCCGGCCCCTGCGCGGCCCGCGGGGGTGTGAGGGGAACGGGGGGAGAGAGCTCCGCGCCTGCGCAGAGTCCTCTGCGCCGCGTGCCCGGCGCTGCGCACGCGCCGAGGGTCCGGCAGCAGCGTCAGCGGCCCCGCCGGGCGGGACAGAGGCCGCTTCTCGCCTCACGGCCCGGGACGCGCCTTTCGGCCCCCGCCTTCCCAGCCGGGCCTTTCGGCCGTCGTTATCACCCAGGCGCACCTGCTCTGCCCTAACTCACCGACCTTTTACCTTAACTCTCTCCCTAGATCAGCGGTTAAATATTTTCTGATATAAAATGGGTGCTGTGGAAGGCGTGCCACGCTGGGGTAGGGGAAGTGCTCGGAGCCAGCTGCGAGCAGAAGCTCCTGGGCTGCAGGAAAACATTTCCCAGCCTCTCCTTGATCTGAAATCACATCTTAAGCAAAGACAAAACGCAGAGGAAAGGACCCTGGTCTGAGGGTGCAGAGTAACAGCTCGGGGAGCTTAGTCACACAGCCCCGCTGAGGGTCGGGCCCCGGTAGAGATGCCAACAAGAAAACTCTGCTTCACAGTTCCCAAAACTGACCAGGTTTTCTAATTTCTAAATCACCTTTTCGGCCAATACAGCTTCAAAGAGGTCATAGGCTTGTACGTGTAGCTCAGGGGGATGTGTATCAGAATAAACCCACAAAATGTCAACAAGGTGAATGTGGCAATGTGGATTATTTTTTTTTTTTTTCCCCTTGGTTTGTGTTTTCAGGAAACAGGGGAGCTGCAAAGAAGGGACAGTCAATAAATGATGAGACAATCACATAAAAAAAGGAAGCAGTTGCTACACATGGGGAAGTACCATCAGCAAGTTACACCACTTTCAAAGTGCAGTATTCTGAGTGAGAATTTCTCTTCAAACCTCCTTCCAGACAACATTACAAGCCCAGTCTGCAAAGAATTAAGGAAGGAATACACAGTTCTGTGAAGTTAGTGATATCTTGGAGACTCAAATGTCTTTCAAGTGCTGAAAGAGATATTCTAATCGTAATGGGAACACAACGTGATGCTAGGGAGGAACATAGCACAAAGTTTCACAGAGTCAAAGCCTTCATCTTGACCACTGCAGTCAAACAACACGGCCCAGCAGAGGAACCAGGCTCAGGCACTGTGCCTTTGTTAACTGTGCCTGTCCACTCCCAATTACCAACTACAACAGCTAACCAAGGAGTACATTTTCATTTGATCTGGGTTAGAATGGATTTTCTTCCAAATTCAGGAAGTTGAAAGTGCTAAGTCCCCACTAGAACCATTTTCCCTAAGAATATATATATTGGCTGTTAAAAAATAAATGTTTCCAAGTGTCAGGGTTTTTCCCCACGCACAAGCAGTTGCTCAACATTTTGTAAGAAGCATGAACTCTGAGACATGATGAACACTTAACCTCTTTAACTGGTGGAGATAAGACTGCTACTAAGCAGCTGAGCCTATCCTATTTATAGAAGAGCTGCAGTTATAACAGCAGCTCTTGAGTTGCCCAGGTTCAGCAGCGACCTTGGAAGCTCTGCTTGCTGGTCCGGATGAATAGAAAAGACAGGCTAGTGACACCTCTTCCATCCTCTACAGCCTGAAGTGCCATGAGAAACAGAAGAGTTATGTCACTTTTGAATGTCCTCTCTAACACCTTGATCAGCACAGTGTACCTCAGGTCTCTAACTCAGGTTGTGCTTCCTTTCTTCCACGGAAGACACTGGGGCAAAACAAGAAGAAAAATGTTGACAGTAACACTGAGAAATAAGCATAAAAAGATACTGCTTTTTCCTACTAAGGTGCTCAGTTCTGTGAAATATAATTTGACTGGCTTTAGATTAACAAAAAAGTGTCTCCACCTACCACTCCGAACAGGAAGCAATTAGCAAATTGACTCCATTAACACCCAACAAGGTTGAAGAACATAGTTCTCTTACCTCTGAAACTTCATTTCAAGCAGCCTGATGACTCAGAATTCCTGAGGAATCAGGAAAAATAAAAATGTACCCCAAAGCTTAAATTCTGGTGGAGACAGTGGCACATGAGTGTGACAAATAAACTATTTTTCATTGGTCACAAACTACAGAGCCACCGATGTAAAGACAGAGAAATGTATGTCACAGCATTGCATTCATTGCTCAGGCTGATTACAAACACCTCCAATCCTTACGTAGATGTCATTATCCCAGTTGTAAAGACTGAACTGGACTAATTGACTTGCATAAGGGTTCACGAAATCTGTGGCAAGGCTGAGATAAGCAATCAGGAACGTTAGCCTGTAGCCCCACACTCAATCCACTTGATAATACAGATCATCATCTTTGACAACATCAGGATGGAATCGAGAGCTGTTGGCAGCCAGTAAAGAAAACTTTAGTACTAGGGAGTGGAGAGATTTTGGAGAAGTCTAGCATGGGAAGAGTAGCATCAAATAGGCACCAAGGACTTACCTGCGACTCCACAGCAGGGTACAGAACAGAGACAGACCTATGGAGACTGGCTTGGGATACAGCTTGGGGTGTTTGAGGAGGTGTTCCTGCCTCTCCTTGCCTGACTCATGGAGACTGGTTTTCTGCCTTCAAAACAGATAGAACCAATTACTTCCTTCTTTATCAATCTTGTCCAAGACTGTGATCACACTAATACAGGAAATGCCTCTTCACATGCTCCTGAGAAGCATGCAGCCTATATGTTGTGGATTTTCAGTTGCTACTGTAATACAAGAATTAAAAAAACCAGATCTACGTATTATACCATTTGCTGATCACAAGAAACCTGGTGATACTTTTTAGAAGACCTTGATTCACAGGAGATCTTGATTTTTTTACCTTTTTTTTTATTTTTTTAGGAAAGCAGCTTGACTGGAAAATTTAAAAGCTTGTGGTTGCTTTAGTTTCCCCTGGGAAGGCAAAATAAAGTTTGCTAGACAAGCACACTGCTGCAGCACTGAAGTCCAGGCCACGTTACTAGCTAGATGTGCAGTCCGGAGGAGTTTTTTCTGTTTTCTGTAGGACCCCTCTGAAGTCAAACACCCCTTAAACCTTTACTAGGCTAGACTTTCACATTGACAAAGCCAACACTGTCTGCAACTCCAAGTGAAGAGACTGAAGAGAACTCTGGGTCCCTTACTTACCAGAAGCCATCCAAGCTAAATGAGTAAGATAAATACCTTACTGTAACAACAGAGGAAGTTGGGTCACAAGTTTTCACAATTGCCCGAACTCTGAAAAGTCTGATGAGCAGCAACAAAGAAACAGAGTGAGATGGTTAAGGGTACATTCGATTCCTCTTTGTTATCATGTGTCATCAGTCACACTGACATCTGGAGTCCATTACACATCTATGGAATGGTTTTAAATAGCAAGAGGTACAAGTTCAGTATGTGACGTGAAAAGTAAAATGGTCAAACCCTGTTGCATCACTAGCAAACATTAGCAAGCGAAAGATTTATCACTGCAGGCTTTGCTTGCTTAAGTGCTGTAGTCATGAAATGTAGATGGAAGACTCATCGCTAGGTTACCTCAATGAAATCTTATCACACACTACCTCACTAAAGTAGATACCAAGCAGCCACACCACGCACTGCAAACACACATTCACTGCTGCAGTGCTGCTGCTGCTTGTTAGCTCGGTGTGCGGTAACACTCAAATTCTGCACTGAAAGTCTGTAAGGAGCTTTTCAACAAGAGGTGAGCCAAACTAAGGCCAATGCCAACACAACGTGGACTCCAAGAGACAGAATCAGTGCTTTGGGACAAAAAAAATACCACCAACCAAAAAAAAAAACACCAAAAAAAACCCGAACAACCAAAAAAACCCAAATGTATGCAAAGGGAAAACTTAAATATATTTCTGAAAACAGAAACATATAAAACCAGTTGATGTGATCAGTACAACACAAATGCAGAGGAAACCAGTCTGGAATCCAAAAGCTTCAATGCATGGTAGGATTAATTCTGAATATAAGCCTTACATCACACCCTTTTAACTGTCAAAAACAGAAATGAAAAGAGACTAGTCTCTGCCAACTACTGGCTCATTTGCATTAGAATTCTCCATACCCCAGCATTAACATTCTTCTTTTCATGTATTCAGCTCGCTTGTATTTTGCAGATGCTCAGATCACAGACGCATTTGAAAACCCCTTCCTATTCAAACCCTTTGTTCTAGCCCTCAGAAAGCAGCAGAAAGGTGATGAAGATATCCTGTTCCTTTGCACAAAAGGAAATATACCCACCAAATACCCCATATTAAAAGAGCAGCCTGCTCTGTAGTTAAATGATGCCTTTCTTCATAGAAGAGAGCAAGGCAATTTTTCAGATACAATAATCACACACAAGAGATCTGCACCTGCATTTACAGCAGCTTGGGTAAAACCACCGGTCCGACTACCTCAGACAGAAGGCTCAGAGTGCCTGCGGAACCCCAGGGAAACCTGGCCTTTCCTTAAGACCTTGGCATTAGAACAAGCCCCAGAAAGCAGCACTGCTCTGCTCTTGTAGGAGCGACTTTCCCTCCCGATTACTACGCTTAGGCACCAATTCACCTTCCCTCATCATTCACAGAGAATTTTCTTAATTCAGTGGTCAGGCAGCTATTAAAAAAATAAATAATCAAAATATTATCCAAAAAGATATCCCTGCACATTGGCATCTCCCACCAGACCTACGTCTCTGCCTCATTTCCCCCAGTAACTGTCCCTTCTTTAAAGCCTGAGTTTCTTTTTAAACCTAACAGGTAAATTCCAGTATCCTGTTTTGCTGATTTCTTCCTCTTGTGCTGAAGAGTAAACTTTTCAGCATTGCCAGTTCTGGCAGTGTTCCCCACTAACCTTCAGACCTTTTCAGTAAGCAGGGCTGATCCTGAATCATGTTTTCATTTCCTGTTTTGCCTCCAAGTGTTCACCTCTTGTGAGACAGCAGGTTAGTTATTCAGAACACATGTGTAGTAACCAGGTCAGCAACATAATATTTATAAGTCTATTAATGCACAACTGCTAATCATCGGAAAACAGGACTTGGTGATAGCTCAAGAGGTCATATATTCCTCTGGCCCAGGGCAAGATCAATTTTACCCATGTCATATCCAACAGATATTTACCAGAACTGTGCTTAAGGTCGTTAATGGTAGGAACACTACAGCAGCCTAAGGACATATATCTCGGTCTTACTGATAACTCTTACATTACTAAGCTTTTTCTAGAGCAAAACTTCCTTGACAAATTCTGAACACCCTTTACTTTTTGTCCCATTATCAATGGGGGGGGGGGGGCAATATCTATATATCTATCTATATATATAATGCATATATTCTATTAATTCCAGCAGCCATTTACACAGAAGCTTGTTTCTGTTCAGTTTTTTCTTTAGATTGAAATGCTTCTATTGTTTTAACAGTCCTTACATAGCATGATGTCGACATCTCTGATGTTTTCATTGCTGTCTTCTGGATATTTTCCAGTTCATCCATGTTTTCCTGCAGAACAGCACCTGAAATTGCAACTATTACACTGTCTGAGGAGCTACCACTGCATCAGAAAAGAAAGCTACTTTACAGGGCTTGCAGAGATAATTCCATTTGTACAGCCTAGTATGATGTTAGCCTTTTCTGCAGGAGCATGACATTGTTGATTCCTATTTAGCTGGAGATCTGTTTTAATTCTGTAATCCTTGTCTGAAGCACTGCTGCTTATATTTGTCTTCCCCTTTGTTTGTATTTTCTGCATTTTATTATCCTTCCTAAGAGAGGCAGTACTTTTTCCTACCGATTGTCATCTATTTTTTCTGGACTATTTCTCTAATCGACCTCATCACTGCAGATTGCAGTGTTCCCTGACTTATTTATAGCCCCAGTCAATCTCACATTATTTACTCAAAGCAGAGCCAATACAAAGGTTTTCCTCACATCTTCTGCAAGTTGAGTTTTAGGTTTGAAGCCTGTGACACAGGTCGGGGCAGAAGGTGCAGTCGCAGCTGCTCCTATCGCATCTCTACCCCCTGCTCCAAAACCTGCCCGGAGATGGGCAGGGAGCACTGGCTCCCAGAACCCAGGGAGTAGCTGCTGGGAAAGCTGCGGCACTGCCCCCTCTAGTGTTGGTCAGATGGCGCAAAAGTCTTAATTGAACTTTTTAATTAAGCTTAAAAGGTTCGCGGGTTCAAGCACAAAAGGTGCCAGACCAAACTGGGCATCGACACCAGGTGCTTAACTAAGCTCCTAACGCGACTCCCACGTCTGTGACAGCAGACTGGCCACCAGCCAGATCCAACTCATCTTTGAGTCTTTTCCAGACAGTTCCCTGCAAGTAGTTTTTAGGTCAGCCCAGTTTGGAATGCACGAGAGGTTGGCTTTGCTATTCCTGTACGCATTGGCTGTAAAGAATGAGAGTGCAGTAGAAATAGTATCTCCTCGTCATACTTCCTCTCTGTAAATGAATGCAGAAGATTCAGGAACACAGCGTGTTTTGCCGTGGCATCTGAGAGAGACAGAAGGAAGCAGTAAGTTTGTATTGCAAAAGAGTATTGTCTGTAACAGTCTCCCCTCACAACAGCAGCTGCACATCCCCAAGCCACTGGGAAATACAAGAGACTTTGGAAACTATAAATCCTGGTATAAATCATGTCTTGGAAAAATGCTGCTGGCTGTCAGCCTCTCTGATCCTTAGAACTGGTGGGAAGAGCCTGCTGTGGAAGAGAGGGTTCACCTCTCTCCAGGGACTTGGGGGTCGATGTAAATCAGACCCTAGCAGGAAAAATAAGAGGGAAAAAAAAAGCTGACAAGGACTCTACTGGATGAGTAGACCAGTGAAAGGAAGAAGCCCCAGGTACTCATAGAACTTCACCCTGCTGAGCTTTCTTCTCTCAGATCAGCAGGTCTGAAAGACAGGTTTTGAGGAGAACACATCACACCCCCTCTGGAACAACTTTCTTACAGTCTGTAAGGCAGAGCTGGAGAAGCAAAGTTAGGCTTGCTCCAGGGATGAACCACAGTAAGAGGTATAAAAGATCCCAGGCTCCTTCCACTGCATGCCCTTTAGTGCCCCACTAGCTGCCTTTCCCAGGTGTTCACCACGACAGGACTAGGGCAGAGAAAACATTTCCTACCTTTGGTACCTCATGTGCCATGGGCCACACCTCGACATTGAGAAAGCCCCCGACTCTTGCAAAGCATTATAGACCTTTGCAGGACCAGCTCCCAGGCCAGACTGGCCCTCGGCAGCAGGTGGCAGTGGAAGCCGCAGCCCGGTGCTTTCCAGCAGACACGTTTCCATGCAATGCAGTCAGATTCTGTTCCATCACACAGCAGGCAGAACGCGGTTTTCATTCTCGTCCCGGGAAGAAGTCTTGCAGAAGCTGATTATGGAGCCAAATACATCGGCTGTATCAGTTTACAGGGTTGTGCCCCACTATATTCCGTGGGTGCCAAGTGTGCCAGTACAGGGGTCTCTGTACCTCACCTCACCAAGCAGCTTGCAGAATCGAAAGCCTCATGTTACTCATCTCCAAAGTGCCACTTTCTCCACATTCTAAACACATTCTGCTAACACGGTCTATTACATGATATTAAATCACAAGTGCATAATCTTTTTTTTTTTTTCGTAGAGAAGAGTTGAGGTTTTAGCTCTACTTTAATACATGACCATAAAATTAAGAAATACCCTCCGCTAACCTTCACCTATGGCAAGACAGGCTGTATAAAAGCTCCCCGCTTTGGCAATTACATTAGCAGTGTGAAGCTGCAGAGGAAGCAAGATTTAATTGCACAGGGTTCTGCCTACAAAGTAATAGGAATCAAAATTCATAGCTAGAAAGGTGCTGAAGAACCTTAAAGTCTTGTTCCCTTACGTCTCTCATATTTGTTTCTTTTCATAAAATACATCAGGAAATTCATGCACATTCTGTCAAACATCACACTGAACCCAAAACTTCAAATTTCAACTTAAGTAACCAGAAATCAAACTACTTAGATCTAAATTAACATGTTAGTTACACAGTTATGACTACAAGGTCAGAAGTCAGACCTCAAATGTCATACAAGCCTAGAAAAAGCAGAGTATTTGATGTTCACATGTGGCATAAAAATTCACATAATCTTCAGTTCCCAACAGCTGAAGATCCTGTGCCTGAGTGCTCATGCAAGCAAAGCTCCTCAATAATGCATGGAACTACTATGAGCTGGTCCTTAATGCACATGCTTGCTGTCAGGCCCACCAGGCTTTTGATTTGAGTCAGCAATAGTGCAGATAGCCATTCTGAAGAGGGGAGGATACAAACTGGAATCACTTGCAGCCTGTTACACCAATGGATCTTAAATAGCACTGGACTACTAATGAAAGTTGCTGGCTTTGTGACACGGAAACGGGGGGAAAGATAGAAATAGTGTATGAATGAGTTAAACTCTGCAGAACCAACGTGAGGACATAAAGGTTTTGGAGTTCTTAGCAGTTGTACTGCTAACCCAAACTGCACATTTTTCACCCAGTGAACACCACAAATCGTAACTGATGATTCTGGCTGAAGTGGAAAGAACTGACAGAATAATTTGGAATGTAAGGGCGAGGATCCAGCCACCTCACCACAAAACAGGGCCAAGAGTTTTAACTTATGGTTTTAGTAGAGAATGAGAAGCTAGCCCTGTTAATTTAAGCTGTACAAAACTTGGTTAGGAAGTTTCACTTTCACCAGGATCAGAGCTGAGGTCAGAAGGCTGCCTGGTTCCCATCTGGTCTTTCTGGTTAAGTTACTCTTTGCATATAGAACTGTGACAAGCTTCAAAGGACAAGAATGCTCCTTTTGCTTATGAAAGTTTAACTTTCAATTCTGAGAAGCTGTTTCTTGAAGTCTATCTGTAATTGCTTGATTTCCTGTCACCGTGTCTGATGCTATCACTTGTTGAAGTAAGCCACGGGAGGAGAAAGATAGAACTGCTCAACAGGACTATTTTTTAATTCCAACATTACTTAGCACTGCAGACACCAGCCTGGCCACTGCACCTCGCTCCTTTTCCTCCACACTGAACATTCTTAGCTCTTCTTCCTCTCTTCAGCAATACCTCATACCCTGGGCAGTTCTTTCACATTACTTGACAGCACGAACCTGGGACAAGCTCTGACAAGCTTTTCAGAACGCAGAGGGTTAAACACACATCTGATGCTAGCAGGAGATGAAATATAGAATGGTTCAATTAAGCGATGCAGTCATCCTTGGAAAAGCTCCCAGATCTCTCATTAGCGCAAAGTGGTGTCCATCACTCCCAGAGCTGACACTCCTTGAATACTTACTGTTCATTCAAGAGCTCAGATCCCAACTAGGCAAAAAAAATTACAAGAAAGCATATTCCAAACATTTTTGTTTGATATAAGAAGGCGGCTGAAATAACCTTCCATGAAGTGAGCTGTACCTAGACCACTTTGTCCACTACTTAATGTCCTCTGGATATTAACATAGTATTCTCAGCACTTCCAATGTATAAGAGAACACAGTGCAAAAAACCTTTTCATTATAAAGCTTGAGTAATTTTACATGCCAGATGTTGTCTACCACTCACTCTAAATCTTGTCTTGTTCTTCCCATTGGATTAAGTACCAGCTCCAGGGAGCCAAGCTTCAAATGTGATTATTCCCATTGGGCCTTGTTTCAGTTTTGTTTGTAATATCACAAAAAGTAAATCTCTAAAATAAGATAAGGAACTCTGGTGAAAAATCAATGGAGATTTCAATAAATATATGCAGTTACATATTGTTACAGTATGACTCACACTGTCAAGCACCAGCCAGGGTAGACAAAGAGCTGCTGCTGCCTACTTGCACTTCACTCGACAAGAATCCTTATTTTGCAAAAGAGACTAAACCTAAGTATTAGAATTCTATAGATCTTAAAATACTTCGCTTTTGTAAACAAGGACTTGGAATTTATGTGATGGTTCTATCAGATACAAGAGTAGCTCTCATAGCACTAGTCCTTTCCACTGCAGAAAGGTACTTCCCTGTGCTGCTCGATAGAAGCGGACGGAGTCTGATCTTAGCATGAATACCTTGTCAATCAAAATGCCTTCATTAGAAACTCCAGATCCCAATCCCTACTTAAAGCAGAGGAGGGAAGCTAAAAAGAGCAAGCACTTTGGATTAGAGCTGTGACAGAGCATGTCAAAAACGTTGAGAGGGCGTTCAGAAATATTGGGGAGTGAGCAGAAAGAAGTGCAGGGAGTTACTGCGGCTCTTCCTGACCTGCACCCATTGTTTTCTAAATAAGGGTTGGACTAAGAGAGCCTGCTCCAGCTAACTCTGACTGATTTTAACCTCCCCACCTCTGCCACCTGAAGGTTTTACTTAAATTAGTAAAGAAAATCCCTATTAAAAAAAGTAAGCATTAGGAAAAGCTTGTTCTGTTTGTAAGTCTTGATGGAAAAACCAGAGCATCTTCAATGGACTCCACAGATACATGAAGGAGAAGTTCCACGTACTAGGAACACATTGCAGCCAAATTCAGCACAGGCTGCTCTATCATACACTGACCACCCATCCTCATTGTGGTTTATACCACCAGATGGAGCTGCACTGTTTGTGCTTCACAATTCTCATCAGAGCTCAGCATTTTACCATCTTGAATAGCTCATCCTTTTTAACAGACTTTTTTTTCCTCTCTTATCTATTTTGCCATTTAAAAATCTGTTACATCAAATGAACTCCCCATTTTCCACTTCCAGCTCCACATGAATACATCTCGGGGTCAATCACATCTCACTGCACTAATCTAAAGCAAATGGCTTGTGAATAATTAAAGAAAGAAATAAGATGCTCTTTGTTCTATTTCACAACAAAATTGACTTGGTTTAAGCCTGGAGTTACTTGAATGAGTATTTTGCGGACAGTTTCAGAATCACTCCACTTTGCCTTCCTTTAATGAACGACATACTTCAAACGGGCCCAGATTATCAGAGGGGAAGTGCTCTGCAACACCAGCTCCCAATCTGGGACCCCACAGTTGTCAGTATTCAACAAGACTTCAGGAATTGCCACGGGAAGCATCAGCTCGAGCTCTCCTGTTTCCCCCAAACTGATTTAACCCATAAAGCCAGTGTTACACGAGGAAACTTCTCCCCAGCCTGCGTTTCAGCCCCCAGGTTACAAACTCACAGGCAGCAAAGCGCAGCTCCAGCTGTGAGTGAGGCCCTGCGGTCAGGAGGCCAGCAATCTGCCAGCCATGTACCATGGCCTGTCAGGAAACAGGAACCACAGACTGTCCCAGCGGCGTTTCCTCAGGAGAAGGGTTAACACCAGCAGCTAAGCCTGGGACAACATCCAGCCACATCAGCATCAGGGCCTTCATTTTCTCACTCCAAGTGACTGAGAGAGCAGGCCTGTGGGTTTTGATTTACCGGCGGATCAGGCTTCACAAGAACAGCAAGAAAAGAGAAAGACAGCACCCAGTAATGTTGAAGACAAGACAGAGAGGCAGAGCAGGACTGTTTTTAACTTGTCAGGTACACTGGACCAGAGTAGCAGCATTTAAATCCTCAAACAAGAGTTGCAGAAAGGAGCACATCTGACAGGATGCAGGGGGCTGCCGTTTGATGGCTGCTCCCATCGCCGAGCGTACAGGGAATTCTCCTGTGACAGGGCCACTCAGAGCAGGGGTGCCAAGGGAACAGGCAAAGCCCCCCCGTTCTGCAACAAACTGAAATCTATTCTTTATTATTTCCAAACTTTCTTCAGCTCTTCTTCCTCCCTTTCTCGTACAACCCCAAACCAGAAAAAACTCCAGATTCTCACACACTTGGGAAGAATTATCACACATTGGAATGTACTACAGGTAGAAACTGACCCATTCAACTCGCATCCATTGAGTGGCCTCATGTTTAAAGCAGAATCAGACTTTATAAAGATTACATGAAGAGAATAAAAACAGAGCATCACAATGCAAAACAGCCAACTCCCTCAAATCTGAATTCATGGTTACACCTACACTAAAAACAGTGTTAATCAGAATACCACACAGCATCCCGATATGGTTCAGACCAAGATGCAGAGAACTCATCAAATGTGACAGGTTTTATTATTCTTTATTTACTCTGCCACTTCCCAGAGACCAGATAATTCTATTTTTAGCTCTTAGGAGGGCATAATTCAATCAGTAATTTTAAGTATGTTTCACAGCTGATTTAAAACATGGGCTCCAGGGCACTGAATGGTCAAGAGTTAGAAGGCCCAACTCAGGTCTTGTCTTCTAACTGCACTTAGAACCTCAGATCTTCAAAAATACATTTAATTAGCTAAAAAATTAAAGGCCATGAGGAGCAAAGAAAAGATTTAATTAGAAGTTTTAACTCGAGGTACTGAGATTGAGATACCTGTTACCTTTTCCCTCACTTGACTGCTTCCTCCCAGCTCCATGAGAGGATTCTAGCCCCACAGAAGTCCATTCTAGTACCATGACACTTTCCAAGCCAGATCCAGACAACTGTAACCTTTCATCCCACCTCCACACCCACCTCAGATCCACCAGTCTTGTCCACCTTCATCATCTAACATGCTTCATAACCATGTAAGGTTTCACTCCATCCTCCTTTGCAGAGACATCACTCCTCCTCCCTTCATACATCTAATACTGATCAGGAGCTCACAGGTAAGAAACCGCAAGCGCTGCCAGTAAGACCAAGGAGAGACAAACTGTTCTCTTACACAGTAGTGTTCTCAGTTCATGAAACCTTGCTCTGGAGATTTGCCAGCAGCTAGGCAAAGCTGCGTCTTGGAATCCACATCCCAGAATTTAAGTCAGAACCTATTCAGAGCCTACAGGAGGGTTGCTATAGGTAAGATTCTGTAAGTTATTTCCATTTGGGTACCGATCCAAGCGCACCCTAAAATTAAAGGCATTCAAAGCTGAAAGACTTGGCCCAAAGTCAAAGATGCAAGAGTTCAGTGATTCTCACTTTGCATACCCATTTTTCTTCAGTTACAGCTCTCCAAATAATTAAGCATACAGATATTTAAATAATATAGTTTAAAGTTGCACATCTAACAGAAGCACTGTCTGTAATAAGAGGCACTTTCAGCTGTTTGCATTTCAAATAAATTGCACTGCACATGAGCCTCTTGACACAAGATGTCTTGGCAGATACTTTATTGCCAGCAAAGGCATTCTGAGCACAGGCAGGAAGCAGTAATTCAACATATGGATAGAGATTAAGGAAGGTAAGGCAGATCATGTCTGCACTGATTTTATTATAGACTAGACAAAAATCACATCTGAAACATCAGAACAAAAATATACCATGTGAGTGGAAAAAACAGCTACACCATTTGGAACTGGAAAAGACTAAATTTGAAATTCCCAAATTTAAGCATTTCCAGCCAGGAGTTACTTACCAGTATTCTGCACTCCAGAAACCCAAAGCTCACAGTTAACTGCTGTTAGTTAAGTAATGTCACCATCATATTTTCCATACTTGCAGCTTTTAAAAACTTCTCTGTTGAGGCTGAGAATTTCCATGTTTGGTATGAAACCAAGTCATGGCACTGGTATTTCTCTTGGTTGATGTGAAGAGGGAAAATCCACTTTTGTTTAGGTCAAAACAAGAGACTCTACCCACTAGAAATACACAACCAAACCCTCAAGTGGACCGATACACCAACTGCCTTTCAGCATCTCTTGTTCAGGAATTTGCTTCTGTGCACAGAAAATACTCTTTTTATTTATTTTTTTTCCTCCTAGATATAACGCTGCCTTGTGGACTTTTTTCTTACTGAGCATTAAAATGACAACTACTTACCCTTCTCAATATCTACAGTAAGGACAGCTAACAATGACAGAGCTTATTTGGCCAGATCCTCAAGTGGCAGTAACACAAGATGTTCCACTCAATTCTTTTCCTATTAAAGGACACAAAAGTTTTTTAAAAGTTATAAACATTTTGCTCCGATTTCCTCCTTCAGGTGCTACACTTTATATTCCACAGAGCATTTTGGGGACGTATACCACATGAATCATACTAGCTACTTCCATGTGGAGTTTGAGCCAAGAGAGCTGCCAGCAGATTGTGATTAAGCTCTAGAGTAGCTCTAGCCATCAAACCAAAAAAAGTCCATCTGAAATAGTTAAGAATGGAAGAAGCAAAATGCCTGCAGCCACTAAGTTCCACCAAGCTCCACGTACTTGCCGTTCAGTGTCAGCACGTGCTGCACATTTACACGTACGTGTGCTGCTGGCGACGCTCTCCAAGAACAAAAATGGAGAGGTTTTTCAGTTCACCTTACAACTGCTTTTAGCTGTAAAACAAGCCCCACATCCCTTCGTATGAATACACACCTTTCTAACACACGGCATTCTCTGCCCAAATAAAAAGCCAAGCCACTTTTAAAATACCATTTGTTTGGGGGCAGCGTACGCTTCTCTCGCCTGCTTATTTCGTAACTCAGATCCTGACAGAAGCTGTTTGGTGGGTTGAACAAGAAGCTGCAAAACAGATCAGTCAAAACTCATGTCAAACTGCTTTATTACATCTTAAATAACATTACATTTTAATATAGTATCTATCTTGCATCCAGCTTTCTTGAAGTACACTGACTTTAAAATTAAATACAAAAGGTGAAGAGGGATACAGGGCGTGGAGAAAGCTCTACAGAGTAGTCTCATGAAAGAGAGTAAGAGGGAATTCATCTTTTATGCCAAATCCAGGCCTAACGCACAATTACAGCACATTTTTGTACAGAATGTTGCAGAAAAAACAAAATGGAGAAAAGCTACTACTGCTGCTAGGAAGGAGCATTTCTGGATACAGTGAGAAGATAGGAAAGTTTAACAGAACAATCTGCTGTCCAAACACTGCTGCTTTTAACATTTTATTTGAAAAGAAAGCCAGGAAAACCTGCTCATTACAAAAATGACTCTGATCAGATGCAAAGGACTTATCCTACAAGAGGAACTGGCTGTGAGGAACTGATTTATAAAGAAGATGGTCTAGGTTCCCTCCTCCCACACCCCAGAATCTTTGACAGCGATTGTTTGAACAGGCTGTTTCTTTAAAAAAAAAAAAGTGACTTATCACGCTACTCCAAAACGTGCATAGCTTTGTACTTGAGTTCTTCATAGATTTATGCACAGAGTAGCAACAATAAATGAATACAGCGACAATGGTTACAGTTTTTAAACAGGTTATTTCTTCAAAGAAAAAACATCTAAGGACTTAGTCCAATATGCACTTTTTAGCATTTCTACAGCATGCGATTCTAAGAGTAAACCCACCCAATATGGCAAACAATCAAAAAAGGTTTTTTTTTTTGTTTAACTTAGAAAGTTCAAGATCATTATTTTCAAAACATTGATTTGTACATCATTTCATACACAAAGAATTGACTCAATACCCAAGTGTAGGATAGGTCTCTTTTGAAAACAGAGATTCCTGGTTGTTGAGACTTATAGGATAGTGTTAGGATATATAAACTGCCCTTTCAAGTGGACAAAACCAAAACAGATTAAAAAAATCAGTGTGGTGAAAAACAGGGGGGCAGGAGGGACCAAGGATTGCATTTGTTACCCATAAAAGGTGAAAGGATTCTTTAAACAAGCATTCATTACCTTTTACAGCATGTGCTTGGTTACCTTACTGCTTAACATTATCCTATATATGCCAAGTTTTGTGCAACAATTATCTGTGATACTAGAAAACAAAATAAAAAAAATTAGGGACTAAATTTACAGCGTTAACAACCCCCAGATGCTCTGGGCTAGGACTCCCTTGTTTTGCTCAATTAAATACAGAAAGAAATGCATTTAAAAAGGAAACTTGAAAAAAATCCTGCTACAAACATGAATTTAAAATTTGCAAGTGAGAGATAAAGTCCTTAACTTCAACTTGGAAACTACAGTGAAAGCTGTTTCACAATTATGCTCAAGTTTATTTTCTGGTCATGCTCTTATGATAGTGTTTCATTTTTAAATTCTCAAGACAAAAAAAAAAAAAGAAAAAAATGGTCCCAAAAGGAATGCACAATTTCATTTTGCTTACAACACAGAAATTCTTCTTGGAAAGGTAATTGTGCTCTTCATTTCAGCAACAGGAGACGGAAAAGATCTTGCCCTTTGAAGTTGGGGAGGATGGGGGTCCAAGTTAGTATGGTTGGATTGGATATGCTATCATTTTTAATTTTCAACCGTTGGAAACTTCTTCCAGTCATGGAGTCCGCCGCTCTTCTGGCACACAGAAAGATTTATTAGGAGTTGCACTTAGATAAACTGTAATCAAGTTTCAAGCTTTCCTCTCGCTCCCCACTGATGCATTCAGCCATTATCTGCCCATTTTCAAGAACCAACCCAGATTCAAAAGACCAAACAGTCATTTCTGCCAGGAAAATAAAATACGCCAAAAATTGTTCATCACATTTTGGTGACTTTCCTAATCTGAACTCTAAGCTTGCAGCACCTGTAAACCAGCAACGTATGGACCTGGAAAAAGCATTCTGAACACCAAACAAGGACAGCCTTAACTGACTGGATACATACCTACTTCAGTTCCAGATCTTGAGGAAGCTGTCCCATGATCCTGTTGCCACTGCCATACCATCATCAGTCACACCTAAGCAACTGACACGGTTATCGTGACCGGCAAGGACACCTATAAATAAGAACGTGTAACAACCACATTACATTACTTTGATGATTTCCTCTTTCAGTTCAAGTAACACAGAGGCACGCACATTTGGATTAGTCAACCTAAGACATTCAGAAATCCTCAACAAACACGGTTGGAATTTGTAAAAGCTTTTGATTCTATAAGCACAAACTTAGCTGTAACTGGGTGGGTCGGCAAGGGGGTAATTCAGGAAATGCATCACTCCAGAATTTTCCTTGGATATTCCCCATGTCATGACATTTACTGGTTTCTCCTGAGTTGTGAAATCACAGCCCCAAAAGTTCTGCTGCTAGTGTCATTAGCAACAGGTATAATCATCCAATGCATAACCCTTAACATTTCCTCTCCGTAGTGACAAAAATCAGTTAGATTTTACAGTTTCTTAAAATGTGTAAAATCAGAGGTTAAGCTGAATTATGTTATGATCACTAAAGCATTTTTCATCTAATTTTATCTTACTACATGTACCGGCACTTCCCAGACAAACTCCTACATACAATCTATTTGTCAATATGGAGCTCTGCTACAATTCAATTATAGTACCATTAAAAAAAATGAATTGAGACATTAAACAGAAAAATTAAAATTAAGGGAGCCAGCATTTTCCTCTATCCCCTTTAACAGTTTCGAGGAGTTAAAAAGAAAACCCAATTATCTTCAAGCTCTTCCCAGTCCACAGAACTGAGCTAAGATATTCTTGACAGACTTAATCTTTCCACAAGAATTACACTGCTCATAGGACTCTCCTCATTCATATTTTGGGCTTTTCCCCTCCGTTTACTCTTCCCCAATAGAGAATACAAAGTAAGTCAGTTTTAGTTCTTAAACTACCATGTTTAAAAATTAGTATTTTTTAACTGTTGAGTAAAAACGACTACTTCACACACAAGAATCCTTAATGTTTGAAGTAGTAGCATTTCTGATATACTTTATAAAAGCAGTAATGCTTTGTGAGTAACACCATTAATCTCCAGATCCTATTAAATCCATATAAGTGCTTAAACCCCAGCACAGAATTGTGCATTTCTGCAGAAACCAAATCCCAAGTGTTGAAGCAGATGATACAATCTGGAGGAAGTCAGCACAATACAGAAGCCACCTGCCAGAGCTAACAGAAGTACCTAGGAGTTACCTAGAATTTTATGTGGAAATAGCATTAATACATCAAAATTCAGTCTACCATCAACTTCAGTAAAAGTGCTGCAACAAAGAGAGGGCCAAGGAGTCTTACACAATTTGAACTGAATATGTAACCACAAGGGTGTTTAATATAGAATCAGGCATGATAGAAGTGTCAAATCTACTCAGCAATCTTAAGTCTCAACATTTCAATCAGCAGAACAATTGACAAAGTAGTAATTCTAATCAGTTCTGAAACTTGGCAATACAGGATCACACTTTATGACTACATGGCTGACACATAAAATGCATTTCAGTACTGAAATAATGGCATTTAGCACCATTAATCTGCAAAAAGAACCAAATGCTATTTTACAATGTTTGTACTTAAAACCAAAAACATTTTACCTGCTCTATCAGCTTTCAGTGTATCCCAGACATTGCAGTTGAAGTCATCATAACCAGCTAGGAGGAGACGTCCGCTCTTGGAAAATGCTACAGAGGTGATGCCACAGATGATGTTATCGTGTGAATAAACCATAAGTTCCTGATCAGCCCGAAGATCAAAAAGCCTGCACGTAGCATCATCTGAGCCTGTGGCAAATGCATTGCCATTTGGGAAGAACTTCGATGAGGGAGCAGGGAGGGGAAGGAAAAAAAAGACATTTATTTCAGAGTTGATTCCTCTGACTCACTGAATATAGCATTTTGTACAGACCACGTGGAAAGAGAAAGCAGCAAAGAAGAGTCTATACCTCTGCACTGCTGGGATATGGGCAAAACCAGGTAAGTAATTAAAAGCATGTGAAGAGCAGCCACTGCTTCCATTTGCCACATAGGATCAATAGTTGTACAAATTTCAGGTACTTTCCCCAGCTACAAAAATTGACTGAAGAAAATATGCCATACTACTACATCATACTGTACATGCTTATGAGCCAAGCCCAGAGAAACAGAAAAGTGACAGTTGAAGTGCCCCGTGGTGTGCTGGGGTGGATACGTACACAGATGGCGTTGATGTCCGACTCGTGGCCGGTGAAGGTTTGCCGACACATTCCTTCTCTAACATCCCACAGTTTGGCAGAGGCATCGCAGGCACCAGAAACAAAACACCGGGCATCAGGAGCAAGGGACAAACTCATGACATCTCCAGTGTGCCCAGTAAATGTAGTTGTCTGCTGACCAGTTTCTATGTCCCAGAGAGCGCTTGAAAGAATAATTAAAAAGGCAAACAATCAACAAGTTGGTACTCCAGCAGAAGGTCTAGACAGCAATTCTTGTCTAAACCTTTTCATTTATATCACTGCTAAAAGGAGAAACTCCATAAAGTATTAACAAAAAAAAAAGTACACAGAGTAGAAAAAACACAAATGTTCTTGGTTGAACTATTTGGCAACGTTACAGGATAACTGTGCACAGAAATTTTTAAAAGCCATGACCAATTTTTAAATATTAAGGGTTTTAAATTCAAAAACAGTGCACAAAAATTAATGGCTGGTTATACACAAAGTTCTTGTGATATGTCAATGACTACTGCCCAGTACTACCACAAGTCTCAGCTAAAGCAGCAGTGGGGAAAAGCTACAGCAAAGGCTGAGTCAGCATTTCTTATTTTATGTGTAGCTTTGTGAGCTTTGTCTGTCATCTTAAAGCTGCACCACTTTCCCAAGACAGCAAAATCACTACTACAGTGGCAATCTAAGAGTATAAAAGGATGAAGAACATTTTTACCTCCCTAACGAGATGTCTAAACATTTAAGAATTTTTAATTTCTGTAATTTCTCACTAAACCAGCCCCATCAGTGGCAGATTTGCACTAGGCAAATGAGAAATGACTGTACTTCAATACTGTACTTTGAAGCTTGGCTGAACTGATGTGATGTCAAGGACAAACTCTTATCCAGACAACTGTAGAGTTACTACAATAACTCCTGAAGCAGCTGTATTAGAAAGAGCAAAATTTCAACAAATCCTGTTTGTTTGGGTTTGCAACAAACACAACACAATCAAAACATCAACATACGTTTAAAACATTTTTGTGTAAAACCCAGAAGTATATATTCAGTAGCTACTCAGAATCAGTGGACCAACAGATGAGCATTCAAAGAGACTGACACTGTGTAGGAGAGGTATTTATTAGACAACCTCTGCTATATGAAGTATTGCTTGGGAGAGCTGCAATGCTTTTAAGAATTAGATAAAAAAATCTATAAAAATAATTTGAGGTCTTTTTTGTTCAGAAGCTGGTATTTATTAAGACATACACCTACAGTCTCCTCAAAAAACCCATCTACTGTCACTGTTTTCTAGGAGCTCTTCTGAGTAACAACAAATTAAATTACGTATTAGAAAAATGCAGATAAGACTTTTAAAGTAATAAATACTGAATACTAAAGTTCAAGAAAAGTCTGTCTAATACACTTATTTCTGAACACCAAATAGTTATAGTAAAAAAATAAATAAATTCCCATGCCATCCTAACACAGATTAATCAGGTCAGGCTCTTCAGAAGATGGGCTCAACTGAACAACCAAAGCTAACAAACTTGAAAGTCCAAGTTTTCCACGTAAAAATGTGATCTGTGAACAATAATTAAATTTACTCCACTGGATAACTATTATATTTACATAGAAGAAAGTTCCCTTCAATAATAGAGTGTAGCTGTAAAAAGTCATTACTATCATACCAAAATTTTATTGCTTACCAAGTGGTGTCACCAGAGCTGGTAACAATTTGATTATCATCCAAGAAACGACAGCATGACAAGTATCCTGAAAACAAAATCAAAAGTTGATGAATAAAACCAGAGATTACCCTTCACACTGCATATTGGCTTCCTTACACGTTGCTTCCTAATCTCCTGAAGATGCAGCAGGAACTGCTATATAAGCCTAAAATACATCACAGACAATTTCTATACAATAAACTCAACATTCTGGACACAGTGTAGTTTTCTTTTTTCTGGACCACGCCCAGTTCAAGCACTCCACTCACACAGTTATACTCTGGTATCACAGCAAGTCAAGACTTCAATGTGAACGCTCTGAAGTGTCACTGCACTAACACACCACGTGCCCAACTATCAACGAAAAAGCCATTTCCAAGCTGGCAGGATGTAGCTAAGGTCCTGCCCGAGAAATAAAGGTGCACAGTGAAGTATATCCTTTAAAGTAGGAAATTAAATGTGAAAGATTCCCCATTTTGTTTTTTTAACTCTTCACCACATGCTTAGGTACCGTCGATCACTGTGAACAGGCACTCACCTGTGTGACCAGCTAGCTCACGGCTGACGCGTACATTCCCTTCACGAGTTTTCAAGTTATAAATGGAACAGATGTTATCAAGACCACCACAAGCCACATAATTTCCAGAAGGAGCATATGCACAAGTCATGACCCAGGATGAACGCAGGGGAATAGCATGCACCTGAAACAAACACAGTGATCTATTTCATCTGCGAAACAACTGGTTCAATAGTTTACCACCAGGAAGTTTTTCACCTCTCTCTCAAGACATACATCGGCTTTTTGTCAAAAGGACAAGAAGAACACAGTGGAAAGTCTTTGGCTGTTTAAGTACCACACTGTTTTGAGAGTAGCTGGCATATGTCGTGCGTCAGACGAAGTAATGATGTAATTAAAACCTCAGACTTGCCTTACCTCAATCCAGACTGACACAATTTTGGTAAAATCTAAATGACTTCATTTCTGTGCTTCGATTACTATTGGGTTATTATACAGTCAGGAGAAGAGTGACTTCCATGTATAGTCAGCAAACTGCCAGTGCCGGGGTTTAGCTGCTGTGCTATGAATGAATAAGTAAGGGAATTGCTGCTCTCGCTGCCATTTAAATCCTTCTTTGGAAACCCACTACAAGCAATCAAGCTTCATACTTAAATAACTACCCCATGTTTCCTTGTCAATCTGGGCTCAAAGAACTTTATTAAAGGCTGCAGCTAAACCTGTTGTGTTGTTAACTCTTTGCATTCATCCTTCAAATCTGTTAGTAGCATATTTAAGAAAGGGATCATATCTTTATACATATTGGGAGATTTTATGCAATATTAACAGTCTTCCTCCTTAAATAAACAGCAACAATTGCTGGCTGTTCCTCTGCTGCTGCAGTCTCCTACCAAGGAACTAATTAGAATAGTCACCTTGAACCACTTTATTTTATCATTAAGAAAATATCAATTTATGACAACTGTGTTACCTCCCGTGTGTGCTGGCTGGAAGTGACAAAAGAACATCTGCAGGCTGTCATTCAGGTATTTTAGCACTAACTGCTTCGAGGTACTAGTGACATTTAATAGTGTTTTAACACCAAGCTGTTTGCTACCTATAATTCCAGAGGGTTTGTGGTTTGGGTTTTATTGGCTTGGGGTTCTTTTTGTGTTTAACTCAATTGCTATTTCACTGAATCAATACTGCCAAGTATGGGTGGGGGGAGGATGTTTTCGCAGCTGAAAAGCTCGATTTCTGATTCTAGGAAAAAATTTAACCAGTCTAATAACAACCTCAGATTCCATTCCCCTCAGATATGAAAGCTGCTCTCTGCCTCTTGATGATGCCATGGATTAATTAGCATTCATATAAAAACTGAAGATACCAATATGAAAATCATGGTAAAATAATGACTTGTATACCATCTTATCTTTCAGTTGTTAATTTAGATCCCATTTACCTGCAAGCTGGGGTCAAGGGAGAAGGATGAAGGCAAAGTTCATTTTTATTTTTCAGTGTTATTACTCTCCAGTAAAGTCATGGATTCATTAGTGCCACAGCCGGGATTCAACAGTAATCCCAGCTGTAGGAAGCTGCTGCTGCAGTTGTTTGTTTCTGCTTCTCTCTCCCCTGTAGAATGCCATTTGCTCAAGTGCATTGGCAAAATTGATTTTAAGGCTATGATGAGCTAAGTCAGGAAAATGGATTTGAAATAAAATCAGTTCAATACTCCTGTGCACAACAGACATAAGCAGCTCTGCCAGCCGAACTCAAAAGGGGCAGCATGTGAATGGTTGCTGGCCCTGATCACAGTAACCATAACCAGGAAATACCCATCACTGCCATACAAAAGTAAGAGTAATGCTGAACTGCATCATGCCATGGCAGCCAGCAGGTGCTGACCCACTATATATGTCAGGTCTTTCATTACTTAACTACAGGCAGCAAATTACTATGGCTATGCTTAAACCTCTGACCATTCTGATGTAACATGCCAATTACTTCTTGTTTTCTGTTGACCAAAATAAATCAAAACATCCTCTAGGAATTAAGTATTTAATTGTTTTCCATTTGTGGTGCACATTTCCACACACAACACGCTTAAGACACTGCTGTATTCTTGAAATGTAAACTTCAGTGTTTTGGAGAATTCAAAATTTGGTCTTAGGACTATGAAAGTAATGCAGCCAGAATCATGACAGGTAACATTTCCTTCCCTTGCATTTACAATTGAATTCCACAGCAACATAGCAGTTAGGCTTACCTTGTTTGTAGTATAGCTGTCCCAAATTATAAGTTTGCCATCCTGGGAGGCACTAACTAGAAGCCTAGAGAGGAAACAAGAGGTAAACGCAATGATTGTAGGCAGACAAGAAGGAACATCTTTGTGATGTATTTCTCTCCACTATCAAGGCCAAGATACTTGAAACCATTTAAATACAGTCTGGCACTGCACAATTCAGTTATTAGCACTATAGAAATAATTTCCCAAGCACTCAGTTTCAGTGCTAAATATCATGTAAACGTGTGATGGAACACCTACACATTAACAAGTCTGACCCGAGGAGAAACTGTAGCCATTCAACTAATATCTCAGTCTTGAAAATTGAGGGTGAAAACTGGCATGGAATCAGTGCTTCTGTGTTCTACACACAAGCTTCAGATTCATTTGAGTTTGGGAATCTATGCTATCAACATGTTTTCCTTTGTCCTATTTTTAAAACAGGAATTTAAGTTCTAGGACATCCAAAAACTCTGAATGTCAGCACTGAAATACAAAGGAAACAAAAATGAAACTCAGCAAAGGCATCACTAATGAAAGGGGTAGTGTTCCTAAGATCTTTACACCACCAGCACCTCAATCCCTTACCCAGCAATCACGTGTGAAACATGATGCACCCAATTCCTTGTTCAGAGCTCTCTTACCTGCTTTTAGTATGTTTAAAGATAGATCAGATATGCTGACAAGAAAAGTCTGTATAGTCCTCATATTTTCTAAGTCATTTTGGACAACATACCCCAATGTGGTATTCAAATTTGTTCTGTGCATCTTCCTCTGACCATTTCCACGCTGAACAATACAGTGCAAGCACTCAAGTACTCCAGTCTCTCTGCATTAATTTTTTTTGCTCTAGGTTATGTTTTTTAGAGCTGGCTTGAAACACTTTTGCCAAAGAAGAAATTGAATCCGTCTTTTAAACAAGCTATGTGCCAGAGAGATGCCTGAAGCAGTGAATTCTACATATCTGTGGTAAATTAGCCCCTTTCACAGGTATAGAAAACTGAGGTGCGTAACACTGAAGTTTAACTCAAAGTATCAATTGTGTTTGTTCTGATTTTTAAGCACCAAGCAATTTAGACACTAGAAGCATACCAAACTGTGGATTATTTTTCGTGTTAAGGATGCATCCTGCAGTCTTTGTTAAGCTCTGGGCTGTTTTGCTGTAGGGTATTTGCTGTTTGCACACACACAAGAAGCCATGCAGCTGTCATATGGCACAGCTTGTTTACACAGTTTTGGTAAGAAGGTAGGTAACTTGAACAACATTAAGTTTCCTTTGAAAATCTGGACTGAGTATAAGGAGGCTGTAACTTCCTAACTCTTTAGCTGTAACTTGAAAATTCCTAAGAGGAATTTTTTTTTAATCTGTTCCTGCAAGGAAGCAGCAACAGATTTTAACTGAAGTTTGAAATTTTCTGCCATCAGTGTGCCTTAAAATTCTTGTAAATTAAAGAGAATTAAAGTAGCTGAAACTAGTATCATTTAGTTTCCCTCTGAGCAGCAGTAGTTTACAGGAAGCATTTAAGGAAAAAAAACCAAAAAAAGACTGATAATGAAATCTACCTCCACAGTTGCTCAGAATTCATGTGGTACCACGAGTATATTTTTTTTAGGCAAGTAAATGAAGACTGGTGTTTTGGAACCAACAAAAAAATGTGGATATAAGGAGGAAAAAAGTGATACTAAATGTTTCTGAATTCTCTTGGCTGAGATGTCTTAGAATTATCGGTTCCAAGTGGTAGGAACAGGAAAAATAAGACAGCCCTGTGCACTCAACTTTCCCAAGACCCGTGAAGCCACATGAACCGGTTCTGTATCCCCAGCACCCACCTGGAATCAGTCCCCCAGTGCATTGCATAAATTTTAGCCAGGTGTCCCCGCAGTGTTCTCCTAGTGCGCATCTGAATTCTCCCCACCGGGTCAATATTGGCTGTGATCTGAAACAGGAAGAGGGGTCATCCTCTGAATTTTTCACTTCGTAGTTTCAAAAGTAACACATACACAGTTACATTTAAATGAGCATTTCCATGCAGACCAAAGTCCCACATTTTGCATATTGACTGAGTTTTTTTTTAAATGGCCTAATCAAAAGTTACATCATTTGATGTAATATGGTTTTATCAAGTGAGGAAAGCAGCCTCTCTATTGCATATTACTTAGTTTAGGTCATCTCTTCTTAGACTTCTAAGATTTCAGACCTTCAATCTGGGTTTTCTACTCCCGTAGAGATAAAACAGGGTAGACTAATTTTTGTTTTCCAGAAGGGTGGCTGTGGGGAGGTATATCAGGCTGTAAACATGCCTCCACTTTTAAAGGATGAATTAGTAACTTGCTTTCAGATCAAACTGTAGCTTGATCCAAGTGTAGGATTTTAAAATTCATAATGTTCCTGATTTATTTAACTTCTTGAAGATAAAAGTAGTCTCTGGAATAAGTTAATACTCAAGTGAGAAGCAATCAGTTTAGTTATCCTTACACTGTTAAAGTGATTCTAAGTCAGTCTTCCAGTCTGGAGAGAAGTACAGTTTAAAAAACAAACAAAAAACCAACCCGAAGCAGTTCAACACACTTCCAGTACTGTTAAGTAGTAGACATCTCAACTAATCTGAGAGTTTGTAGGTTTATTTTATGGATATCTGCATACTTCTCATGTCACCATGTCAAAAATTCCTTAGCAAGTCCATTTGACTAAAGAGTTCTGCTTCTTTTCAAAGGCTATCAACACAGCTTAGGACTCAGATGAACAGCTAAGGATGTTTCCCTGACATAAAACTCCTTTCACAGTGGACATCTCTCATATTCACTAACACTGAAGCTTCCCTGGCCCCGCTCCTCATACTTTCACTCTGGAAAATAGTCAACATTGTGCCTCATGTAAAATGAGATCAGAAGGTATGTACACTCAAATAAATATTAGTATTTCCTTTATTACTTGGTATCTTAGTGACATTTTAAATGAATAAACTGACATCAATCACATCTGTACCATCTATTTAAAATCAGACACAGGATTAATAGTCCAACATTCAAGCAAATGGACTAGAGAAGTAGGTGACAAAGGTGACAAGAGTGAACTGATTCATTATATATTGGGGGCGTGTGGGGGGGGGGGTCTTGCCACCTCTTCCAACATCGTAAGAATCTGTGTCAGTCGAAATTCCAACCAGAAAAAAACCAAAACAAACCACACCATATCTCCATGAGATGCACTACAGAGTACACATTTCCCTTCCCCTGAGTTAATGTTGACTAAAGTCAAGCCAATAGTATTAAAATGTGACAGTACAGCAAGACACAAAGGTATTGGCTCAGGTTCAGAAGGAGTTCAGATATTAAGTGCAGCATCATGTGGAAATTAAGAAGTAGGTTAACCCCAGCAGGTCTTACGGGTCAGACTGTCACAGTAAACCAACTGTACTGCCACCATAGCCACGGGAGAACACTGGGGCTCCCCTACATTATTTTCCATTGAGTAGTAGAGATGTGCCCCGTGTTGCTTCTTAAAGAAACTACTGCTCAAGGCTACTGGGCTTCAAAACTGGACAAACACAAACAATGTACTTATTTCTGGAAGAAACCACCTAAAGACAAAACAACAAAAAAATATAAAGGAGATAAAGATTCACTTGTACTTTCCTTCTTACACCATATTCTCTTTTTGTAAAGGAGACAAATTTTCATAATTCATGTTAAACTCTTAAACAATTACCTGAGCCAGGGTGGCATCTGCACATGCTTTCCTAGCATCCTGCAACAGAAGAAAGTTAGAGAAATCAGTAGTTCTGTACATTTCCTTATCCTCTATCTCCATTCTGTCAAGCTGATCAAGCACCTTCAGAGAGGACCCATCCTAACCGCAGCACAAGCGTAATGTTCCATCTGCTGTCAAAACACACTGAGCATTTGAATATTTAACTTAAAAAAATGTGTCATTCTTTTGAGGAAGGCAATATGATTTTCATCATGAAGACAATCAAGCAATGTAACTGCTTGTCTAGATGGGCTGTGTAGTCCCCATCCTCACAGATTTTCAAGACCTAACTGGACAAAGCCCTGAATAACATAACAGAGCTGACCTTATTTTAAGCAGGAGGTTGCTTAACATTGGTTATGGCCTAGCTCACAAACTTCAGTGAACATTAATTTTCATCTCATCCATTCTGTGCATTGTGTCACTATTACTGTCAAAGCAAAATTAAAGACCAAAAAGTAACTTCCTAAAGCAGTTACATGTGCTTGCCCTTTCTAAATACCCACGACATAAACTTCAACACTGAAATCATTGAACTTAACGTATTTCCATCCATCTCTGTTCTCCTCAAGACATACAAGTGACCATTCACCTGCTCTGTGGTTTCAAGACCCACTGATAAAATACATACTCTGATTTGGTTTTTCAGTTGCTCAGCCTCCTGGCGTAACTGGTCAAGCTCACTCATTTTCCTGTGCTAAAGGTGTGCTTCACTGCCACCTCTGAAACAACCAGAAATCTGAAAGAGAGGTGGTAATAATGAGAATCAGTAGAAGTCATAGCTTGAAATTACTAGAGTAAACAAGTCCTTTCAACCATCTCAAACAGCACTTGAAAAAAAGCCAAACTGGTTTGTAAGTGCTGGAATACAGCTGACAATATTTCTCTGAAGTCTCATCAGAATAAGGTATTACCACACATAAATGTGCTTTTCTTTTTTCCAGCCATGGTAAATTAAATCAAATTTGAACTTAGTCCTTTCCTCCAGGTCTCTTTTGCATTTTTTTTCTCCATTAGTGTTTTCCTGATTCAGTTTTGTATAAACTCAGATTTCCCAAGAGTGAAGCAGCAGATAACATTAATACCAGACCTTCTCTGCGGGCCTTAAGAATAAAGACTCCTCCTATAAAAGAATAAGCACTTGAAGTATTTCTCACTAACCATCATCTACTATTGTCTAGGGTTCCTCAACTACTGGACTGTTTTCCAATGTATTAAGCATATAGATATTTTTTCATTAAACATACAACTATCTTTAAAAGAAAAGTTGGCATTTTTACTAGCATCTCATACCTAAAACTCAGCTGTTGTTAAACTTTGTTTTAAAATCTCCGCAGCTTGATACCAATAGAAGATGCTGGAGAAACGTACTGATAAAGTTTCTCTTTTATTGCAGAACAAAATAAATGTTTCCACTTTCAAATGCTACACAGAGCACATGGAGTTTATAAATAAACACTGGTAGTACATTTTTAGAACATTTTATTAGCCAGAATTGACCCTTTTCTATTAAAGCAAACGCTTTGCTAGCGGCTTTACATATTATTCTGCTAAGATTTAATCAGCTTATTTATCTTTGCAAGTATGTGGGGTTTACTTTTTTCCCTAAAGCCTTTCCCAAGGAGAAAGATGAGGATAACTTCCAAATTTTTATATTAACAGAGAAGTTACTATAAAGACAAATTAAAGCAGTAGAGCAAAAATCACTTAGAAGGGAGTTTCCAAAGGGTTAAGACTATAACATTCCCCAAATACTGCTATCCCATATAATCACACTTGCCTCAAACTCACTTCACAGTAGCTAGTATTCCAAATTGAGGACCTCAAGGAACACGTGTCAGATTTGTTGTCATATCTTAAGTTGCAAACATATACTCTTCTCTGAAACCAAAAATATTTTAGTAGAGGAATCTCAGTGGCTTCTGTCTTAATGTCCACCCACACAACTTCAAAGCCCTTTCACTTTATTGTGAAACTAGGTGACTCCTTTCTCTCTTCTGGTCCCAGGGTCATCTTTAAGCCCCTTTAAGATTGCTTGTTCAGCTTAGTCCAAAATCCAGTTAAGACAAAACCCATCAAGAGTGTTTTATTATCTGTAACCACCTTCTTTTCTTCTGAATACCCTTGTGTTTCAAGATGTTTTGTTTATTCTACATTTAAGACAAAACACTCTGTAGCTGGGTCTGGCAGTGTAGCTCACACCCATTGTGAAACAGCTTGCACTGCTCCTGTCAAAGGAATTAAATTGCTCTAAAGACTCTTTTTAAGAATAAACTGCTGATTTTCAGATTTTTTAGTTTTTTTGATATCCAGTTCTATATCTGCCATTTTTGAAGTTAATATATAAGCCTATTTCCCACTAAGCAAATATCAACCTCTCCAGGCAGAGGGAAAAGAATGTAGAGATTGTATCATTCCTATTTCAGAGAAGGAAAACACAATCCAAAACTTAGGCATTCTGCTCAAGGTCACAGCAACTCAGTGGCAGGATTAAGATAAAAGATTTAGGACACTAGAATTCCAGCTGCAGAGTTACAGGTAGCTACACTGAAGATTTACATGCAGCTTTATTTTAAAATATAATAGGATGAATAATCCAACGTCTGTCAAACCAGATACATTCTCCTGTAACATGCAGCTTAAAATACTGCCAATTTCTTTCTGCCAGAATTTGTGCACTATTCAGAATTCTCTCACATGTAAGTAAAACAAAACTTCTTTGTAAGGAACAGGAAGAGGCCTAAGGAGATGAACACTAATCCTAGGAATAAAGTCATATCGAGAAAGTTCACTTCACAAAAAAAGAAGATTACTTGCATACACTGAGTTTAAAACAAACTGTACAAGCTTATTTCATGCTTGTGCCTTATTACTTCATATAGCCTGCACTACTGCATGTGCCCAAGCCAGATGAAGCAGCCCAATAGTGTCAAGGGTCTTCTGCAGTAACTTTGATATAGCCATATAAAAGAAGCTGAAGGGACAGAAGTCACATTCCCCAGCCGATGAGATATCACTGCTTAACTAGCACATGGATGTCACTCTGCACACAAAGAAAACCCCTGTTACACTGTGAGAGGCCTAGCACAGTAACTAAGTATGTAACAGTAACATAGGTATACTTGTGTTACAGAAGAAACTCTCAATTCAGATTCAAGACAGTATCCTTCCTCTGCACTTTGCTTCAGTTCCCTTCAAAGTCCCACTTTGCACAGGGGCAGAACAAGCCAAACTCCTTCACAATCTGTACGAATGAACTAAACCCACTAAGAGAACCCAACCACCAGAGTCATTTCACAAATGCAGCTCATCATAGTTACACACGGGTCTCCATCACCTGCCTTACCTACTGTGCAGCTAAGCTCCTAAAATGCTTTATCTGTGAACTCCACATCAAGACAATCACTCACTTATGTTTTAAGGGAAGCTTCCTTTTAATAAACAACTGCAAAATGTTTGACCAACACTACAGAAACCTTTACACCTACGTGCAAAGTACTGTCTCCATTAACACAGGCAGCAAGGAGTTAAAGGAACCTGACTACTATTGCTAAAGCAGCTTCTATGGATCTTGACCTCAGTCACTTGCTAGGTAGGACTCATTTCAATATTCACTGCATGACAATTAGTTGCTGAATGCATACAACCCTGGATGTCCTTCCCATCTGTAATTCATATATTTTAATGTAAGTTCATATCCTGATGTCTGTAACTGTGAAGGAGTATCAAGCTAGCCTCTATGCATCCCACACGACTCCAGACTCTGAACTGTATTCCTGAGAACATCCATAGGAATTGTTTAAACCAGATTTCCACATTCCCTTTGTAGTCTTTGTTGTTTCAACATTAACAGGAAGTTCTAATTCCTGCCAACATGACTGAACTCACTAACATTCAGGAAACGAAAATCCTGATGAAGCCAAGAGCATTAAAATATAGTAGTTCTCTGAAGCAGGCTGTAAAATTTATGGAACAACCAGCCAACCAATTTGACTATTCCTCTATTTCTTTTACACTAAGTCTTAGGCAATTACATTTATGGCAGAAATATAAGATCATGGTGGGGAAAAAAAAAAAGTTTTCCATCTCCAAATTGTTGTCATGTGCTTTTCAGCTCTACTGTAAATCATCAAAACTTATGAGTACCTAGCATTCATGGGGGGGAAAAGTAAAATTAAAAGAGCAAGAACAGCAGGCAAGGTCAGGAAAACATAAGGGAAAACAAGTATTTTTATCTATTCTCACTCAATACATAGGAGTTTTTTATACAGGTTTATCTGTATAACAGACACAGAAGTAACCAGCAGAGGCTGTTCGGTATGTGATGGCTCATCACAAACTAGCACAATTGAACATCATCAAGTAATATACTTTTTGTTTCTCAGCAGGTTCTAAAGGCATTTAACCCCATTTTAAAATGGTTTCTAGGACAAACCGTAAGATTGATACGGGTGGGGGATTGAAAGAAGTTACTAAATTGCTAAATCAAGCAAACCTCAGGCAAAATGTCACTACAAGTTCCAAAGACTTTTTTTTTTTCCTTCCAAATGATCACCAGCACAGCTGTGAAGGAATAGGTAGCAGCCAAACTCACGCTTACCTCACTTGCTTTTGAATACGTTAGTGTGTTCTTGAAGGCAGGCTTCTCCAGAATAACACATTCTCTTTGCTGAACTCACTCAAGACCTTTGCAGAGGCTGAAGCGCTTAAGTGTCTCTGCCCTAAGCCTAATGCTCCCTAATCTTGTTGACAAGTATACCTTGTAGATAATTCTCTTGGTGCTAGGGACAACAGTGTGTGTACTTGCAAGGCAGTTTACTATTCTTTACTACTCCAAACGACCGAAGTCTCTAATCTCTTTTCAGAAGTTACCCACAGGAGCATCACTTCATTCCTCTGTTTCCCACATAGAAAATTTTTTGATTTGACTTCATATATTGACTTCAAATACTGACTTCACCTAATTTGTTACTTTCCATATATGACAAAACTTAACAATTCAACTCTGTCAAAAGGATTTATCATGTCACTCATCTCCAAGTAGTGACTTCTGGGTTTGTTTTACTCTAAGCTACATGAGCTATATTCTTACCTAAGAGGAAAGTTCTATGTCCAGGCTGTCAATTTTACATTGAACAACTCTGCACAGAATCTTGGGACTAAATTAAAAGCCTTATGAAATCTACAAAACTTCCACATACTTCCTGCAAATGGAGATATATTTAGGATCCCAGCATAATAATTCTAATTTAAAGGTAAAGCTCACTACTCAGAAAACAGTGCCAGAACAATTCAAAGGTTGAGGAAGAACTCAGATTCACTCATTGCATTGTTACAACTTTAATGTCCTTCCCAGAGCTCAAGCTGTTTATCCAATTAAGTCAAATTACTGAAACCAAGGTATCATTAATGCCACCACATTTATATGTAGACTGCTGCTTGCCTGCATTGCAAGAGAAATGGGAAGAGCTGAATACATCTCATCTAAACATACTTGGATTAAATAGGATTCCTCTCTAAGACTACCTAGTAACAGCAATGAGGCAACACTTAACTACACACTTCATTATTTCATTTTCCTGCACCATTCCTATTAAAAAGACTTAAAAAGGATGAAGTCTTCCATCCTCTCCTAAATAGCTTCTACAGATTAAAAGAAGAAAACACAGATTTGAAATCACAGCTAACATTAAGTCAAATATTTTGAACTTCCATCCCTTGATGGATAAACTTTTTTTGCTACAAGGTATTTTTACTACATGTTACTACTACCAACAAGTAATCCCAACACGCCTTTGTTACCAAGTCCGGTAACACAGAGGGTTTAATTTTATGCTGTGGGAGTATTACCCCAGTACAGTAATTTCCTAAGAAGGTTACCCAAATCACCTTTCTCCCAAATTAGCAGGCTGGCTGATATTTGTTCCCTCAACATCTTTCCTGTTAACATGCATCACTCCACTGTGCGTGAAGCAGCCAGAAGAAAAGCAACACACATCATCTGCAAAAACAGAGCCAAAACTTTACAGCCTTCATAATGAGTTCATGTTATGCCTCCCAGACAGTCTCATAGCAGGTCATCTGATTAAACGGAGCTGTGCTAATCTATTAGATACCGTAAATCCTATTAGTAACATGCACAGCAGCTTGTACATTTTCACAATGACAAAGGAATTATACCCAATCCACTGTTAGTCCCAATGTTTTGACATTATATTGGCTTTGAAAAGCTGAGTTGTTTTTATTTATTTGGAAGTACATATTGATTCCTAGTTGACTCTTATTCGTTAGAAAACACAGTAAGATCAGAATTGCTTGTGAAACAAATTTGAGGTGTTCTCTGTCCCATTTACATGATCCAAAATAGAAGACAAAAAAAAACCAAAACAAAACCACAACTCAGGGCTGCCTTCTGATCCTGAGGCACACACATCTCCAGATAGGGTGATCACCAAAAATAGAAAGGTATAAGATAATTTTAGAAGTCAGAAATAATAGAAAAGGCATACAGGAACACAAGAAATGTACGGAATCACACAAGCTTCTGTGATACAAACTTTATTTAAAGGGAAAAAGCCTCTTGTAGCATGTGCACTGAATAGCTCAAAGACATTGGCTTAATACCCAGCACCGGTTAAAACAAAAGGTTATACAGAAAATAGGACAGAAAATACTGAAAATAGCACAATGCCACTGAGTAAAAGCATTGTTTAGGCTACACTGGGAACACTGTGCTCAGATGCAGTTTCTGCTCCTAAGACCACCAGTGGAGGTGTCCAGGGTTGACTGGGGTAAGCGGTTAGAGAACACCTCAGGAGTCAGGTTTAGAGTAAGAGACAGGGGTGAGCTTGCTACCTGCTTTTTGAAAAACAGGTAAATATCTAGTAATTAAACTCAGCAAATACCTTCTACACAACACATGGCTAACTAGCAGTGCTGCTCACAGGCTACAGGCCTTCACAGGAGGAAGAAACATTTGAACTTATGGTCTAGAAGGTAATGAAGGTTTCACTGTTCCAAGAAGATTAGTAACAATTATGATTACTCAGAATACAGACTCTGGAAGTTTTAGGTTCTGTTGAAGTAATACTGACACATTGAGAAGAACGTTCTGACAAGGGCCACTTTGCTCAAAAGAAATTTAGCTTTCTTTTGTCAAACATGGCAGATAAGTAATTTTTCATTCATGAGAGAATAGCTATTCTCATCATTCTATTTATTACAGTTCCCTGTCCCACTGAGATGAAACAACTTCATCTATGGTCTCCCCCTGCTTTGCCAGTTCCATTTCTGAAAGAAGGCAGGCACTAACATCTATTATTTAGCAGGATTCCTGGCCATTTTAAAATCCTTCCTGTTGACAGAAGAATACGCATGCTGAAGTAGAAAACAGGTAGGCTTTCGGCTTGCACAGAATGACAGCTAAAAATCTGAAGTTAGCCACTTGAAAAATTAAGTTTCTCAGGCACTAGAAAAAATAAATTACCTTATTTCTCTACTTACATTTTCTCTCACTACAGTAGAAAGCCAACTTCTGCTGTCAAACATGTAAATTCTGGAAAAAAAAACAAACAGAAAAACCAATTAGTATAATTATCAAGAAATAATACCAATTTCTTAAATCTAACAGCAATTAAAATACTATCAAAGCTCAGGCTGTTTTTTGTTGGCTAACTGAAAGAGCCAGCTTATCTTCGTGAAGGAAATGGGCATTGCTTGAATACTACTAACATAACCAAAAGACTTGCTTGTGTCAAGTAGCTTTTAACGTTCTTTTTCCAAGAAAACTATTCCAATCCTCAGATCATTAATTCTCCTCCCCTAGGGATACAGAATTCCATGCTATTAGAATTTAGGATTGTACCAAAAGGATTCTATGCTTGTCTCACTCATACAAGGCTGTCATTTTGACTGCACTACAAAGTGCCCCCCATCTGCATTTTCAAAGCATTGAAATGATTTCTGCTTAATCCTGTTCCTGAGGTATGCTTGCTTTCTAAGCACAGTTATATATCTAGATACCTATTTTATCAGAAGTTACATAAACCTCCTACTAATGAGCTCAAGTGAGAGCACAGCTCTCTTCTAGAAGAGTTACGACTTCTAAAGATATTCCAAAGCAAAGAAATGGACACGTTCAGTAACTCACACACTTGCAGTTTGGAAGACTAATGGTTGAACATACAAATTGGCTTTGCAGCAAGGTGAAAAAATTCTGGTAAGAAATTTTGGAACAATTTTTTCCTCTGGCAAGCACAAAGTAATAATTATAGTTCACCCCAAGACTGGAAACACTGACCACCACTTAGACATTCAAAACATCTGCGATCTGTCCCTATCACACAGCAAGACAAGGGCTATGGGTGATGTCAGTGGACACCTGAGTGCACATCTTCAAAGCTGCTGCATCAGGACGGTGGAAGATTATTCTAAGCGCAAAGCAAGAATGTACTGAAGCAAAATCATCTTAAATCAGAAAGCCAGTCTACGACTTCATAAACATTAAGCTGAAATGCTTACACGTAATGCATCTTTCTGATTTTACAGTTCACTATTAGCTGGAAAATTTACAAACCACTCCAGTGTCTGCTATGGAGGTTAAGCTACTTAGAATATGGATCATCCTCATCCGAGCTCATTTATAGATGAACAGTTTAATACTGTGATTATAAAACCATCATAGTGTAAGCAGTTTTGGTTTTTACTGCCAGAACAACACACTTTTAGACATAAAACTCACACTGAGAGGCCAAACTCCACCCCCCTCCCCAAAGACACAAACACATGACATGACCATTTTAAGTTCTGAAAAAAGAGAAACTATATTCAACTTTCAGAAGTCTTGACAGAAAAAAAAAATTGCCCACACTACAGAGAGAATGAAATCTAATTAAATTCTGAAAGAATTACCTGAAATGTAAACAAGTAAAATTATGCCGGAACACTAACAGCACACAGAATACACAATAGCAAAGGCCAAAACACACACCATTATTGTCCTGTGCTGCACCCTCATTAATGCAGGAGAGGTGTTGCAGATTTCATATGCCTTCTGCAAAAAAGAAAAAGAAAAACAAAACAAAAAAGCTACTTTAACCAGCCTGCAAGAAGAGTAAGGAAGCATAACAGCAAACTTTCCCACAAAATGTAGTTCAGTTTTTAATGCAGGTTAAGTTTTCAGTCGGGTATGCCAAAAGCATCCTGCGATGCCTGCAGAATGCAATCCTGCCTACTGAGATATTTTCAGTTCTATGTTAAAGATGGAGCTCATTTAAGAACAAAAGTAGACAAGCTACTTAAGAAAAAAATATTTGCATTGCCACAAGCTTCCATTTTTAGCTAAAATGTAGCTTGGTAAAAGCAATATGAAAATTACAGGCCAGCTCCTTCACCACACCACAGTACTGGTTCAGCAAAGAATTCCTGTAACCAGATTCATATGCTCTGCCTTAACCAGCCCCTGTAACCCTGCCTAGCTGAGAGCCTGAGGTTCTCAACATCAAGAACTTGGGTTTCTAAAACAGGACAGAATGAAAAATACTTCAAGCATCCCCACGTTCCCACAGCCTTCTGCTCCAAGAAAAGCAGCACAGCACTTTGGACTAAAAAATAATAGAGCAACTCCACAAGGTAAAAGTATCATCATTTCTGGGTAAAGCTTCCCCACTACAGGTACTCACTAACTGCTGTCAGCCCAATATTCTAATATTCTTTTTTCTTTCAAGATAGTGAAGTTTTTACACTGAGGTGACAACCCAGTCTAAAAATTTATCTTAACTCCAGCATCCACCAGCATACAAGTCTTCACCTGAAGACTCTTCTGCAGAAGAGACTACAACTTTTTTCATGAGGTTGAGGAAAGCAGGGAAGAAAACAGGAAAGAAAGGAAGAAAATGGACTTTGAAGAGTAGGGAAAGCATGTAGAAATATTTTACTTTACCATTGTAGCAAATCTGACCAACCCTCCAAAATGAAGCAACTTCCCAAGATTAACTACATTCACTGCAGCCCTCTCCAAAGCCATTAGCTGTGTCAATACATTTTTCTCCTTGACCTATGGATACAATGAGAGACTTAAAACCCCCGCTATCCTGGATGTTAATTCCACCTGCACACCTTCTTAAGACTGCTTTACACAGACACTGACAAGATGCCAAGGCCAGTACTTGAACTGCAGCAAAAGCATTCTGGGTGTCAGAAGACAGGCAACAGCACGCAGCGCTTCCCTGCCAGCAGGTCAAGGGGGACAATCCTCCCCCTCTCCCCAGCACTGGGGAGGACGTAGTTTCTACCGGATCTCACCCAACCCTACGTCTGTTACACCACTCAATCTTGGATAACACATCCTCCTGCAGGAGAGGCACGTAAGATTGTTTCACCCAAGGTGCTGGACCAGCCCATCTGAAGGGATGATCCTACACCCAGCCAGGATGGCTGTATGGAGGCAGGCAGGCATTCATTCCGCACACAGATGGTTCTGTTCAGGTGCCCAACACTTAGCACCACTACAATGTACCAACTACATGGTAGAGATAACGTCTGTGAAACTGGGAACTGCAAGTTAGTTTATTAAAATTATTTCTTCTAGTCTACATGGCTGATGATTATCACAGAGCAACATCGTAATGCCCAAGAGATCAGACGACCTTTCCTAATCACTGCCAACAACATGAAATCCCAATTATGCCACCAGGCAACGGTAATTAGAAGTCTGAAATGTAAAGCTATGCTTCAAGACTATTCTGTAAACAAAAAATATGCCCTATCCTCAGTTTGACAGCTTGGTCCTAACTATCAACATAAAGGGTTCTATCAGACAGCTGGAAACTTGAAGGGCATTTGGATATCTGCACGTCTATGTGCTTCTCCAAGAGTTAATTCTAGTTCAGACTTTTCTCACTGAGAACTGATCTGTATTCCAGAAAGCCTAGTCTTTGCTGTCACCTCCTACAAGAGCAGCTTTGAAGGACAACCTATAGAAGTATAAAATTATAATTACAAATTCACGAATCTAAATATGCTCAAGTGAACGGATACAACTCCTTCTCATTTATTTGATGTCTTCTTTCTGGGAATCATCTGCTGCGTCTATAATTTCCAAGCACATAAGCTTTGAAAAGCAAGCACTACTTTACCAACAGGTTTGCAAAGCAGATTACCCTAGCAGGGACAATGCTGAATTGTACAACTCCTTCGAAAACTTCCTGAAAACGCTTGTGTAGTCAAAGGCTAGCATGGCTGGACCCTTTCTGTGGGAGGTGCTGGCTGCTTCTGGTGGGGAAGAATTGCCAAGTTTCCAGCTGAAGCAGTCATTGTGCTCAGTAGACATTTTTCCATATATCAGTGTGAAATACACACCAAACAAGCGAGTATCGGGTCGATAAGTGCTAATGCTCATTATGCAACAGTTACATTAGCTGGTTAAAGAGCTTAACTATTTCCATTTTCAATATAGCGTGGAAGTACAAAATAATAATTAACCAAACTAAAAATACCTGTAACTGAACAAAGTGATTCCACAAATGCTTCATTATTACGTAAGGCTCAATTCTGGAATTACAGGTCCCATTTTCACTAGGCAGCTTTCTACAAGGGTCACTGATGTTCATACTTCAGGAGATTTTGTGCATAAAGAACCCTGCAGAGTACCTGGGAGTTTTTGCATCCTCCAAGTGTTACTGAATAAGAGCAATTCACAGAAAGTTAACTTCTATGAGCAAATCCCCGAGTATGCCAGAGGTTATCATCACAAAGTGAAGCAACACAACACCTACTGAAAATCCCCAAACTTCAGCTGTAACCAGCTACATATGCCTAACCCACCAGCTTCTGCTGGCACGCCGAGGTTTTCTAAGACCCGAGGACTCGTCCCTCTCTATGTTTAACAAGTATTTGAAAATAAACCTTTTGGATGGTTTACCACTTTCTTAAAATAGAATGCTGATCAGCAGACAACAATGCTTAAGATCATGGCAGGGACACATGCCTGCAATAAACAGCTCGGGAGTGCAGTAGCCAGTCTCCTCCTGCCACCAACAGCGAGCAAACTCAAGCTGTCTTCATGGCAGACAGCATCCCTATGTTGCCAAAAATGCTCACATTTCCTGATGTTAATCCCATGACCTACATTCAAATAAATAAATAAATAGAAATCAAAAATCATCCTGATGCAATATTTAAGCATAAAAATCTGGACAGTAACAGGTCACTTCATTAATCCTTTCTAAATGCATCTGCAACCTATGTGCATTATTAAACAAAATAAATCTTAATTCTAGCTACAGCAGAGAACTTATGGAAAAAATAAGAGACTACAAGTTTCACAGATGCCTAAATCCACACTTTTTAAAAAGGAGGAGGTTTTAGGAGATCTTTGAAGCAGTTCACACATGAGTAACTGTTGCCACTTCAGTGACCCAAGTCAAATGATTTGAATGCATCTTTTCTGTCTTGCTCTGAAAGAAATGCACATTTAAGAGCATTCAAACACTTCCTGATAAGTGGTGGGCACAGGAAGTTAACTATTTTAAGAATAAAAATTATTGATCTTTTGTTTTCAACAAACTTTCATATATTATCAATGTCAAAAGCCAATATTCTAGGTTTTATTTCTTTGTTCAAAATTATCTATAAACAATTATTCCTTCTGAAGGCCAACAAATCTATTGACAAACTCTGCCTATTTTATCAAGCTGGCCAGTGATGGTTTTGGCTTTTTTTCTTTTAATTGTAAGACTGAGAAATAATACAAACAAAACCCAATCCCCCCAGTAAATCAGGAAAACTTAGAACCTGCTTGTGCATACATTGCTAGCTACATTTATCAGAAAAGGAGTTCTTGAAAATTGACACTTAATAAATGATCCCCTCATCAGAACTGCTTGGTTTTGGTTGTCATACTAGTAGACATCTCCCTTCAGATGCAACAACAAAAAGGCAGGCAACACTGAAGGCGAATACATTAATTAACCAACACAGAAATGACTAAGCATTTATTACTAGATGTTTCTATCTGCACAGGCTTACAGTAACTAAACAGTTGGTTCTTACTTCGACTGTCACCTTTTATTCCTTCCTTCAACTTTTATCATTAACCTCCAGTTTTTACCGGCATTTTTGCCTCATTTGTAAACTGCCCCAAATCTCCATTTCCCTAAAGAGGGCAGAGCACACGCACAGCAGGGATATCACAGCCCCTCTTCAATGCCAGCACCTCTGACACACACCCTATTGCTTACTCTTTAGAACTGAAATTGCTGCCATGATCAGAGCAGTCGCTACAAAGGTAAGAACATGCAACCAAATATTGCTGGACCCGTCGGCAAAACACAACGATTCATGAGCTGCAGAAACACAAACTAGGTCTTACTGGATAAAAACCTCACAACAAAACAACAAAACCCCAAAACAAAACCACTTCACACTTCAACTGAGACAAATCAAAAGGGTTTTAGTTGCAGTCTCAGGCCCACTAATAGGAATCAACTTAGGCTTTGTGCCATTTGTCCAGACATTATTTTAAAAAATTAAATTAAAAAAAAAATAATTAAAAAAAATAAATCACAGTATCTATTTATATCCCCTCGGAATTGTGCTAAAGTCATTTTTTTTAATTTTTTGAGGAAATACATATTTTTATATAAGCCCTTTAGCAACAGGAATGCCCAGGACCTTTATTTACGAGGCAAAAACATGCACAGCAGGATCTATCTGGAAAGCTGCTAATAATGAGAACAGTTTCATAGTTTGGATTTAGAAGTGTTAATAAGGCAAAAGAGGGAAAAAAAGGGTAAAACTATACCACAGAACAGTCAGATACAGGAATAGTAATCTGTCTTGAAGTGTTATCAGCAATATATTTGCAGACAAATTGAACAAAATAATGAAAAACCCCCCAAACAACCCACCACCCTGAGAAAAACAGAAACAAAACAAAAAAATCCATTATTTCTTCTCTGGGGAACCTAAGATCCTGATGCCACAGCACCAGGATACTACCTTTTCAGAAAATGTGTAATCTCTCATCTAGATCAGCTGAATCTATATGTGGCAGGCTTTAGGGAAGTTGAACACAAGCTATACACACCACATTTTCTCCTAGAAGCTAGAAATGGAAGCATGCTGTTGTAAGACCAGTTTACACATCATCCCAGTGTGACAAATCTGTGACAGAATCAAAAATAGCAAGTGAAAACACATTACACATCTAAATATGTATACTTGTTTTTAGTAAAAGTCAACATTAGAAATACATTTCTTCAGGTATCAAAACAAGTTTGTAATCCACAATTTAAGAACATGCCTAAAGTAAGCTGCAAACCTATTAAGAAACAATTCTTGTCAGTTCTCATTAAGTTTCCAAATATTGCTTTTTAGAAGTCACTTTCAGGTATACCAATTTTCCATTAAGTCTTCAGTTCATTTTCTGTGATTTAAGTATGTTCAAGATGTCCTCGTGGTGTATTTCTTTATGAGGATGTTCTGCTCAAGCTCTCCCCAGATAATTCACAGTAGGTGCTGAGGAGAGCAGAGCGTGTGACTGGGTCATGTTGCACTGAATTCGCAAGCAATTGAAGGGCCAGATGCAGAACTGGTGCAGAGGTAGGCCATGACATCACCTCCTGGCACCAAAAATGCCAAAGATTACAGTAAAATCCATCCAGAGGATCAATTGCCATCACCTAGAGCTTAAAGTGTCAATACCCATCTGTATTGGCGTGGTCTTCTCAACCTTGGTAAAAATCATCGATTTTTTCAGATATTACCGTGGCAGTTACATGAAGATCTTCACTACAATATTTATTATATTACCAGAGGAAATGGGCTAGGTGATCACTTATTTACAAAACAAAACAAACCCCATAAATGAAAATAATAATTAGACATGAAAAATACTACTAAAAAACCCCAGCAAGTCTGCGTACATGCATAAGCACAGAAAATTAATAGAAATTGCTATTATTGTATTGTGTATTTCCATAAGATTCAGCTCGACTGTTTTATCAACAGAAGCTGAATCATCCATTTCATTCTACATATGCCAGCTAGTAAAGAGTCAACTGAGTCAAAGGAGAATCAGCTGCTTCCTATTAAAACCCTTTTAAAAAAACTACAGCTAACTTCCAGAATGTTACATTTAGCAATATTACTTTTCACATCCTTAAGAGTCAAACAATATCGAATTAGAAGAAACAGCCAATGAAATCAACACACCCTTATCCTTGAGCTAAGGGAGACATTCACAGATAATGTGATCTTTTATGGACAATTCTGCTTCTGAGAAAGCATCCCCCTCACCCGCGTACGTAGGCGCAGCCTCTGCGATACTCACATGCTCACACGTCTCGCTGCACTAAGGCCTGCAAAACGCTCACGAAAAAACACATTATGTTTCCAGAAGCAGAAAGAGAATTTATATTCTACCAAATCTGAACTGTGCTTTACCATACGGATCAAGAGTTCCACCCAAAATGCCTTTCATTGTTCTGATTTAATCCCAAGAGAGTTCTTCAGTGACATGGCTTCTTCTTCCTGCTCTCCCAGATAGGCAAGCTTTACTGTATTAAGCTTACAGAAAAATAATCATAATTTAAAAAAAATCCAATAGAAGCAACAAAGGTACCCCAGGCAGGACAAGACTTGTTAACTGCCTTCTGACCATAACTACTGCATCCTTCCTCAACACAAACGTGGCAGTTAAGACATCTGAACAAACCCATCTGCTCTTTGTGCCTCTGCTTATGCAGACTGTACAGAACAGTCTCAGAGAGCACCTAAAAGAAAAATATTAATTCTTTACAACTATGTTAAAGATCTTATCTGAGCTTCAACTAATTAGAAGAATACATTATTTCATTGCAATAATATATTTAGGTGTTCAAACAGCACACTGATCTTCAGCAAGAGATTACCAGAGCACTGTTAGAAAGTTGAGCTACACCACAAAATAACTGCTTTCCAGCACCAGTCATTTCAGTGGACCTTAAAAATCAACAAAATGTATTATCTGCTGTGTGCATATAAAAGAATATTCAGTGGAAATTAAAATATGGCATGACTTCTCTAACCTTTTTACCCAAAATGGACTGAGCAATACTTAGTTATCTAGCCCCGCAATCAGCATAACCCATCTTTAATCAATGTACAAGCAGTTCCATTAGTTTTGATAGCAATGATTTATACCTCCAGTAGCTCATTGATTTCTCCCAGCAATTGCTGTATTCTGATATGCACTGTTGATACAGAATAAGGTAAGGTACAGAAGAACAGGAACAAAAAAAAAAAAAAGCAAGGTCAACAGACTGAAAAGTAGAGTAACAGAGGAGACGTGGAAGCCATTAGACTGAGAAATGGTGTTTGGGAACAGACAATGCAACAATGCTCAACGCTGATATGAAAGGTAAACTTCAAATACAGCCCGGGACAGGATCACAACAGAAAGCACAAAGGTACAAGAGGAAATACTTGCTTTCACCCTTGGACATTCTTCCCATAGTACTGCACTAACTCTCTTAAAACTTCTGGCATTAGTCTTTAAGTAGCAGCATATCCCTCTACAGACAGCATTTGTCTGGTTAAGTGGTGAAAATAAAGAGGGAAATATGATAAAAAGAAAACACACACCTGCACACCACCTTTACACACTCACTGCTTCGAGTTATTTGGAGCCCCTGGACACCACTGTTGTGCATAACAGTGTGTGCTTTTGAGGCGAGGGTGGGTTGGAGTTTGTTTTTAAAACAGAAAACACTACCTGCAGAAGACAAGATTCCAACTTGGTCCTTTAAAAAACAGAAGGGAGGAGAGCTTTGAAGACAGGTCACCTCCACCTTAGAATATTAAGGATTCTGAATTGAGGAAAAGCAGAGTTATTGTGGTTTCCAACTCCAGCTTCCACCTCAGCTTGCATTTATAAGTTCCTGCATCTTCTGAAAGAGCCCAGCTACTCATTAACTAAAGGGTGAACTATCAGAGTTTTGCAGCACAGTGCATGGTAATAAACTATTTGCCCGTCTTGGTTTCCCCAGCATGCCAAATCACGAACTGGAAGGGCAGCTGCTGAACAGCAGATGTCTAGGCCACCTTTTGTGACAGAGGACAGCAGTAACTGGCTTCCCCAGAGCGAGCCCTTCGGAGCTGAACTCCAACAACAAGGGTATGGAACAAGGAAAAAATACTACAGGATAAATTAGACTGAGAAATCAAAACCGAATGAATTACATACCATGGAGAAGTCAAGATTTATCCAGGTAAACATGTAAGCACTGCTAGCTAGGTGACACAGCTTAACATCCCATCCTATCTCAAGAAAATCTGTTCCAACGCTTTGTATTTGTTCCCCAGGGTAGCAAACAAAAAATGGATTTTCCAATGCCTGAGTTAGTATGAGCTCCATCTTCTAAGGAGTTAAAGGGAAAAGTCAGAGTAGAAGGAAACTTGAAGATTACTGGGCATCTTCTCACATCCAAGCACTTGTCTAAGATTCCAAAATGTTTGGAAAGTTTCTCAGTTTATAGTGGTTTTAAGATGGTTTATCCTTTTCTTCACAGTACTGTACCCCAGTACAGTAAGGATACAGGGTTTTTTTCTTTTTGAAATTGTTATAGAATTGAATCTTGGATATCCTGAATTTGTAGCATGTCAAATTCAAGGCTAATGAGAGACTTTGAATAAACAGATACCCAAGTACTCACACCTAAGAATAACTGCATCCAGATACTAAAGTCCAAATGCAGATTCTACACAGGTTCTGCCTTCTCCATGTATCAGCAATTAATCTTTTTGTAGGACAAACCAAGGTATTTCCTGAAATACTGAAGCTTCACCCATTTTCTATAGGCACAAGAATAAATGAAGACAGTTGAACTAATTTGACTTCACAAAGTTTCTATGATATTTTCATACATGAGAAAACATGCATCTAATTTCTCAAGCATCTGTTAAAACCACACTACTTTGTCAAGATTTTATATGTTAAGTCATTCCTGCTCATTTTTTTTTTTAATTTATTTTTTTAAGTATTATACAGCCTTTTAATCAAAGTACTGTATTTTAACTTCTACAGTGAATTTTCAGGCACTACTCAGATAGTATCTGACAACATGGAGTGAAATGCGGGGCTCAGTAACCTGAAGGACAATTGAATTGCCATCAGAATCAAGCAAACCGTTCCTGATCTTTGTTCAGACAACACCTTTGTTAAACAGACAGCAGTGGATTGGTGCAGCTTCAGTATTCTATCACTTCACAAGGAATGTGCAACAGGAATATAAAACATATGTTCCGACAAAGACAGCTCTTTAATTAGTACAGTATAATCTTATTTTGAGTACCAAAGGTTTCAGCAGACTATCACATAGACTTTGTTTTTCTAGACAAACAGGAAAAATTACCATGCTACCTTCCAAACACATTTGTTAGGCTATCTGAAGAAAAGTTTTGGTATCCAAACAGGAAAAATTCAACAGGGCCATAAACTGATTTCTTCTCAGCATCTAGAAGCATGTGTAGGCCTGCTTTGTGGAGCACTATTTACTGGAAACAAAACATAATGACATACAAAATGTAGTATATAACTATACTATATTTTATATATTGAAGCCTTAGTTTACTAGAAAGTATTAGTATTGAGCACATATCAAACTAAGAAGTAAGTTTGGGGGCTTCTGGTCAACGCTGTTTATGGAGTGAACATTTCTGCCTGGCCTTACACATTTCACTAGTGAGGATAACTAAGCATTAACTTTTAAGACCTCTGCATCCACAAAAAAGGCACACTCATACCATCTTCTGTACGTATTAAACCTTGGAGCTTTGACCCACCTCCTATCCCTCAGTTGTTCTGATAAATCTCTCCAATACCTACACAAGTCCAAGCAGTTGGATCAAATACAAAGTGTTCAGATTTTAAGGGAATATACCAGGGCAGTTCAATTTCTCCAGTTCCACAAGAACACCACATTCCTCATCAACTACAAAAGGGCAGCAACACCTCAAGCAGTAGCTTGCAAAGCCCAACATCTGGACAGATACAAGCATACCATATCATCTTCAAAAGCATTTGTAAGCTCAGCAGCCTGCTTGGTAACCCTCAGCAAAAGAAACCCAGTAAAATATACCCTGTGTGACCACAGCTGTCCCAGTAAGAAAGTCCTTAGAGTAAAGCATACACCATTAATACTGGCTACATGTATTGCAGTTTCCATGGAAGTTAAACTAATGCACAATTAAAAATTCTTCTCTCATAGCAGTGTTGGAAATTTGGTTTGATATTTCACAGAAGTAAAACCCACTTAGCTTGGTCAATTTATTTCATGGTTTTACAAATAATTTTAGATAACCTCTATTTACAGATTTCAATAAATTCTAAAATGTCAGGATGAAACAATGTGCATATTACTGAAGAAACTTTTAAGTCGGTCCCCGGAATCTAGCCCAAGATAGGCAAGAAGGCCAGAAATGCAGTAGGAAAATTAAGATTTATAGAACCAACAGCTCACCTGCAATAGTTAAGCAAAAACTCTCTTTCTTTCTTAGAAAGAAAGAAAATGTGCCATCAGCTGTTGTAATTGAGCTTACTGCAACAGAAGAAAAAAAACAAGCCACAGAAGCAAGGCTTTGCTTTCCTGTCAGTGATGTCAACTTTGTGGGCGTTGGTCTTTCTCAAAGTCAAACGGAAAACCTTGAAAAATTTCTTCTTTAGTCCTCCATACTCAATACAGTTTGAGTTCTTACTACAGAACTAGCAACATTATCATGGATATCTGAACTTGTAAAATCTTCACAGCTCCTTGGGTAGATGGCATGCAGGAGTTTCCAGAGAGAAGTATTTTTGGGTTACTTCCACCCCGCCTTTCCTAGTTGGGGGGGGGGGCGGAAGCAACAAAAAAACCCAGTTGAAAATAGTGACAAAAATCTTTACACAGTTTTTAATATAGGACTATATTAGATAAAGCTACAAAAAATTATCTAATCCATCTAATTACAGATAATTAATACTTTCCTTTTTTGGGAGTGCTGGCAGGCATTACTGCAGTTTTCAAGATGACATAAAAAACACTCTCATCTGAGAAAAAACATGATAAACATAACTGACAAGAAATTTTAGGCAAACTTTCCTCAGACACACAGGAAAACAATATACTATCTAGAATTCAATTAATCCTTATAACATCTAGAAGGTATTTCTTTTCTACACATGGAACCTTTAGAAACTGCAGCGATTAGACAAGTTTAATAAAAAAATACATATTTTTATTGAAGCATTTTCATGCAAACTACTTATAGAAATGAACTACATTTCTCATTAGTATGGCAACTAGATTTTTAATGACTCTCCTTTCAATGTATTATCTGCTACTAATTTTTCCCTTCATCAAGTTCTAAATACTATTTATGAGAATAGTTTGAAGATTTAGCCTATCTTTACCACTGTCAATCACAGAGCTACCTTCTATCGCATGTCCTTTAATCTCCCTCAGATCACCTTCTTCAGGTCTTCAGCCTCATTTTCACTTATCCTTTATTAGGATTCTAAAACAGACACAGTACACGAAGATCAAATTTTAACCCTTCAGTCACACCAAATAGAACTATAGCTCTTTGTAAATCTGTGACAAGTGACAAAAATACCTTCATTTCAACAATTCGTAAGCCAAAAATATTGAGGAAAAAAAATTTAATACATGTCTATTTATATTAACCTACAGATTCTGCTTGCCCACAAGTCAAACAGGGCTCTGACTCATGAGGAAGTCTCCAACATTAGCTGGTCCACAGGAGTCATCCTCATGCACCCTTCAAGCCGACAGTGAGTTTGAGACATCTGGATTAGTGCTGTGCTTATGTGAGAAACCTCACATTTATCTGAAGAGTGCAGGCATGGATAGTCACCATGGGATAGCTGACAGAGGGGAACCTATTCTTTAATCCAAAGCCCCAATGACCTAAAATATCAATAACCAGTTCAATGTGCAACATTTTGTGAGGGATCCTCCTTTTCTGCCACTTGAAAATTTTGGGAACTAAACACCTGAGTGTTCAGGCCAGTGCTGAAAGTCCCCGACAAAATTGGATATAAAAATTCCCAGTTCTCCCTACAGATTACATTGCCATGATGTCCCTATTTTTTTTTTTTGTCTTACACATATAAATTACCATGTAAGCATCTAATTACAGCATCCCCAGTAGCACTGAGTGTAAGATATACATAGCAACCGACACCGTATCTTAGCTCTCTCCAGATGGCATGCATGAATATTGTCATGTCATTACTTTCTAGCTAGGTTCAAGAAAGAAGAATCCTGGATGTCTAAGAATATACCAGGCAAGGCAAACGTTACCCCCTGTACCTAGTACCCCCAAGGTTCCAACTGCAGTCCTCCAGACAAGCAGAAATATTTCATTATATTTTAAAAGACATAACATATTCTGTGCTACTGTGACAAGCGCAATGGATATGACCATTTAATACAAATTAATATAGTCTTATATTAATTGTAAAGAACACATTTTAGAAGGTTAGCTGTTAAAAAAACCACACACAAAAAAAACCAGGACAAAGAACATCTGATCTTTATGTTCCCAAAAATATTTTTAAATGTGTATTTTTATTCCAAGGCTAACCATCTACTTGCTCTCTACTTAGAAGCCTTCTAGTGCTTCAGTAGAAACGCAGCATTCCGCTTCAAAACCTATTTTGGAGTGTCCATATTTTTGTATGAGGAAGCCTTCCACAGTAATTTACATTGATTATTTTGGCATCTAAAGTAAAGGTACTGTTCATAGCCAGCTCAAAGCTTTTAAAAACCTCTTAATGTTCTGCTGAACTACCAGTTGGCTCAAGTATCTATGGATTCCGCATACATTTCTGTTTGGTGAAAAACAAATCCACGCACACAAAATCCCCAGTATACTAGGCACCCTGTGAAGAAATAATAAATTGAGATACTATGTTAAATAGAAACAGAGGGGCTTGGGGGGTATTTTTGTTTTTCATCACGACCTTGGCTAATACTTGTTCCAACATTATCAGTGGGGAGAAAAAAAACATTTTGAATGGAATATGAATTCTGTTCATTTTGAGTCTGCACTTTGAGCAATCAAGAGACTCCCTTAAAATAAAAATTCCACTTCAATCACGTGCTCAAGAAATGTTTCATTAACACAAGCTAGTTGCTTTCAAGGTTATAGATTTCACACCCCCCCCAACATAACCACTAAAATGTTGTAAAAAAGCACCCAAAATACTGGCACGAACATAGACATTAGAGATGCCAAAGGCAAGTCACCTAAGCATAGTTCAACCACATGAATGCACAACTTCTCATTTCAACTTGCTAGCAACAAACTAGCGCTCAGCGCAATTCCTGAAACAATATGGTATGCCATATGGCTAGAACTGGATATTAAAATTGAGAATATCAATTACCAATCCACTAATGCCGAGAGCCAAAATCCGTGGACAGTAAGAATTTAATCCAATTTCAGCGACTAGAACATGAGCTGAGCTGGACATACAGAAGACAAATCTACTGTAGGTTTCACTGAAAGAAAGCAGCTCCAATTTTTTATTGCAACAGCTACAAAAAGTAGATAAATGTAACACTTAACATTCCTAACCACAGCAAAAGGCATCACAGCAATCTGCAAAGGGACAGGAGTTTCATAGGAATAGGCATCTTGTTTCACACCGACTGAGAAATCGCAACCAAGTAACTATTTAAGAAGAAACAGTTATAGTTGTTTTCCACATGAGCAAATCGATGCCTCCAGAGCACCAGGAAGTTACTACCCACTGCAGCCAACACCACCTTGGTTAATTTCAGGAAAAGGCATCCTACAAACTAAAAATATACATATATTTTTACTATAATTAAAGGATCCTGAAAGCAATTGCATTAATTGAAAGACTTTCTTCTTCTATTAGTTTAATTGTTCCAGTTTTTAAATTTCCAATAGTTGTAGAGTGATTCCTCTTGGATGATGTTAAGAATGATGCTACACAAAATTCTACACATTTCCTAATTATAGAAAACTTTATTGGTTACTTACACGAGAAGAATCCTCATTAAGTCTAAATACAACATTCTGAGATTTTCATGAGGTATGGTGGGGATTTAAAAACTGTTCTGCTTAAGTTTTACTGTGGAATTCTAACTTCACATGCTGCCAAAGATTTCACGGTAAGATCTACGTACTGACTTGTCAGCTGCAAGGACTAAACAAGGATAAATGCAATTAATCTCACCCAGTGCAAAACCCCACCTCACCCTGCTCCTTTCTGATCTTGTACTGAAAGGCCAAAGCAGTAGTACCAAAACCACTGCACAGCTACTTTCAGTTCAAGAGCACGTTAAAAGTGCCATCAAATGGAGCTGATAGTTTATTGGGCAAGTATTCTTAATTACAACATTCTTCTTGACATACCAGGAGTAAAAGGCATTCAGCTAATTTCAGCTTTTTTTTTTTCCTTTTAAGAAAAAAACAAAACCCCAAACCAAACAATCAAAAAACCAAAACAAAACCCAAAGCCAACCAAACACCCAAAAACACATCAATAACAAAAAAAACCCCAAAACCAACAGAAGCCTTAACTGCAAATTAGCTCCTCTGCTTCCCAGCTTCCTTCTGTATGCCATACAGCTGGGCTATTGCAATAAACCAACAAACAACTGATTATACAGTAAGTCATAGATAAACAGTACTAAAAAAGTTGATATTACCAAAGGTTTGGAGGTCATTTGAATACAGGAGACTTCACAAGCACTTCTCATTCTTCTTGCGGGGAAATGTATTATTTTAAGCCTGAGTCCAGTACATCAAATATTAACCAAGCTATTTTATTCAGGCTACCAAAGCAGAGAAAAACTGGCTCTACAGTGAAATACCATAGAAGTTACAAACTGAAAGTCCATTTTTCTTCAGAGATACTAAAAAACACACGAAAGGATGTAGAAATTTGCAATGTCATTTTAAAATACAATACTTCACAGACACAGAACCGGTTTAATATGCCCAAGACCTTTCTTATTCTTTGCCATGAGAAGAACAGTTACCTAGAGTATGACATTAATTCCAGGTCAAAAGCACTTTTAAAAGCCTCTACGAATTGTTAGCATTCTGAAGGCAGATGGGAGACTTGTTATTAGAGAGATAACTGTCTGCACGGGGTGTGTTGTTACCTGGCTAGTAGAGAACCAGCAACAGCACACCGCCCAGCAGAGTCTTTGTATACCTGTGCTCTGGGGTTAAAATACTGGTTTTCAGCAACAGGTTTAATAAAAGCCCAGAACATTTTGATGGTCCTAAGCAGGCACTGCAAGGTAAAAAAGAAAATCGTGTCACCCCTTTATTCAGGAAGAGTCTCTGTGAGCATTTCAATAAAACTATTTACTCCTCCCACCTAGTTCCTATCTGGAGAAGCTCGCAAAAATCAAAAAAAAAAAACCCCAAACCCACAGATTTCTCGCAACAATCTTCCAGATGCTCCTCCTACCCCACCTCAAAAAAAGAAAAGAAAAAAAAAAAGAAAGCAAAGAGAACGAGAAAGTAAATCAAAATACAATTACGAAATAAGATCTAGTTTGGCAAAGCTGTGGTGAGGAGGAGTTGAAAAATGAGAGCTGCCTTGCTGCAAACGCCATCTTGTTGCAGCTATTGGGCCCAGGCACAGAAAGATCCATTCATTCACAGCAAAAAGAAAATCAAACACACACCCTGGCTAATCTGCAGCCACCAAAACAACTACAGTAT
>WUAM01000017.1:374599-437682 GCA_024336885.1 Actenoides hombroni
GCGCACCGAGGGGCAACGCCCTTCCCGTCAGTCAGCCCCTCGGGCGGCGGGAAGGGGGCGCGCGCGCGCGCGCGCGGCCGCCCGCCTGTCAGTCTCCCGCCCCCCGCGTCTCGCGTCGGCCCAGCGCTGAGGCGCTTCCTCCCACAGCGCGGACAAAGGCCGCGGGTGTGGGGGGAGCTCGCTGCAGCCCCGCCGCGCCCAGGCCGCGAACAAGTCTGTCAGAGCCCGGTGCGAACAAAAGACAAACAGGCCCGAAAACAGACACCCCACCCTGCAGCGTTATTTCGGTAGAGAACCTCCCAGGGAGAGCAGGGCCCGGAGGAGGAGCAGAAACCCCTTCACCCGAGTGAGGCTGTGTGAGAGCCGTGAGGGCCAGAGGTCTTTAAACGCTGCTCCGAGGAGGCGGGAGCCGAAAATCCCGTCGTCTCACCATCGTTCCCTAAGGAACCTGGCAAGGAGCGGCGGTTCAGCAGGCTTACAACTTCATTTCTCCGGGTCCTTGCACGGCCAAAGTTTCCAGAGCCTTCTTTTCACGCTCCTCTCACAGCATCCATCTCTGCTCTGGAAGGCACGTCAGAAAATAACAAGTCAAAGACAAAATAAAGGAACAAAATAATCCTCAGTTTCTCGTTTACAGACTGGGCCTCACATAAGCCAGGCAGGCAGGACAGATGTTACCAAGATGGAATCATTTCACACCAGCACTCACATACTAAAACATAGCTACTTAATAATGGAAAGTAAGTATGCAGACAGGATTGCATCACTTTTTCTCCTATCAACGGGTCTAAATCTGAGGGGAGGTTCCCCCATTTGCTCATACTTTGTTAAGAGGTGAGCTTCCCTTACTACATAAGAAGGTTTACAGCAAAACTAAAAGAAACCCACAGCATTACAGGGAATTTTGAATTAAAAATCTATCTAGAAAGATTATGTTGTAATAACGCTTAAAAACAAAACAAAATAATTGGAGACCAACACTTTTTTTTTTTTTACAAACTACCCCCCTAGCAGTTACTTTCGTCTCCAGATTTTAGAACAAACTGTTATTTGCCATCATGCTTTCTGGGAAAGTAGGCGTGGTTACCTGTAATTAGTAAGAGAAAAATAGGTTTGCCAATTAAACTACAGGAAAGTGGGTTGGCTGTTATTCAGGTTGTCTGTAATGAATAACTATTGGATCCCAGTGTGGTTAAGCCTTTGTTTTAGAATAATCGGATGTTTGTTTTTAAATAACCTATATGCTGCGCTAAAGCGTTAATTCTTCACCCAAATAACAAAATAAGGAGTTTACTGAAATTAAAGGAAAGGATTCTTGAATTCTAGTCCCAAATTGTTCGGTAATCATAAGTAAATAGTTTCTGTTCCACCCTAGAAAGAAATACCCATTCCTGTGCATCATCACAGGCAGGAATTTCCCCATTAAAATCCGTAGAACCACACATATGCAGGTTGGGGATGTTCTTCAGATTGGGGCTAGAGATTCATCTTGCCTTCCTGTTTGCAATATACTGATTAAATGTAAGTGCTTAAGAAACACCACAAGTTTACTAGATATTTGCAAAGTTTTCTAGAGATATCAAAACCAATTACACACATTCTTGCAATATTTAAGTCAAAAAACCTCAGGGAGATTTGTAGCAGGCAACTTGGAATGATTGGATTTTTTGTTGTTTTTTTGTTGTGTTTTTGTTTGTTTGTTTGTTTTTGTTTTTTGTTTGTTTGGTTTTTAGTTAGAGATTTCTTTTATGCCTAGCAGAGATTAAAATGCCCTTTTGGGCTACTTAATACTTACATGGAGGGGTGGGAATATGATACATAGAAGATTAAAAGAAAAATGAAAAAGCCTTGTTTTGCTGAGGAAAATTCATAACTCTTATGAGATTTTGGGAAAATGTTTCAGCTAACACTGGATCATATAGAAGAAATCTGTATAATGAACACAAATAATGTTCTGAGGCTCATTACAAACAGTAAATCCCTTTTTTTTTTTCCTTTGAGACAGTAGTAGCATTGAGGGTTTTTTTTATTGGACTAGAATTGTGTGAATTAAGTATATCACAATAAATTAATGCTTTTTTTTTTCCATTGCCTGCACGTGCCTTATGCAAATATTTACTGCTTTTCTTCCTTATGGTTCTCTTATGTGCTTTTAGTAGTGAGACAATTACAGTATATGGTTGGGGTTTTTTAGGTACATTCAGATCTTATCCTTCCCTAGGAATCTCTTTTTTTTTTTTTTTTCTTCTAATTTTTATGCATTCTCTGTTTTAGGAGAGCTAAAAGGAATTTCTGTCCAGAGGTCTGTGCTCTGCTACCTCTTTAAATCCATGGAATTTGGGTAAGGAAACTGGACTAGCCAAATGTGTTTGTACATGTTGAGTATAACCACATATATACATAACTAATTTTTCACCACACCTATTCTTTTGTAAAAATACAACTGTTTCAGTAGTTCCTGTTTCTGATCTGGTGACTTAATTGTATCTTATTCTCTGGTGAAAAACTTGATTGATACATAGTTATACTACTGGTGTGAAGAAGAATTATGATGATTGGAAATGGTTGTTTACAGAGTGGAGGGTTGTTTCAGGTGGGGTGTTTTATAAATCTCACTGGACAAATCATTTTTGTTGCATTTTAAAATCTTTCAGAAGAATCACACACTACTGTGTGTAACACAGCGTTTAATTCTGATAACCTCATATAGTCCTGTGCTAGAAGCTACTGTATATGCATTTTATCTATTTTTAAATTATTTTTTAAATTTTTATTTTAAAATCTTCATTATTTTGTATGTGCCTACAGATATATACAGAAACTGTCCTAGATTGTAGTGTTCAGTGGAAGAGTGTGCAAACCACCAGAAATAAGTGAACTTATTTGATATATGAGTTTCTGTTTGTGCGTTACAGAAACATTGTTTGTAACTACAAATTTAGCTGAAAATATCTGTTAATACTTGAAGATCTAATATACATAATTAACAAAGCCAAATCTTCGTGTTTTTGAAGTAGCTGGTATAGCCAAAGCAAATTAAGATACCTGAAACAGACAGGAAATGTAACTCACATGATTTCACAAAACTGTGAAGCTTCTCAAAGCTGAGGTGTCCACTAGGACTAGGTCAGCTAAAGGAAAAATAGATGGTTTTTCTCCTGAAGCTTGGTTTAGATCTGAAGAAAACCTCTCCTCTAAGCAGGTTGCTCCATAGCTCTCAGTTGCACAACTTCTTGCACCTTTTTCTCAATCAGCTGATATTAACCCCTTCGTAGAGAGCACACTGAGTTCAGTGAGTCTTTAGGCAGTTTCACTAGTCTGTGTGTTTCTTCATCTGTTTCAAACAAGATGAAAAACCAGCCAGAATCTGTCATACCTGTGTGCCACTAGGACACCTGTTTTCACAGGCTGCTCTGCCCTTCCAATCCACGTGTTACAGCACTGGGGGAGAGGCAGTGATAAAATCATGGGTTCAAGCCTTTTGTGGAATACAGAGAATTGGTTGTTAAAAAGAAAAAGGGCTGTCTTGGTGTTAGCGTGATACTTTTCCAAAGGGGGAACAGTTACACCCTGCATGGTCCTAGGATGCTTTCCAACATACCAGTCTTCTCACTCGTGCATCATCAGATCAATACATTTTTTTTTCTCACATCTGCCAGATGCCACATGATGAAACTCCATGGCTCAGATAGCCACATGTGTCCTATTCAGACATCTCCTCTTCAGAGGCAATAACCTTCAATCACATGTGTGGACTAGACAGGTTATGTTAATGAACTGCTGCAGGAATCCCAGCTACACTTTCTGTCATATGTAGGGCTGTATCTTTAACAGTAAGGCAATTAGAAATACAGAGCTGGAGGGTACAATTGTGTTTTCAAGTCCAGTAGCTCACATGACAAGTAACCATGCTCTGTGATATCCTTTGAAAGCTGTGGAAACTGCACCTTAAAAGTGGATTGTTCGTTTTTTCCCCTTTGCTAGGGTATCAAGATTATTCAATAAATAATTAAAAGCATGCTTAATAGAAATACTCAGTGAGGCCAGGCAGAGCAAGAAGTAGGAGTAACTCAGTCTCCTTAGTTACATTCTGCATTCTCACAGTTTCTTTCAGTTTGCCTATTATTATGGAACAAAAGAGTTATTTTAAGCAAATTCTGAGAACAAAGCATAAAATTAGCAAAACCACTTTAGTCTGAAGAGAATATAATTGACAAGATTTTAAGGTAGAGGAACTAGATTTGAGAGCCTTCATGTAATTTATGACAAAAAGGAAGGAAAATCCATATACCTGAGCCTCCTAACTAATAGTCTTGGAAAATTATATTGAACTTCTGAATTATGTGGACTAGAATCACTTATTTGTGAGATGGATTCAAGAACAGTTAATTCAGAAGTGTTGAGAGTCGCTTTTGAAATCACTTCAAAATGCTTTGAAGAATATCCTTTGTTGTCTGTATGCAAAGTAGAGGAGGGTTGTGAAGGCCCCCAGCCCTCCTCTAGATTTCATTCTACTGCATCAATGTACATGTGTTACTGTGAATGTGATAAGCACATCTATTAGATGACTGGCTTTGCATGGCTCACTCTTGACAGAGGCAGAATAAGCTATGTGGGGACACTCCATGCTGGTTCATCTGTGTCCTAAAGGGCATTAGATGTCATTTTCTTATAAATTGGGGCTGAGGTTCCCAGGGGAAAACCTTGTTTCTAATGCCTTGTGACCCTTTTAATAATCAATGCCATAAGCATCTCTGACTTCAACAATCAAAAAAACTTGTTGCCTGGCTTCTGGGTGTGATTGTTATGTTTAGCATACCCTGAGGCATTTTCCAAAGCCAAAAAAAAATAAATCAAATCAAATCATCAGCGCTGTTGTCTCAGGCACAGGAAACTGATGCATAATGATGTCAAATTATCTAGCCACTACCACCTAGCAGTTTATGGAAAGTAGTGAGATGAAATATTAGGGTTGCTTCAACCTGGATCTAGTATTCCTTGCAACCAGTGCCATAATTACATACTGTGATACAATCTTGCAGGGTGATACAAATATGTAATTTTGTAATCTCTATGTATACTTGTTCAACACAATAACAGAACTTTGCTGGGAGTAAGCTTTGTTCTGCATATTTCTGTATGTTCATCTTCCAACCTTGAAACATATATGGGTGTCTTAAGTTTGGTCCAAGCCTATTTGTACACTTAGCAACCATTTTCTCCTTTTTTTTTTTCCTTCTATTTATACAAACCCATATTGATAGAGCAGGAAGAATAAGGGTTTGCTTTTTTCCTACAATCAGAATTGTATCAGAGCTCTTTTCCATGCGCTGAGGATTGTACAAGGTCTTGGTTTGTTTCTCCTTTATATTCAAGTGTGTTACTCGTTTACATTTTTACCTTTAAACTCAGCAAGCCATAGCTTGCCTTTTAGAAGTCCTTTGGTGCTCCTGGCAAAGAGGCTGCCCTACCTGAGCCAGAGGATGTTTTTTCAACACGATGAAATCCCTTAATGACATGGAACAACCATAGCTGGCTTTGCAGTGACTGGAATTGCAGGAAACACTGCTAGGGACAGGGGAGACTCTAAAAAAACCACATGAATATCTTTTTCAAAATCTCATATCCTGTACTGAGTGTACATGGTAGAGAGCTGAGGTGGAACTGGAGGAGTAAGCATACAGATATTTAGAAGAAAATGGAAGTAGGTTTTCCTCTATGGACACCTATTCGGCAGCTATAATAGCAACAAAGGGCATTGTTATAACAGCCTTAGAAGCCAGATTCTACAGCGTGTGTGTACACATTATATATAAACATTCACATGCGTGCACACAAGCAACTGCACAGCTGTGGGTCTTCCTTTAGCTGATCAATCTGTAGGTAACATTTCAGTTGCACGAGTGCTGATTAATTGGTTTGTATAAAGGCTTAAAGTCTCATATTTCCCCATGTAAAGAGACTTTCCTCAAGGGGATGAGTCTGACTGAGCAACTAGCAGAAAAATAACTGGTATCCTGGAGATGCTGCGAGTTTGGAATCCACATGGAGAATTCAGCCTAGCTACTAAACTTTCCATGATGTCAGATGCACCAGACCTGCTGTGAAGTTTGCCTGTGAGAAATACCTCCAAATACAGGAAAGAATTTGCTTACCTAGTTATGTGTCAGATTCCTGTAGAACATTCTTTCATCCTTGACAGAGCAATTTCAGAAAGCGGGCAGAGGTGTGTGTCCTAGTGAAGCTGCTACCAAACATTGGAACTGCTGATGAGAGGACTGGTCTGCAAAGAGCCTTACCGTATTTCATTGCTGCAGCTGAAGAAGAGCTTCAGGGCTGCTGCAGATTCCAGAATCCAGAAAAGAAAAACTGTGTTCATAAAGCAAAAATAATTGGAGTCAGCGACTTGTACTGCTATCCTTGGAGAATTGGGGTTTAGTCAAACAAAGCCTGTTTGTGATACAGGAAAGGAATAGGGCATGCTTAGAAAGTTCAGTAGTCATTCATTTAAACACAATAAGTAATAAAATGAGTAGATTCAATAATGGTTACAACCTGTACTCAAAAATTAAGTATTTATTTGGGAAAGTGTACTGGGACTGAGCAAAATGCAGTGATGATAGATAGACTGAAAAAAATGGGTAGACTTCTGTCATCCATATCACACAAAACTGTCAATTGAATTCTGCCCAACCTCTGTTCTTGCAGGGGAAGAGAACTCAAAGAACAAAAATTGCATGCTAATCTTACTGTTTCAGAAGCAGCTCCAGTAAAAACTCTGTGAACATTATATAAGGTGTGTAGGGGTTATTCACAGACTGTATGACAATGTAGGCTGCTGTTTAAGTGCCCGTAAGAGCTTTAGGGACTGAAGATGCAAAGGTTAAATGACACAGCTGGGCATGAAGTTGTAGGACACGCAGTAAGGAGTCACCAGCCACCAGGTCTCATATTGTGTGGGTTCAGTTATGTACAGTCTCTGCTGTGCCAGTCTTGGACATGAAAGCACTGCACAGAAAACCTAGAAGAGAAAATTGGTTCTAATGGTACATTAAGCCACAACCTGAGCAGGCTAAATGATACAGTGATTCGGAGAAAGACTGGCTTATTGCATTTCCTTACTTGTTGGAGCAGAAGGAATTAGTATGAGAAATTCATGAGGATCATGGGAGGAGCAGAAGGAAGGACATTTCTTTACAGAACTGAGTTGCCAAAAAACAAGCTAATGGAATCAAAGTGTGAACATTCAGAACCCCTACCTACCTTCCTGGTCAGTTGCTGCTAAGAGGGAAAGAACTTGCACCAAAGGTCTACACTTCTTGACTCTGAAAATTCATGTCCTTTGAAGAAAAGGGTGGGGTGAGTCTTTTAATTTAAAAAAAGAGAACTTTTTTGTGACCTCTGGGATTCTGTTATAGTAAACATCCCAAATCTTTAACCACTTGTCAGCAAAGATCTTGATTCTTCAGAATCCTTTCTTATGAGCACCTGTTAGCTAAAAGAAGAAGAAAAAAAAAAAAAGTTACTTATAAAATTCACGTTTCCAAGCAACAAAACAAAACATACGTTAAGTGAAACATCTCTCAAGCCACTACCCAAGGGAACTGACAGAGACAGTTGCCAAGTTAGTGGAGTGTGATTTTCAGAAGCCAAGCAGTGCTATTCCAAGAGTTCAGAGGGGGATTTTAAGTTCCGTGCACACATGATGCGCAGGCATTCTACCTGTGTCTTCATGGGCAGAATCCACTGTGCATGCTTGAATGCTTAAGCTGGTTATAAAAAAATCCAAAATAAAATACAACAGCAAATACCATCATGAACAGAGAGGTGAGCACCCACTCCAGCCTTGCTTCCCAGGAGCTGGGAGGCTGCAGTTAGTCAGCACTGGATGAAAAGGAACATGCCTGGTTTCTTGTAACTTCATTTAAAAATTTGTAAGATGGTAACATAATCTTTTCATTTCATTCCACCTTTCCCCCAATACCCACAAATGGGCTTGATGCAACATTCTGTGTTGAAATCCATAAAATGTACTTTTGTTTTTTAGGTGCTGCCTTGTAATTGTTAGGGAAATAACTCCCATTGACATCACTGGAAATAAGATGTGGGCGGTATTGTTTTTATATACAATATAGACCTTTCCATACAGTGCATTTCAAATACTGTGTCTTAGCATCTCCTTCATGCTAACTATTGTTTATGAACATTGTCATTTACTTTAAAGGAAATATAACCAATTTTCTTCTTATCTGTGCTTCCACTATCTGTATAACTCTCCAGCTCCCTCCAGGGATGTCAATACCTGGTTTGCTATCTTGTTTATCTTGTTGAAAGAAAAATCCATTTACAGTTTATCCTGTCTGCAGACCAGTCTTGTTGATAGTTCCCCCATATAGCACAAAATAAATCTGTTATGGCTGCTTCAAGAAGATGGGCTTGGGACTCTATCAACTTTGGAGTTTTATTCTTGGCTTCGCTGTGGAGGCCGATTCTGAATGAATTATTTAGCTCCTTTGCTTTATATGCACCAATGGGGAATGGAAATAGTAATACACACTGGTATTGCAAAACTTAATCCAGTAACACTTTCAGAGTACTTTGAGATTCTTGGATTGGAAGAGATGAAGAAATTGTAACTGTTGCTGCTGCTGTTACTGAATTCAGTTTTTCAGCTCTGGAAATAAGATTCAGAATTCGTTGGCAGGGACATGGGATGAGAAAAGTTGCAATCCTCTTATATTTTGTGAAATTTGCATGTGGAAATATCTGTGTGTTTGAGCCAGTAGAAAGTTTCTCTCTTGGGAAGAATTAAAGTTTTAGTAAATAAACAGCAAGCAAAACTGAATTTTTATACAAAGACAATTACACGTAATGGAAAAAAAATAAGCCCCTCTACATGTATATTTTTGCTTAGTCAAGCCACAATATTTATTGAAGAAATAATTTTGATGGGAAATATTTTGATAAATCTTAAAACACAAACAGGGTCAAGGAACACATTCAAAAAATAGATGGTCAAAGTAACATAACCCACCCACTTTCCCCAGTGGTAACAGGTCTCTGTGAACAACCACAGAACAAGGAGGAAAACTCATAAGAAACCCCTGTTCTCACAAGAACTTCAACTTTTAATACACAGAACAAACTAGTTTCAGAACGGATAATAGATTCTGTTCATAGGTGATTAGTGTGTTGAGTTTTGGTGCTTGATTAAAGACATTTTTACTTGAGAACTGTAACAGCTGGAAAACAAATTTTATATTACACTGTGAGCAACACGCTGGCAAATTTCTTACCTACAAAAGCTCAGCAACAGAGCTGTAATATTGCCCGTGTGTGTTTAGGCTCAGTTATGCTGCTATATTACTGATGTGTATTATGCTAATCCAATAAAACATAAAGACCATTGTATCTTTTGTGACTTTCTACCACACTGGTACCAGTAGGGATTTGCATTAGTAATATACCAGCAGCAGAACAATCCACAGAATTGTTGAGGCATCGTATTTTGAGGGTATGGATCCCAGCCTGCAAGAATGTAAAATTCCCCACTAACTTCAGCGACTCTGCAAAGCTTTAGAACACCCTAGAAAATCCTAGATTACTGGATAGTACTTCAAAGAGTAGTTTTGTTTCCTTTGAATTTAGTATTTTTTAAAAGTAATCAAATAGTTTCATTTCTCCCTGTTCCTACCTTTTATATCACTTTTTAGTCCTATGGATTACATGCTGCTGTCATAACATACCTACAGATAATTTAGCTTGCGAGCAGTTTAAGCAGAACACCTTAGAGAAACAAAGAAACCATGAAAAATTAGTTCTATCAATAACACCTTACAGTATTAGAATATAAGAAGTGAATATACTTCTTAGCATTTAAACTGTGAGTTTCTGGTTTGAATTTCTTTTTTACTTTGTTGTGTGGTTTGGCTTTTTTTTATCATCAGTTTAGTCAATTCCAATTTTTACATCTCCCCCATACATAGTTCTGTATTGGGGTTTAGATCCTCATAACAAATGTAAGACAAATAAAGAGGAATGACATTTTCAGTACTTTTAATAAAACCTCTTTCCACTGCCAAAATTAACGTTGGCGTTGAAGCTAAAAGCACTATGTGGTTTACTAATACACACCAGTCAGCAGAATAGCATCTAGATCCAGCACCACCCTTTGACATTTGTTATTGACTGTTCTGCTATTCATTATTTATTAATCTCCATTACTTGAAGCATCTGAATGTGACTGAAACTCAATGATTGTTTCTGTATTCCCCCCCCGTATGAATAAGGGACACTGTATGTGTTTGAAACCCTCACTGCTTCCCAAAGCAGGCAATTGCACTTGGCACTGAGGTGTCTCCCCTTCTTATGCTTTCACATTTGCCATTCTGCCAGGCTTGTGGTAGGCTGCAGGTTAGTGACACGCACCTCCTCCCTCAGCAAGCTGTCACACAGGATTGAAGGGCAGTGTTCTGCTCTGTCTGGGGGGACTGCCTTAGTTCGGTAGCGCCCTTGCTCAGCCTGCGCTACAGCTACAAGCAGATCTGTGTGCTTGCTTCTGCCACTGTACACACAGCAGCCAGAGAAGTGAGGGAAATCTTAGAAACAGAAAGACTCAACCCTGGGGGGGCTAACAAAGCTATAGCTCTCTGCCCATCCTCTTCCTTAGAGAGCCACTCGGAGCAGTCTGCATTCTGGATCACAGGAGGAGAGATTAGCTGTTCAGGCCTCTCTCCCCTGCTCACATTGCAGCTGCATGGATGCCCGTTCTAGCTGTGCTGGTGAAAGGTGCTGAAGCAGGTGCTGCTACTGCTGTTCTTTTCCCCAGTTTAGCATGTTCTGTTCTGGAGATAGCTTGGTGATGGAATAAGCTATGCTTACTAGAGCTTAGTCACACACACCCTGCAAATACAGCATACTGGTTTTGTTATACCATGAGAGCTTTCTTGCAGGGGATATATACACCATGCACTGAAGCTCCAGTGGCACAGGCACCCATCCCAGAGACAGCTCAACAGGCAAATTCCAGAATAAAAAGCAGCATAAGCTACATCCGTGCGTTGCCATACTTCAGTTCAGCCCTGGCGTGCAGAGCTTCACTACCCTGGCTGTGTTGCTTCTGGAATCCTAAGGAGGCTCTCTGCATGTGTACATGTATACCACAGAACAGTGCCAGTTTCTACAGAGCTAGCTCAGAGGTCTGTAATGATGTATCACACTTGAAACATCATCACTTCCCTAGCATACTTAACATGCACTTCCAGAGCTTAGTTATAGTGCAGTTTGCTTTTTTTTTTTCTTCCTCCTACCTATTCCAGTTTAAGGCTCAAATTGGACAATTGGACTGACTGGCCCTCAGCCAGGAGCCTAGCAAGTTGTTTTTAAAAACCACTGAAGCCTAGATAAAAACCTGGGAATTGAAATCAGCCTATTAAAATCAGTGATTTCTTAGGCATTGATTTGAACCAAACCTGGTTTTCCAGAGGTTTCCTTACTCTACAATTGTAGCAAATTTACATTATGGTTCAATTCCCCACTGCCACCAGTAAGAGTTTTGCTTAATTCACTGTGGAAATGGGATTGAATTTCAGTAAGTCACCTTTATCACCCATTTTGATCACATTTACTTTAGGAACTAGGCACAGCTTTGTGAGCAGTTACAAAACACAGCTCGTCAGTTGAGGATATTCTGGGGATTAAGTCTCATCATGAAGATCCACTGTCCTCTGTACTGCTTGTTTTGAACACTCCAGCTGAAGGTATTGGGTATAAATCTAAACTCCTCTAGAGTCTTAAGAGTTTTCATTCAGCACAGGCAAAGCTTAAATATGTTCCCTGCTATTCTGCATATAAGGAGGTGGAGGAAGGAAATCTGGAGAGGAAGCTGAACTTCCTGTGCCAGAGATGTTACACTAGAGCCTTCCCTGAATTCAAGACAATGTAGCAACAGCCTAAGAAATGAATCACTAGAACTGCAGACATGCAGGATTTAAAGAAAGACCCTTCCACACCCACACCTAGGGATTCAGGAGATTCTGTAAATTCCTAAAGAACAATCGGACTAATTTTTGGATCTAGCAGTTGCCTCTTCCACCCCCCACAGCCCCCATCTCCAGACTGATTAGAGACTCCCTCTTTTTTTCTTTTTAGTTTCATTTCTCTGAGTGATGTTTCAGACTTATGAAGTAGCCAGTTTGGGCATCTGGATTAATCAGGGGAACATGGGTGACTGCACAAATTGAGAGACAAGAGAAACAGTCACCCAATGGCTATCTTAAAGGACTAGGTGCAAGCAGACAAACAGGGGAGGTGACAAGAAGGGCTGGGTGCAATAGAACTATCAGTTCATTAGACAGATGTATACACTTGCGATTCTATTATTATAAATAGATGAAGTCACCAAAGTAATCCTGCAGATGCTCAAAATATCCTTATTATCCTCATTTCTTTTTATTTTTAACAATGTTAACATGTTACCTAGCATCTTGCACATCAATTAAAGGATTAAAGCCTTAGAGATTTGGGGCTGTACGTTTTGTACCTAAGATAGTGGGATACATTAGGAATGTATACATTAGGAAATACAGACATAGAAATGGACCAGGAACTTTGATTTTTCTTTATTATTGTCATAGCTTAGCACTGAGACACTGCTTTACAGTATCACCAGCTACAATTCACGTAAGAAAACAAGGGCAAATAATTTCTGTCAATAACCAAGCACTTCGGTTGGAACCCGAGGGAGCAAGGGCATGCTCTGATGAAATATGATTTTCTCATTGGTGACAATGAGATAAACTAGAAAAAGGAAAGGAAGTCTCTTCCTTTCTTGGCCTGGAAGAGCATTATTCCTTAAGGTCTTTTTTTAATCCAGGCAATTTCCTGTACTTCTAAAGCACCATCTCCCACAGGAGGGGTATTTATATAGCATCTTCCATCCAAAAGCATCATGCCAAGCAGTAGGAAGATCACGTTTATTTTTCCTGCTTTCAAGCAGCATCCATTTCTGATTAAATAGTTCATGGAGATGCATCTCCTCTCTCTCCTCTGCTCTTTGCCTGATTTCATCTTGCCAATTTTCTTGCCGTTGGGATACAAATCAGCAGCACACTGAGCTGACCGCTGTAATCACAAGCTTGTGTTGAACTCTCACTGTATGAGATGATGCAACATCAGCCTAAGTAGTGCAATAAACCCCATTGCATAGGTAGCATTGGCAAAGCTTACAGCCTGCACAGTATGAGGAGGTAAACACAGTGATTAGGTATCCAGCTCACATCGTATTTCCCATGGTCTGCTTTATGCAACTCTTTATTCTAGGCCTACCTTCAGCAGCAATAGACTAAATCACCCAGTTCAGGTGAAATTCCTGAATGATTTAGGCAAGTTGGACAAAATAGGAGATTAAATATTTTGATAATTAAAGGATCGAAGCATCTTACCTATGAGGAGAAGATGAGAAAGCTGTGATTCTTTAGCCTCAAGAAGAGATGGTTCAGGAGGGATCTATCAAAATGTATAAATAACTGATGGGAAGGCATAAAGAAGGCAGAGAAAAACTTGTCTCAGTGGGCACCCTCTGACAGGGTGAGAAGCAGTGGGAACCACCCAAAATACAGGAAATTCCACTCAACTATTTGAAAAACTACTTTCACTCTAAGGGTGCTCAGACCCTAGAACAGGTTGCCAGAGAGGCAGTAGCATCTCCTTCCTTGGAGTATTCAAAGCCAGAGTAGCCAGGGCCCTGAGCAAGCTGTTCTAGTTGACCCTCCTGTGAGCAGGAGAGTTGGACAAGATGATGTCCAGAGCTGCCTTCCAAGCCAGGCTGTATCTGTGGTAGAGCTGGCCTGGCATAATCCAGGGTGGTTCTCGACTGAAAGATAGTCCTGCTCATTAGCACAGATGTTATCTTGAATATTACAGTGAAAATAGCAGAACATATGCTTTTTTTTTTTTTATTTCCCATTTGCATATAACTTTTTTCCTCTAAATAACCTCACCAAATGTAATTGGCTTCCTGTGTGTTGCCTTCCAGCCCCATGTCTGAAACCCTGCCATTCAACAGGCTGCTGCGGCTCCCTTCTGCCACCCTGGGGAAAAGGCAGCTTGTCTGGGAAGACAGAAGTGGGGGGACAGCTCCAAATAAACAGGGCGTATATATCTCTATGGCCATCTGGTTAGCTAGTTAATCACAACTCCATTGCTTTTTAAAAGAGCCAAAGTGCCCTTATGTGCCGTGCAGAACAGCTTCCTTTACCTTCTTCATGGAAAGCTGGTGTCTCTCTGACAACGGCTTGTTGACAAGAGGTACAGCTACATAGCAAGTGCTGCTCAGGGGTAAAAAGGAGAGGATGTCTTTCCCCATGGAGCTGAGCAAAGTTTCTTGCTTAACCTGGTCTGATACATGTGGAGAGGGTGGAAAGCAGGCTCCAGAGACTTCTGAAAGGGACCAAACAATTGTAGATTACAAAAAAAAAAAAAAAAGCTGAGTTTCAGTAAGAGAGAAAACAAAATTATAAAAATTAAGTGCTTTTACAAACTGACAAAGAAGTAGCATTTCTTCTCATGTTTACAGCTGAGGCAGTATCTCTCAGGACATTTGATGCCTGACAGAGGTCATCAATATTGCAAGATAAGCTGCTGTCACAAAACTCCTAACATCAGGTATCTCACACTGATCCTGGGCCTCTTATAAATTCCTCCCCCCCTGCTTCTTCCTCTAGTTAGGAATGTTGCAATAATGACTGGAGTAGGCAGCTGAAATCCAGAGGCTATTTCTAAGTCTCACACTCTTTATTTTGCCCTAGTTTCTTCTCTAGATTTACCCACACTTCAGAGGAGGAGGGAGCACGGAGGTTTTTTCCTGAGCTTCATGTCCCACACAAAGTTCATCATGCTCTGTGTATCTGTATTTCATTATGACAGTGCAGCCCACGCTCAACGTATTCGTCCTCAAAATTCTTTGCAAGATAAGATGAGATTAGTGCTACACTCCTGTTTTACAGGCCAGTAACAGTGGCCAGCAGTGACTAAGTGACTTCCCCAGTGTCATATGGGAAGTCTGGGGCGGAACAAGTAGCTGAGCTGGGTTTCCCAGGTCAATACTTTGACCTTAGGACTCTACTTCCTTACTTGTGGGAAGAAAGAGCTTATGCCATAAACTGCTAGCATTGAAAGAGTAAAAACAGGGCACACCCAAGAGCACAACATCAGGCTCTTAGGTTTTTTTTTCCTTTTTTTGCTACTTGGGAAAGCAGGCTAAAAAAAAAAAAAATTGAGTAAAAATGAAGTACTTTAATGCAGATTCAGGCATTTCTAGATTTCAAATAGAAATTGATTTTTTTCTTTCTCCAGGTGTCTAAAGTGAGCTTTGTTATCTAAAATGAGGTGAAATATCTTTGCAACTGTGCATGCTTTTCTACAGCTCCCCTTTCCCCCCAGTAAGATAAAAAGAGCTGGGGCATTTTACGTTCTAAATTTTGACTGATCAGAACAAAATGTTTTCCTAGTGATGTGGTTTTGCACCTAAGCATGTTTTTTATGCATCGGGTTTAACCTTAGGATGTAATATTTCATAAAACATTTATTGTCTTCTCCATTTTTATAGAGCACAATTCCCCTATGACACTTTCTTTTCATTGTCTGCTCTGAATACGATTCAAAGGCTTCTCTCACAGTTTGAATTTTAGTTGTGGGTAAAGGAAAGAACCTCCGCTATGTGCAACAAAATTAGAACTGTTTTTGCTTAGGGAGACATTTACTAACAGGTAAAGATAATTAGAATCAGAGCCAGGAGACAGCTAAGAGCAAGAATCTGGAAAGTGATTCTGTGAGAGCTATTTTATTCCATAAATAAGCTGGTGTTACACAAGTCTAAGTGTGCCACTCATCAATACTGGCAACAGCAGTGATTCTTTTCCCTCAAAAACTGAATCTGATAAAGTCAAAACGCAGTTAGAAGACAAAGAAATCAAACCTCCTTCCAAGCTATTTGAGGGCTGCAAGGCAGACCAATTCTTTTTCTTTTTCTCCGACTCTTATTGTATCCAGACCCTACTGATGCTTCACTCTGGATGCTGCAGGTTTACCACTTAATACTCTACAAAGATTATAATGCATCCATTATAAAAGGCACTGTAAGATGTACCACTTCACTTGTATTGTTAACGAGCTTGGCTATAAAGGGATTTGCAACCTGAATTTCAGTACAGAGCCAGGGTATAATTTGCTCTGGGATGTAAAGCCTATGAATTATTGAAGCAATTTACTTCCAAGTCTGCATTCTCATTTTGAGCAAAAGTGCTCGTGATGAGTGCATGTGTGTGAGAGGACAGACAGGACTGCAAGCTGCTGACAGTGATGTAAGCACCAACTTCTCCAGCAGCACATCTCCGCATCCTAGGCTCTTTCACACAGCCAGCAAATAACAACAGAAGATAACTGGCAAAATGATCATTTTGGACAAATGAGAGAAGAAAAATTGCACACTGAATGGTGCCAAATGAACACCAAATTCAAATCACAATTAAAAATGCACTTTGGGTAATTACAGGGAGGGGCTATTCCCTTGGAGATGTCACAAAGCTTGTGCAGATATAATCAGACTGGAGTGGATCTAGCAATGGTGAAGAGCACTGGCTAATAAATCCAAGTTCTTAGATCCTCCATCCAGCTGAGCATAACCTGCTGTGGGACCAAGCCTCCCAACTTGATGGTCTTTTTAAATTTTGTTTCTTATGGAAGTGAGGCTTTGTAATCACAGTCAAATCTGAGTCTCCTCTCCTTCCACTCTGCACACCCTGCTAGTAATTTCTGACTCCACTGACCAGTTCCGAGCAAGGTGGTAGAGAACTGGACGTTTCAAAGACGTGAAGCTGCTAAATGCTTTGTGAATGCAGGAGCTATGCAGAGAAGAGGGCTCTTTCAATACACCCACAACAAGAAAGACTCCAGCATGAGCTCACCCTTCTTAGGCACTGGAAAATGTAAAGAAAGTTTAAGAACAGTCCTATCCCTCCTTTCCCTTTTATAGACTCAATAAACACAAAGGAACAGTATGTCTGTCTAGCTTGGGAGCTTTTGAAAATATCCCCCTTACTGTTTGAGCCTCATTAAGAGCATCAACAACAAACAAAGTTTTCCAGATCTATAGAGTCAGGATCCCATACTGAGAGGCAAACACAGGTTTGCAGAACACAAAGCAAAAGTCAAAAGAGAAACTTTTATGGAAAACAGCATTAGAAATTAAGACAGAGCATTCATCTCCCCTTCCACAGTTTTGGTTGGTGAGTTTTAAAACATCAGTTAAAATGAAGAAGTGATTTTCAGCTTACCATACAGTAAGGTTAGCAGCTCATAGTGTCCTCCTCCCAGTAATACTACCAACAAACCTCTTGAGCAGAAGCTGTCTACTCAGGCTATTTTTATAGACATTATCAGGAAAGTCTGTCCTTCTCTGACTTGCCCAATTAAACAGAAAAGAGCCAGGTGATCAATGGACTCTCTTTTCCATTCTTCTTCCTGCTATTTAGCCTTACATAAGGCATATGGGAGCAACATTTTCAAGCTGTTGCTTGTGTAGACCAGGATGCAGAAGACCTCCCTTGTAATTCTTTTCTCTGACATTAGTTCATTAAGGGGTCGTTTTCTCTCACCGTGTTCCCACATGCAACAGTGATTCTAATTGATGAACTGGACTTTCTACACGAATATAAAATGCTCTCAAGATGGGAAGAGAGCTCTTTATTTGCTGTGGGAATTTAAATGGAATTTGTAAGTCCCCTATTCATGATTCTTCTGTTTGGAGGGATGTAATTTCTGCAATGATACTGAGCTGAAGAACCTGTTAAGTGGAGATGTAAATAATGAACAGTTGGGGGGTAATCTGTCTCTCAAAGACAGAGGGCCAGGGACAGCTTTGGTTATCAGCTTTCTGTGTGGGGTCAGATGATTTTGATAAAGGGCTGAGACATCACTATCGAAAACATTTTGAGGAGCAAACTGAACTGCTTTTGATGTGCGAAGAAAATTCTGTGTTCCTGCAGGCTGATGAAGTCAGTAGTTTATGTTAACAAACAGTTTATGCTTGAATTAATGAACCATGTTATAAGGCAAGAGCCTAGGCCAGACACAAGACTTTTTCTTAGGTGTTAGAAAGAAAACACCAGATTATGCTCTTCTTCCCAGGAAGTCAGGGGAAAACTAAATGCTTTATTCACTATGCTGTGTCAAACAACATTTGCTTCCTACATACAAACTCAGTTCCTGCAGTGCTACTGACTCTCTGTGCTCTGTATTCATAAAGAACAGGCAAGTCCAGTTGTTTTCTTTTTATCTGGACAACGACTTGTGGAAGCACATAATTACAGGCACGAGCAACAGATTACTGCAGGACAATTCGGAGTAGGCTAGCCTGGCACTAGAGCTGCTCAGGGGGAGACAGGTTTTCCTATGAATCCAGGAGGCCCTGGGGTCAGATCTGATTTGTAGGCACTCCACGGGCATTCAGGGGTTGGACCGGGGCCTTGCAGTTAGAACGATCATCACCCAATGGAAGCAGATCTCCTTGCAGTTGGGTAGATAGTCTGCCCGGTTCTGCTGACAGCTCACAACAAGCAGATGCATGAAGGGAAGTCAAACCGTTGTAAGTATTCCCCCCTCCTCCTAAAGCAAGCTCAGTCCCTGCGCTGCAGAGTGATCTCTGAAGAACTGAGCAAACCCAAGCCTTAGAATCACCCTCTCCTCTTTGCAGCACCAAGAGCTGGTTTCTTAGGAAGCTGTTGCCAGTGGTGAGCCAACGCAATACACCCTGAGCAGTGAAGCACTGCCCTCTTGTGTCAGTCGCTATTTTTTCATTTGCCTGGTTTTATATCCCTGTTGCTGTGAGTGAGCACTCAGACATTTCCCTCCAACAGATATTTCTTCTCTGGAAAGGCATAGCATTTGTTTCTGAGTATTATCCCGATGGATAAGTTCAAGAAATAAAAATACATCTGCTGTAATTGTGGCTTGGAAACACTCAGGACTGGGCATATATTGCTCTTCCAGCTAGAGATCCAGACTGTTACACTGGGTCATGCCTAGTCTCCATCTTGACACAGAAAAAGAAGGCAGAGGAGAGAACAAACCAGGAGAGGTATAATTAAGAATGACAGAGACAGAAGAGAAGCAGATTTGTTAAATGACTCTTTCCTTGCAACCCTCATAGTAAGCTATATGGAAGTTAAATATAGAACCAACGCTTCTCTAGGGAGCCAGACTCAGGAACAGCTCACACACCATGGATGTGGAGCAGAGATTTTAGTCTCACTCCTGTTGGCTGGCAGAGAGATCTTCATTTCTAAACCACTAGTGCTCATTTCACGGGCAGCTCCTGCAGTAACGGTTGTCAGAGAACAGTCTTCTCAAAGCTGTGCAAGATTTTGTGCCCACCACTTCTACTGCTTATTAACGACAGACACCTGAAGAACTGCTCTAAAATGTCGCTTAGCAGCTGCCCTTGCTATCAGCACTTAAGGAAGAAGCTTTCCTAAAGAGGCATTTCTTTGGACTGTTGCCCAGGCTGTACTATGATATTTTGTATTTAGAACTTATTCTAGATGGCACAGCTAGACCCTGCTTTCCATCATCCTGCACCTTACTGAGCTCGTCCGCCCGCTAGGCTGGCGAAAGCCGCCAGGAGCTTTTCTTTTCTGTGCTGAGACCCTGACACCTGAGCACAGAACAAAATGTAAAGGCATCTTTCAAATATTTGAAGTTTTAAAACACATTAGCAATACCTAACCACGTGTGCAAGTGTCTCCTTGAGAATTATTTGTACTTTAACTGGCAAAAATAACTAGTAAAAGGATGCCACCCACAAGCCAGCTTATCTTGAAGATAGAAGTTTAAAGATTTAAAAAAACCTCAAAACCAATCCTTTCAGGTCTCATGACCACCAACAAAAAAGTATCTTTCCTGATCTGTCTCATGCCTTGTTTCTAGTTGTGAAACACAACATACTGTATTTCCCTCACTTGCCTTCCTGTCCTTTTTTGCCATCTTCCTGCAGTTTGAAGAGCATGTGCTCTCCTGCAATTTTCTCAGCAGTAAACGTTCTCAAAAGAAGAGAAACTACAGAGGTTACTCAGTGTGACTTGCCAGGATTCCCCTTTCAACTCCAGTTTGGGAAGCTTCAGTTCCGGAACAGTAACTTGCTGTTTGTGTTGTTCTGACTGTTCATGTGTGTTCCCAAGATGGCAAAATTCCCCTGACCTTCTTTATTGCCCTGTGCTGGGTACGAGGAATATATTTTATTTAAATAGAAGATGAACAAGCATTCATGTCCCACTTTTACAAGTATTTTAAAACTGCTGCCCTTTTACTTCATTTCATATCCTCGAAGAAGCTTTACCAGGAGATTACAGAAGAAATGTTTTCTGCGATTGCTAACTGACAGATTATTACAAGGGCATGAGAGAAAACATCTTTCCATCATAACCTGCTTATAAAATTAAACTCTTTGTGTCTTCTTTAACTCTTACAGTCCTTCCCTTCCTTCAGTTCCCATCTGAAATGAGTCGGAGCTGCGGCTGTTCTTGTGTTGCACCTCCTGAATTTTCTGAATTTGCTGGTGTTGCTGGATCCCTGTTGATTGCATCAGGTGGACACTGCCTGGGATTCAGCTCACCCGGAGTCACCTCTCCAGGGATGTCATTCAGTTTCTGGCTTATCTGTGCTACTTCAATGTATTGTTTCCCCATTTGGACAGCTTCATCATAAGAAGGTGGCAACTCCATTGCATAGAGACTGTAAGCTGGAGGGGACACAATATTCTTATCCATGTCCACAAATATCGAAGGAATAGGAGCACTCAGAGGGTACTGAAACGAGCTGTACGCTGTGAGGAAAAGGAATTTAAAAAAAAATTAAATACCTGCATGGAACACTGGTATAAAAAGATCTAATCCTGATTTTCTCCCAAGAAACTACAGACTCATTTTTGTGGTATCAGAACGTATGTACCATATACTAGAAGCTATCAGTATAGAATTACCCATGATGGAATCTATCCATTCTCCAAAAGACAGCAGGACAGTAAATGTCTCTGCATCTCACCGTCCAGTAATTATTGTGAAATACCCAACACAGTGCATGCAAATCCCACTTGTCTCTCTTACTGTGCTGCCCCAGAGAGGAGATGATCAGAAAGTCCCCGTTACAGCAAGGGCTAGACAGAGGATCCTAGGCACACGAGTGTTCAATAGCCCAGCCGTGCTGGAGAGGTGACTCCCAGAGGATACTTACAGGTCACTGTGCTGTGGGCAGTGCTCTCACTGTCAGTAGCAATCACTGGCAAATCATAAGGGTGCCTAGAGAACGTCTCAACGGGAAACCTCTTCTTCCGGCAGCAGAACTTGATGCAGCTTGCTGTGACCCCACAGAGCAGGAGCAGGAACAGAGTCAGCAAGAGTAACCTTAGAGAAGAAGGGAGAATAGCATAATTTCATTGCTTATGTTTTACTTCTTCCGAAGCTGAACATAATTTCACTCTAAATGGGTGAAAGCCAGGCCAAAGCTCCTAGGTTTAGTTCTGAATGGGTGCAGGATCCTGAATTAGAAAGCTGGATGACAACCACTTCCTCACAAGCTGAAATACTACTGGCCATCGGTACAATCCCTCTGGCTCACAGATGCTGTAATGCTAACTATTATGTGTTGAATTTTCAGCCTTCATGGCTCCGCGTTCAAGGGTAAGAGCAGGTGTGTACTTGGAGGGAAATTCAAGGACAAACCTTCCTAGGATCTGTATTTATAAATAAGCACAGAAATCATATTTCGCAGTGTCTTGAAAATGCAATTCTCTTGTTTAACCACGTTTATCAGTTTGTGGTGGGTGTAGGCAGATGTGCTAGTGTTTCAGGTTCTCCTCTCAGTTGAAACTCTCTCTTCCCGCCCACCACTCTTCTCATGAGCTCGGCGAGCAGCAAGACATGACATGAGAGGATGGAGTAGTAAGAAATGCTTGAAAGTCCTGGAAAGGAGTAGGTCGAAGGACAATGTTGCAGCACATCCACAGTGGCTTGACAGGAATTGCTCTGTGATACATCATGCTCCTGATTTTCTCATTAGGATTAGTTGCCGCTCTGAATCTGTACAGAAGTGGCCTCAGCAGCATTCTGTTCTTTTTTCCAAACTGAAGGTAGCACTTGCCCATAAGAATCATGATTCCAAAAAACCCCTCTTTTGTTTGGTTTTAACAAGAGTGTATTTCTGTTACTATTACGAGTCAGATACACACAGAAAGACTGTGCTCAGTTTAAAGGCTGGATTTGAGGGCCTCAAACTGCCACAAATTTCATGCATTTTCTTGCAAAATATTGGTGTAGGAAAACATTGTCAGGCAACTTAAAACCGTGCGTGAGCAGCACACGGTGCCCTGCTGGAACTCTGCACTGAAGCACTGCTGCAGCACGGGGAGTATTGCCTCACGGCCAGCCTGGCAGCACGTCCTTACGCTCCACCAGCTCCACGGTAGCATCCCCTGTGAAATCAGCGTGCTTGCCTCCGCTGCTGCCTTCGGATGGAGGCAGGAATCCCTCAGCTAAAAGCAGCTCGACAGGATAAATCTCAGCACTAGCTCACTACCTTTCCTGATTCCAACACTGCCTAATTACAGAAGCCTTCTTAAAGTATTTATGTAACTCTGTATTTTTAAACAATTCTATGTATCGGCATCTTCTAAGAAAGTGGAGAATATCAACCAAAATTTACAGCTAAAAGGAATCAACTGACTGTGTGCTACTGTCTAAGTTAATACATTGACAGAATCCAAGCTGTAAAGATAACGCTAGGATTCGTACGACACGTTGGGCAAGAGACCAACCCACTTGTGACGAGAGCTGAGCTTTTCACTTAACGCTATTTCTCCCCTTTCTGTCATTCAACCAGCCAGTAAATGGGTTTGCAATCAGATGGAGTTAAGAATGGAAACACAACACTAGACCAAACAACCTCCTGTCCCGTGAAGGGACTGCTGAGAAGGGGGCCTTTGGCAGAGCCCAGCCCCAACAAGCCCACGCCATGTCGCTGCCGGTGCGTTCCGCAGAGGTGTCTGCTGAGGAAGAGTAAACAAGCCCTGCAGCTGAACTGCGGTGCTTTCAGAAAGGAAAGATGACCTGTGTCTGGATGAATGCTGTACCCTGCCTGACACCTTATCCCCCCTGGGCTCTCTTTGGTAATATGTTCCACTGGCAGCTTTCATGAACCCCAGGAGAAACCCTTTCCTGTGTCCCGTCGGAGAGAAGAGTGTTTCCATTGCCTTACTACAGTTACTGTTCATAATAACTTTCAAATTACTCTGGGTTAGTAAGATTAATAATAAACTTACCAGACATACCACAGACTTGTCCAATTAGGCATGTTCTGCAGGCATCTGTGAAGGAAGGCAGATGATTCACTGATTCAAATATCTCCAGGCAAACAGCGAATGTATGACAGGGAATAAATTTCACACGATTCCTGAGGTGTAAAAGGGAAAGCAATCAGTAAGAGTCTGGAGCAAAAACCCTTTAGATTTAGTTTCCGAGGACTGTTCTTCATAGCTGGAATATCACTCCAGTTGAGAACATGCAAATAATCCCACTGTAAAAGCTGGCTTCTAAGTCAATAAATGTTTTTACAAAGTGGTACTTGACTGTTGCTTAGGAGAGAGAACTACACCTGCTGGATTCGCGGCAAGAAAATCAAAGCTTTATTTAAAGTTAACTGAGATGAGAGACCTAATACCACAAGCCTGTCTGAAAATGCCAGCTTAAGACAACTGCTTATTTCCCCCCATTATTTTTAAATTACTTTTTCATAGCTCCAATGCAACCAGAAATGTTTTTTCAGATCTACTTACAGTACAAAGAACAGGCAAACAGCTTCTATTCCGTCGCGGGAGCGCGGCTGCCACAGCAGCACCGTCCCCAGTGAGCTGCACACAATGAATTCCACCTAACAGCACAACGCTTTGGGGCACAGAAAAGAATCTGCCAACTGACTTTTCCGAAGATGACACTCCAGAGTTATTTTGGAAGAGCGCGGCCCATTCACCTTCATCTGCAGAGCAAGGCCAGCCAAGTCAGATGTGTAAGCTGGTAACGATCCGGGAGATAAAAAAGCAGCAGTGAGGGCGGCTGTCAGGAAGGCACCGTCCCGAGCTGCTCCTGCCACTCGGGCACAACGGGCACCAACTCGGTAACAAGTATCCGAAAAGCTGGGATTACTCACTGATCAGAGCTCTCGCCGTTATTCTCAGAGGAACGGGGCGATGCCTAGGAAAGGGAAATAACGCTGAAGCTGCTGAGCAGGTGGCCAAAAGAGAAGCCCTTCATTTATCTGCTGTGCCCGCTCGGCAGAGTCCAGCGGCGGGGGGCTGGGGGACACAGCCCCCGACGCTGCGGCACCAACTCCCAGGCGTCCCCCTTGCAGCAGGGTGGGTGCAGCCACGGGGGCTTTCTCCAAGGTCAGCCGGGGAGCCCTCGGCCAGCAGCCCGTGCCTGGGGAGGCAGCTCAATAAATACCCGTCGGTTATCACGCGGGTGCCGTGACCGGCGGCGGGGGGAGAGGCGCGGCCGGCGGGGGCGAGCGCCGGGTAGGGCGGCCCGGGGCCCCGGCCCCTGCCCCAGGAAGCAAACCCGCCATGGGAGCCGCGGGCCGAAGCCCGAAGCCCGAAGCCCGGCCGCAGCGCTCCCGAGCGAGGCGGGCAAAGCCGGCGGGCCCCGCCCGGCAGCCGGCAGAGCCCTCCCAGCCTGCCCCGGCCGGGAGCCTCGGAGGGTGATGGCAGAAAGGCGGGCGGGACGGGGAGAACGCGGCTTTCGGAGGCTTGGGACTGCTGCTCAGCGCTCTTACGAGTGTAACCCAGCAGGGCTGCTAGCAGTTAAACAGGCACACTCTGCTTATGCCGTGTCGGAGAGATTTTGAAGGAGAAATGAAAAAGGAATGAGAAACTAGGTTTATTAGGAAGAAACGAAGGGTTGGAAAAGTGGACAATTTCCCTTTTTAAAAGTAGTCTTGTTGAAACACGTGAAACATGACTGAAAAGGTAATGACTGCTCTCTGAAGATCGGTTTGCTCCAGAATAATTTAACTGTGACCAACCTTTCAAAGGTAGAAATTCAATTAAAACATCTGCATGTTGTTTTATGGTTATCCTGCCATGGGAGGAGAACGCATTTGAACTTGGGTTGCCAGAAGTTTGTTCTGTAGGAAGCAGGGAGAAGTTCCAATACCCCAGGGGCAACCATGGCATTGGGAGCAACAGTGGACCTGACAGCTTGGAAGTACCAGGTTCAATAGACCATTCTCCAGATGACATTCACTACTTCTGCTCACAAGGCTCAAAGACAGCGTTTCTGGGCTCAGTAATAGCATGTGGCAAACTGACCATTTTCCTGCAGGACTGCTCAGGGTCATGGGACTATTTCTCATTTAGGAAATACTGTGTTCATAAGCGTGAAGCAATCTCTGAAGTCACTGGATGAGCAGAACATGTATTAATAAGATGGTTATGACACTAGTATTTGCTCTCTCATTTCCTTTTGTGTTTAGAGAGAGCTAGGTAGAGATTTTAACGACTGTAAAGATCATATCTGAAGGTGAATTGCTTTGTTATTAAACTAGAACTGTGTTGGAGCCAAGAAGGGTATGTTCGGTTCGCATTTAGAGCCAAATCTGAAAGCACAAGACTTTGTTTCCAGTGACCCAAGAGTGATCACAATTGCAAGAACTCACTCTGAAAGCATCATGTTCAGGCAAGTGAAGGGTCCCAGTGCTGGACCAGCACACAGCTCTCACTGGGTTTAGGTGCTCACTTTCCCACTGCAGGCAGCTGAGTCAAAGAAACAAGCTGTGTCTATTTAGGGAAACCTATTTACTCCACTCTTCTACAGATTGGTGAACTTCATTTAAATATTAAATCAAGCCCAATAATTACACCAAATATAGCAGAGGATTAATTGTTTCTTTCTGGAAAGGATCCCACTCTTTTCTATCCCTAGGTGAAAGGTGGGGATTCTCATTTGAATGATAGTGGAACATTCAAGGGCTGCATTTTGCTTTCACTTTGAAAGTTGTGGCAGCGTTCCCCAGGAAGAAGCATCGGCTGTGTGCCTGTGCTGAGTGTTACCACGGATCTGCTTTCCCACATCACTTTGGTTTCCCCATTCAGCCTGACTCTCTCATTGCTCAAGTGTTGCTCCCTGCAAGAGCCGGGCACGTTGAACGTTGTGTGCCCAAAGAACAAAAGCACTCAGAAAGCACAACCCAGTCCTGCAAGGATCAGCCATTATGCCCCTAACGAGTCAAATATGATTACTTTTGAGGTCTGAGATAAAATAACAGGCTTTTCTCTCGTGAAAGAGAATAAAAACTGTTCAGATTTCCATAACTGCTTTACAGAATGTCAGCTGGTGTATTGCAAACACTTTTCTTTATTTTCAGCTTCCAGAAATAGTAACCTATCCTTATTATCACGGTTCAACACTCCCTCTGGAGAGAATAAATACACAGTTAGCTTTAACCATAGAAAATTTGACCCCTGACACCCAGAGCCTTATTCGCACTTCAAGTCTGTGAAATTATCCACATGAGTTTTCAAGATCAAGTCCAAAGACTGCAGTTAAAAACAGGTTACAACCGTTGCTTACCTTTTAAACTGTTCAATACAATGACTTAAGCTGGGCAATGGCAGCTGCTCTTTGTAAGCAGGTTCACTTTCTGAGCGTGCTAACACAGTGCTGTGGGCTTGACCCCTCCAACTTCGACAACTGAACGGGCACTTCCAGAGCTCTTTGAAATTGTTTTGAGGCTTTCAGGTTCAGTGTCCAAGCAAACACTGTTGGTTGGAGCAGATAGTCCTTGTGCATATGTCTTTCTGCTTTCTAAGCCACCTTCTTCTTCCTGCAAGCAATTCCTGCATTTTTTCCAACACTGTCATAGTCTTTATGTGTATTCTTTAAATGTTTTTACTTTTTTTTCATGCTTTCGGTGCTTTTTCACAGTACCTGACTTCTACAAAGTGGAAGATTCCTAAGACAGGGGTGTTGTTTCCTGGTAAATCATTTTACACTTATTTTTATCACATTATATGGTTATGAGAGTCTGGAGACTAATTTATTCTTAGCCATTACTTTCAGTTTCCAAGAGTGAAATCCAAAGGATCCTCACATAATAGATGCCCCCAAATTTATCTGCCTGAAATAAACCTTCCACTCCAACATGCTGTGCCTCTGTTTGCTTTCTGAAACTTCCCTATCATGAGTTAACTGTCAACCCTGCAGTACTATTTGCAAGAGTCTCATTTTGGTATTTAATCTCCCCTTTAGGGCTGTGAGGACTGTAAGAGAGTCAGCACACAAACTGCATTGTCCTCCACTTCACCCTGACTGCCCCAGCTGTGCTTCTCTTCTGGAGGCAGAGCTGTCTCTGGCTGGCACTGCCACCCCCCTCCCAGCCCCTGCCTCCTCCCGTGCTGACTGGTTACCGCTGCGGCAGCTGTAGTGCTTTAGAATGAAGAGCTAAGTAACTTCCCAGCCACTTGAGCCATTATCAAATGAGAACAGATCTGAATGCATCAAACAGTGTCTCTAGAAAAAACAAGGAACCCCTCTCCATCAGTTATAAAAGCTTTCTCTATAAAAGGGGGAAACTAGTTAAAGTGTTTCTTGTAACCAGTGTTTTGCTGGTTTTTCCTACAGTCCAACCAGCTTGATGCATTTTACCTTAGAGATAGTTACAAATAGTCTGTTTCTAGCTTCCTACTGCTTAATCTAAATAAGCAATGTAAACAGCTACACAGGGCCAAATGGTGATACACTTCTAGACTGATGCTGAGGGAATTTTGCCACAGACTTACTGTGATTCAGGAAAGAGTTGGATATTAAATTTAGAAGATTATCTGTTTCTAGATGACTGACTTCCTGCTCCCTTCGTTCTCTATAGTGTAGTGCCTCTATACTTTTCCCTGAACTAACTACTGCTTCCTGATGGAAGTTATACCTGCAGGGCACTCCAGCTTCCCCAGCAACAGGCAGAAATCTACTCTTAGTCAAAATTCAGAGGAAAGCAAATAGAAATACGGCCACAATCTAGAGCAAGTGTCTAATCATCAACAGTGACTCCGTGAACGGCATGGTCACTATTTCCTCCTTGACCATGCGTCATCAGAAAGATTTCCCAGTGTATTGTAAGAACAACTGTCCAAACAATTTGGAGGAGACTTGAATGAGAAGCTTTATTCTGGTCTAAAGAGGGGAAAAAGTCAAGGATTTTTCCAAATCCACTAAAATGCACCTGAAATTCGAAAGAGATACACTGAAACTCATCCACGTAGATGTACAAAAGATGCTCCTCCCGAGGGAATGCCCACCTTTGGAAGACAATGTCATGAGCAGCAGATGTATCTGTTTGGGCCCCTCACTCATTCTTTCTTCTACCACAAGATTACTGTCACAGAGTCAGCTTGAAAATGAAACTAGTGGAACTGAAGTTTACATAGAATTTTGTGGGGAAACAAAGAAATATTACCTGTCACCTTCCTCCCCACTTCCCTGCTCCCCTCTTTGCAACAGTCTCAAAATCTTTCCGTGTCTCAACAGAGATCCAGTGATTTCCCAGTAATAGAAGCCACCACCTTCCTTTCCGTTTAGCATGGTTCCCTCACTGAGTGGAAGTGGAAGCATGTGCAGACACAACTTTTGCCATGAAGTGGATTTGGTAAGATTCCTTAGTGTCACCTTTTAAGGTCAGGAGGGCTGTCACAAGCAGAGGCTCATCAGCCTACAAAAAAATCCACATATAAAATCAACCTATTTTTCTGAACATAGATTAGTTGATCAAGTTCTACACTACGTATTTCACATCTCACTTGTAAGAGGTACCACTTATAGCTATAGATTCTCTCTCTTCCTACTGTGTTGGCTTTTCCATATTTCCACGCAGTGCTCCTACTGCAGTAAGTAAAGCAGCAGTGACTAAGCATTCTATCTCCAGAGTGCTACAGATACTGTCACCACATCACAACCATGACAACTGGGCACAGGAGCAACAGAGCATGTGGCAGGGAGGGTTGGGAAGGAAATGGATCCTGTTAGCCATCAGTTAGTGTTAGACCTTGTGTAACACCCAGAGGTTACCAAGAGGCACGATGTCAGCCTGATACATCATGCTGGGAACTCCACTGCCCTCCTTCCGCACGTGATAGCAGCAAGCTTTTAATTTTGGAACAAGCTACTCATTCTGCCATCCCACACACGGCTCACAACAAAAAGCAGGGGAGTAAGTTCTTTCCGTTTCCATGAATGCCCAAGAAGATGAATCAGGCAGGGCAACCACAGCCCTGTAGAGACACCTGAACCTCTGCAGTACAAAAAGGTGGAAGCAGCCAGGAAAACAGGGTTCGTAAAGTGGAAACCCAAAAATGCCCCACTGACTTCCAGGAATGTACAGAAGGCAAGGCAGCCCACAGCTCTGTACACAGAGAAATGTGAACATGGGAGCAGAAAGATCCATATAAACTGAGTTCTGTGTCAGCAAGACTCTGGATTTTCTTGCACAGGGGGAATTAAAAAGCTCACTTCGGTGTAATCAAAGCTGTGTCTTTTATTTAAGAGCAGCACTTTGGCCTTTTGGTGCTCTGCAGTGCAGAGATCTGCAAGAAGTTATCTGAAGTTCTCTAAGATATGAGTGACTAGTGCTCATTCTTCTCATCACACAGACAAGTGAAGCCCTGGGGAGGTAGCAAGCCTTCAAATCACACGTGCTGTTCCCGGCTTTTACTCTCACACCAGTGTTTATACCAGCCTATCCTCCCTTTGGTAACTACACCTGTTCTGTCACCCCAGTGTGTCCAAGCAGCCCGTGCTGCTGACATCCTCAAGATCAGCTTTTGTGTTGCTCCTACAGGCCGGTGCAACCAGCTGCCGCAGCCCTCCAGCTGTGGCTGTAGTGACTGTCACTTACCGAGAAGTCAGCAGGTGGCACCCAAGAGACACTGATGCGTTTCACTTTCCCACTCTCGACAGTTCCCTTCACGGCGTCCACAGCGAAGCCCTTCTGCTGCAGGAGTGGCAGGCTGTCCAAGCTGAACTCCACCTTCTACGAGAGACACACAGCACACCCTCCCCTCACCGCCAGCTCTGCTCCTTCAAACCCAAGGGCTGTGTCTGAAAGGCAGTGCTGCAAAGACGCCTGCCAAACTGCTTCTGCTCTTTGAAACTGCAAGTATCTGGCTTGTTCATTCTGCCGAGCTGTCACAAAATACTATACAAAAATAACAGGATCAGACCTGTAAGTCAGTTATGTGCTCTAACTTCTGTATTTCGGAATCAGGGAAGCAAGCTGCTAGATTAATTTTATTTGCTGACTTAATACGATAATGGTAATTCCTCATATTAGCCCCTGAAAAATAATATTTTCTTTCCAAACACTGATGCTTTGATAATGTAAAGTTTATCAGAAACCCTGAAAGTTGTATTTTTTAATTTAGAGACTGAAGTTTTGACAGGAAGGACTGGTAGCCATTTGTACACTGCCAGTATTAATTACAGCGTCTGACACAAAACTGCACTTATTTTCTTCACCTTCTTGGATGCAAACTGAGTTGACTGTATGGCTCCAACTTTCAGTTCTGCCATTGCTGGCCCCGGAGAGCTCTCTCCCTCGATGTACTCCAGAATGAGGAGAATGGACTTCACTGGTTCTTGTAGCTCTAAACAAATACGAATCCAGTAAACTTCGAGACAGCCAAAACTGAGCTGATAGCAGTTTGGAACTAGCATAAATTACACCAGGACTGCTCAAAACAAAATGATGTGGTGGCAAATCCACGAGTTGGCATAGATAAGGAGATCCTTCTTACAGAGTTAGTGAAGGATTAAGCAAAAGAAGGTTTTGCATAATTTGCAATTACAAACTGTAGTTGTTAATTGTTTTTCAAGTCTCATGCTCGTTCTCAAGCCCCATGGTGCATACATTCTGTATACCATATTCCTGCTTCTCTATGGTACGTGCTTGGATTTATTTATAGCTCAGGAGCTAGGGGTTGTTTATACGCAGTCTCTGAAGACAGATCCTGTCCAAAGAAATCAAGGAAGGATAAACAGAAACTCCTGAAATTGTCTGTTTCATAACAGTACAATTGGGAGAGTCCAGGATATGCTATATATATGAAATAATTGTATACACATTTAATACAAGTCAGAGAAGTGGCAGAAAGCAAATATATTTTAATGCTTTAGAGGGGTATTAAGTTATAGTAATTTTTTGCAAGTTGTGGCAAAGATGGAAGATCATCAGTAAGATATAACTGTATTAAAATTAAGAGAAAATCCTTCCTTAGGAGAAAGTTTCCTGCATTTTTTTTTCCTGTTACAAATATAGGCTATACCACAATGCTTATTTGTTCTGATTCTGGAAAAAATATCTTTAATTTGCTCTTAGAGAATGAGGAACATGCCCATGTCTTATCACTCACGAAGCTGTTATGAGGTGTCAGTAGTAGCACATTACCTCGCACCAGTGCTTCCCACGATGAGCCGGGTAACGTGACAGCCAAGGACTCGACGGGCACGTCTAGAGGAATTCCCCCTTCCACGAACATTGGGTGAGCTCGTGCTGCACCCTTTAGGTTGATCACATGGGCTACTTTCTAAATAAGACAGGAATGCTCCAAATGCAGGCACAGCTTAAGTACTGATGTAACTGGAACACTGACACAACAGCATCAGGTGCACAGAAACTCTTACATCATCAGCCTGTATGAATGGCAAGGGGTCCTGCACTCTAATGCAAGAAGCCGGCGTCTTTCCCTCACCTTGCCCACTCAGGCACTTCTCTCCCATCAGCCTTTCATTCTTGGGCACTGCACCTCAGGAGGGGCCTAGGCAAACCCTTTATACTAAAGTCACTAAAAGAGGTAAAACTTACCTGCCACCAAAGCGGGCTGAAGACCCAGGCCTAGGATCTTTAGCTTATTCTAATTTGCATTCTTAACCGCGATGCCAAAGGTAATCTGGAGATACAAAACTTGCAAGGAGAGAATTTCCTTAATTGCTCACCACCAGTCTCTGCTCTGTGTTTGCAGTGCCTGCTGCTGGTCATTAGTTGGCACTCTACATTAACTTTTGGTCAGTCTCATTTGGAACGCGCACAAAGCCACCTGCTATGCTGCCAGCCGGTGTGTCCTGACTTGGGCTCCGCCACAGCTCAACTGCTGCTCTACAGATGGAAACCTCCTTCCTCACGCTGAGCCAGTGCAGAAGCAGCTTCCTGGTACTCGGCGCACCTGCCAGTCCGCGCTGTGCAGGTCTAGCTCCCCTCCACTGCCAGTAAACACTCCTTGTAGAGAGCTCTTGGATCTGTGCTCAGCAGTGGGGCAGCACCTTGGCTCCCATCACCTCCCAGTTACACAGTGCTGGCAGCTGGGCAGACAATGGGACTGAATCCCAAGTCACTATTGTTATGAAATAACAACTGAATATTTAAAACCTGAAAAAAGCCAGTTGGCCCCAAACCTGCCATCTCCTGCCTACGTCAGCTAATCTAATAAAGGTCATATTTCTGCCTACAAATGCTATACACTAGATAAAATTATTTGAAACTCCTACTAAGAGCCATGCTGATAAAAATCACTGTAGGTCATATTTAGACATTGATTTCATAATCCAGATATCTCGATTGTCTCACCTTGCCAAAGAGCACAACCTTGAGACGGTCAGAGTAGTACAGACTTTCATGATCAGGACTGAAAGTAACAATAAAATCCTGACTCTTCCCAGCAGCAATTTCTCCCTCTGTTGGAAAGATGCTGAACACACTTAAGCCATTATAGTTCTGTGTTCCTGGTAAATAAAAAACAAGGACACAAATAAGAATGGAGGATAGCTTTGTTTTACTTCACATATTTTAAACCCATTTAATTAATCTCTAGAGGAACTAAAGAAACATCACCAAACCCTTCCTATATTCTAATGTGTTTTTACAGAGATGGACATCCCTAAATACAGCCTTTAAGATGCAATTACTGTGTGGGGTTATTTAGATTCAAACCCTAGTATCTCCTCACTTGTGGATATTTGCTCAAGCTGCATAAATTTACAGCCACCCATACTGAAAGAATTAGTACAGCTCCTACTGGGGAAACAAAACCAGGTCTTTAATTTCAGTGATGTGATGCCCAAGGTTTCGACAGTTGTGTAGATCTAGCAGGACCATGTAATGCTGCTTTATACTTCATGAGTCTTTAGCAAAAGAGAAAAGAAAGAGACAAGTTTACCAACAATCTCTGTTCTCTGCAAAGGCGATGTAATAAAGGATGGGAGTCTCTGCTGCTCTTTGTCCCTTGTTGGTGAAAGGGACTCTAGCTGTGTAGCGTAGCGCAGGGTCAGCGTGGAAGTGTTCTGTATCTGATAACATTAATGCACACAACAGCATTTTCATTAAGAAACTACAGAATTCTCTTCCTCCTTACAAAAACTGTCGCTGTGTTTCCTGGTCCAGCACGGAGGTGTTTACCTTGACTGTGGAAGTCACCTTCTCTCCAGCTATGACATAGCCCATATTGAGTACGTCTTCCACAGAGCAAACAGTGGCTGGCATCACCCCGTGCCCAGCGATGCTTAGCGTCAGGTTGGTTTTTGCCGCCTGGATGTCCAGCGTTTCAAAAAACTGCCAGGAGGATGTGTGTGTGAGCACATTTGCTGAAGGAAACACCCCCAGCCCTTCAACTGACCCTCCTCCCACAAGAGGCCATTATTATAGAACTGCTGGATTTAGTTCACAGACAAAGATCCAAATATTGGGAGGGGCTACGCACAGGCAACAAAGTTTTCATGATTATACAGCCTCATCCCAGTCAGTGATACATGTATGTTACAGAGCCTGGTACATCTCTCCATCTCTCCTCTTTTTCCCCATTCCTGTTGTATCTTACTCACCTGTTTGTTCTCCTTTGGACAGAAAGAGATGCTGAGGGGTTTACTTTCACCTGGCTCAAGCGTTCGAATGGGTCTGACAAACAGGAAGGGACCACTGGGATTCAGAACTGAGAATCCTAGCTGTAGTGGTGCGACTCAAGGAAAAGTGTTTATAAACAAAGACAGGGGTAAAAGCTATAAGAATAAATTCTAGGTATTGTTCAGACCAAAGATGTATCAGCTAACCATCTATAAGCTTTTTCAGAGATCAGTGACTAACTCACAGAAAAGAAGAACTAAGCCAATCTTTTTTTTTAACTCACAGAATCCAAATAGCTGCAAGATTGTTTTCCAGTTAATAAGATCTCCATGTAACTGCGTTTCCAGACTTTGCCTGGAATGGGTGATTAACACCCCAAGATCTGGGACATGCTGTCTCCTGTATTACCCTGCACAGCTTAACTCAGACAGGCCAGTGTAGTAGCCTCTTCCCACAAGGTATTCAGAGAAGCACTGAGCCAAAATCGAGTTGTTCGTTCTGTGTCACATGTACACCGCCCTGTATTGAAATCAGCTTTAGCATCAGTACCTTACACTCTTTGGAAAGTGGTTAAGTGCTTCTCAGCTTCTCAGGCTTGGCTCTATGCAGAATTATTCCCAGTGAAAAGGGTGGACTGGAATTAGCATTCCAGTAGGTCACCTAGGCTCACCCAGTGTATTCTTCATATCGCCTCCTGCCTCACTCTGAAAGATGCAGATTAAGTCTGAAACCTGCTGCCTCCTACCTGCTCTAGTGTCAATAGCTCCTCCTGCAGATAAAGAGTCAAATGAAACTGAAGCTGCATGGCAGATTAATTTACGTGTTCCAAGTAAGGATACTTCCAGCTTCTCCGGGGAGATATTTTGTATTGTAATTCGCTTAATCATTCTGTGGCCTGACAGGAATTAAAACATTGCAAAAAGTGATGATGCTCACTCATGCATTTCTTCTCCTTACTCATGTTTTTACCCGGGCCAAACACTCATTCCATTTCTATGGCTAATGCACTAGCTAAACTCAGCAAAATGCTTTCAGATTTGGACAGTCACCTGTAGAGCTTCCGATGCCATTGTTTGGGATCAAGGCTGCTTTTTCCCACAGCCAGCTAATTTCCCACCTAAGTACCTATTACAGGGCCCATTTCTGTGTTGACTTTTGATAAGCAACTGAACAATGTAAAAGAAAATGCAAAACTATGCTTAGAAGAAATTAAGGTCAGACAGAAAAAAAATCAAAATTTGAATTCAAATTTCATACCTACTGCAACATCACCAAAATCAACCATGGCTTTTCCATTATCTGAAGTGACCACAATAGATGGTGCTACAGCCGGACAGTGCAACTCCAAATACAAAGTGTTGTAAGGGCTAGAGAGATAGTAGAAGGATATTTGTTCTTGGATCACACAGAAACAAATCTATCATCAGAAAACTGTTCTTATTCTGTTCATACCACAGGATGTCCTTAAATTGCTATTACAAAACAACAGCTAATTTCTGGTGGCTAACTTTTTGTGTGTACCTAAGCAGAAAGATGAACTCTGTCTGGCTTAAAGTTTTCACACAATTATTCTTTATGCTGCTTTAATATTCCTGTGTTTGATTCTCACCCAACCAGTCAGTTGTAAGCATGAGTTTCTACCACTGACCTGTGAAGGAATTAACATCAGAAAACAAATTTCCTCCCCAGATGAATAAATTAACATGCCCACCATTTCCCCCTCAAATTTCTGTACTCTCATGAATTGCAAATATCTAACTGCAAATACCTGCAGCTGAGGTTTCCAGAGCCCTTCTCCTCATCGATGTGGCCACTCGCAACAAAGCACGGTATGATGTACTTTTCAAACCTCCCACGGAAGTTCCTCATCAGGAAGGCCTGGGCTGCCATATAAGCATCACAACTAGAAAATCAAGCAATAAAAATCATCTTAATGAAAGTGCAAGGAAAAAAAAATCAAATAGCTATCTACTGAGCTATTTGTGTTTACTGTTTCTTAGTCATACATTCAAAACTGAGCAGTGAAACTGACTGTCTCGATGCACACTACTGGGCCCACCTTACTAAGCTGTTTGCTTTTCGTGCCAAAAGAGGATAAAAAATTTAAACCCAAGGATAGATGTTATACCAAAGATTGCAAAATCCTCAATTTGCTTTCCTTATGTTGAATACATGAGGTATTCCAGTGTCTTCTGGTACTTCCACACCATTTAAAGCTATGTAAACACACACAATCACATTTCTGTAATGCAATATGCCCGGCAGGCAATACCTCACAGTGGGAGTTTTCAGTTATGAATTGAAATAGCATAGGCATATTAGTAGTAGTTTCTTTCAGTAACCTAGTTCAGCTTTCTAGTTGCCCTTTAAAATAATACCCTTGTTGGTTCAGCCAAATTTACCCATCCAGCCCCCTCTCATGCTTTCTGAGAGATTCTTTGAAGTCTTCAATCCCTCTGATGCATAAAGGGATTCTTTGCCTGACATGAGAGGGTACAGCTGTGTGGCTTAAAAGCAGGGCTAATTTTGGAAACAGCCTTCGCAACATCGCTGAAGCTATTTCTTCTCTACAGTTTGCTTTCTGTCTACCTATAGGTTTTAGCACATTTATCAAACCATTTATGAAGAGAATGTTGTCTATGTAGGACAAGGTGCTTTGGGTGACTTACTCAGGTGTTAACTCTTTGGAATTTGGTTGTTCAGAACTACACAGAGAAGTCGAGTGTTTCCTGCCTCCATCCTTCACAAGCTGTCTGGAAGACTGCTGTCTGGTAAAGGGAATGCTCAATTTCCTTCCCTCTCTCTTCTCATCTTTCTTCCTTTTCTGCAAATACGCACATGGAGACGTTACACACTGAGGGTGATCTCTGGTAACTCAGCCAAGGCATCGGTTTACAAACACACAGCCCCCAGCCCAAGGATACCAAACCTAAGAGGTGACAGAGTGCAGGAAACAAGACGTCAGCAGTAGGATGATGGTAACAAGCCATAGGCACAGTGGTTATTTCATACATTTCTACTAATGTAAAATTAAAATGAAATGGACATTTTAACCCAGTAACCGAGGAGTAAAAGACTGTATCTCTTATGGGAATTTTACCTATTATCTCATAATTAAAGACAACCATAGGTACTCCCATAACTTAACTGACCCACAGCATTGCATACAAAGCCCATGTGTGCTGTAAATCTGCAAGAAGCATAGAAACTTCTTTTTTAACAGTACTTGCAGCTAAAAAAATCCTCTAGGAATGCTCTTGAAATTGTTAACATGAAATTAAGTTAACGTGTAGTCTGTTACTAAGTGATAAGTGCAACAGCACGGGCATACTCCTGTCCTTTACAGGCAGGTCTTACATGGATCATGAGTTTGGGCTTCATTAATATGCCAATAATTTTATGACAAAAATACCACCCAGAGAAATAAATATCTGGAAGCAACAGCCCCACAGCATGTGCTAGTTCTCAGCATTCCTTACTTGTATTTCTGCCCCTGCCACAGCTGCTCTGCGTAGCCTCCGATCTGCCTCTTCTCTGATTAGCTGATCTGACAATGTTGGTCTGAAGGACACTTGAATCAAGCTTTTCTGGGAGTGTGAGAGCATACACAAGAACGATAGGCAAAATTCAGCCCCCATACATGTCTGACACCTACAAAGCTCCAGAGGAGCGTATACATGACAGCAAAAAATTAACAAAGAAAATACTTTTTTTTTCTCTCCAAGTGAATAAGATGATCCCAAGGATAAGGTCACTTGCAGCTTGTTTGGAAGTCCACTATGTTCCAGTGGGCTGGTTTTACATGACCAGTATTTTTGGTATTTAAACATTCTTCAAATAAATCATATGACTACAATGGGGAAAGAACATTCAAGGTGAAGGCTCCCATAAAGCATTAGCCAGATTTGATGTTTAACCACACACATCCAATTTAAAATATTATTTTTACCAATACAAAATATTCCAGCTGTTGTAATAACTCACATTTTGAGCATTCATTTACAAGTGACAGTATTCGTAGGGATGTAGAGTATCAAAAGATTTGGCAGAACACTTGACATGTAAAATTAATTTACCTTCCCAGGCAACACAGTTCCAACAGAAGGTGTAATGGTCACTGGACAGTCTTCTGGCACACAGAATTCAAATGACGTGGGTCCAACAGGGGCAACCTCCTCACTGCCTATTCTTGGGACAGCATGAGTGAAGTGGTTGTCGCTGACATGGGAATTCATCACATACAGTGTTGCTGTAGACACCCCATTTAAAGCTGTTGCAGCAAACTGAACTAAGGAATGAGACAATTCAAGAGGTGGGTGGACTCCAACTGCTTTGCATGACAGCTTGAATTGTCTAAAAATAAACACATGATAAATTGTCTCAGCATAAAATAGTCTCTTAATCAGCCCGGAAAATAGGGAACTAATCCTGTAGTCCCTATTTAAGCAGAATTTCAAGCTTGCAACGGGAATTTTGCCTAAAGATGAACAATAATACTATCTATTTTTAATGCACAATTGGCTAGAGTCCCTGCTTGGATTCTTCCTCCTTGAACTTCTGCAAATACAACCAGTCAAATCAAAGTTTATGCCATCATTATTTTAGTAGAATTAGCTTAATGTATGAAGCATTTTCATACAAAGAAGTAAAAATCCTTCAGTAATTCTGCTGAAAGAGCAAGCGGAACGTTGCAGGTTACGACAACCCTGGGCAAACCTGCAGCTTGGATATGTGTCAGGGATAAATTTCAGGTAGGATAGGAAAAGTCATCTCAGTTAATACAGATACTTAAAGGAAGGCTGAAGCAACTCCTGTCAACTGGAGAATTCCTACCTGCCTCACATTTTTATCCCAGCCTTACCTCTTCAAAGCAGGCAGGGATTTAATTTCTGAACTAGCTTAACAGTGGAAATATAGTGTGATTTATGCTTCTAGATTACCTGCTACTCAATCAGTTTCTTAACATACCTATTAATCTCTGATTTGCAGGTTAGTTCAAAGCTGTACTCTTTTGCCTTCTTAGCTTTAAAGATTATGTCCAATGTCAGGCTTTCAAGGGGAAGAAGAACTCCAAGTCCATCATTGGGCTGAATTTCAACAAACTTAAAAATGGCAGGATAAGAAATTAGTCTTATAAAAATAAGAAATTAACAGTTATCAAATTATCATCTTAATTTATTAATACTGGCAAGATAAGACAATTTTGTTATTAAATTTAGAAATGTCAGGAAAACAGAAACCATCTAGTGAGTGAGAAGCCTTCAGCTGAGTTAGTGACTCGTGTCTCACTGAAGTGCATATTTTTAATCTCAAAAGAACTTGAAAAGCATTAAATCCATTAACTCAGACTTCAGTAGAATCTCTTCTGCAGCTTCTTACCATCTATGGTAACCCCCTTTCTCCAGCGATGTTTATTTACTCTTCATAGACAACTGAATGAAATACAATAAAAATCTCAAGAGTTCCTCCTGTATCTCTGAAGAGCCAATTCCTGTGTGATGTGCAGATACCATAGTGACAAGTACCAGTTCAATAGCTACAAATGTATATTGGTTTCTGCTTGAATTGGTGATGATTCAAGAACGTTTCCCCATCACATTTTAAGCTCATTGTGAAACACATGCTGTGAAGTAAAGCTTTAAGGAAGCTGAAGATACCAATTTCTTTTAGCTAACTCCTTGATTTTAATCCCTAAACCAGCAGAGAAAGGAAGAATGCCTAATTAAATGTCAGGTTTCTCTAGCTCTGATACCAATGTGCCAAACCATTTCACACTGTGATCATCATGCTATTATGAAGCTTGATCAGCTAACTTTTTGCAAAAAATGCAATTCAGTAGACTGAGCCCACATGAAAATGGCAGCTCCTGTCATTAATTTAAGTCAGTCCTGTCTTTTAAGTCAGTCAAAAATACCTAGGCATGATGGTTCAGGGGACAATTCCCAATAAGCAGTTTGGACAAGGCCATCCTGTTTTAAAGACAAAGTGTTAAGGCATTTGGATACAAACTGTGTGATACTCCCCAGCCTCAAGGCCAAAGCAACATCCCTAAGTCTGTTCTATTTTGCAGTGTGAGTGACCAGTGAATCTGAGAGTGCACCAGGTATTCTGTTGTTGGATTCCTTGGTGTAAAAACCAGGTGTTCTAATAGTTAGATATGTCAGTTAGCCTGACAGTGTTATGTAGGTGAGAAGAGTGACAACTTGTTTACAATGCTTGAAAAATGCTTAGGGTATAATAAGATGAAATTCACACAAACTGGTACCAGAACTAATCCGCACTCACACTGAAACATGTTTTCATAATAGTAAAATATATTTTGATACAAGAACAGATGTGTGTGGGATAACTACATACCTCTGGAAGTCCTACAAATCCAAATTCTTGTGGCAAGATGGATTTGTTTGTTAGCGTGACATTTGCCTGCACAGCTTCATAGATTGTGCAGTATCCAAAATTAATTTGTGCTGGGCTGATTTCCAAATCAGAAGTAGTAACAATTGCATGGACAGTAAGATAAACTTTTTTTGCCTAAAACAAATGCAAGAGCACAGGATAAAAACCTTCATCTGTAACATTTTAAGGACAGGATTTAAGTGAAACGTCACCCAGAAAGATAACTGCAAAAAAGTTATTCTCCTCCATTCCTTGACAATAAAGTATGTACATGTAGCATGCCTACCTTAACTTCAGCCTCATTGTACTCCAAAATTAGCAATAGGAAATGTCTCTTTGATAAGGAAAATTTAGAAAAGTACTATCTGTGTCTCAAATTCCATTTGCTCAAGTGGAATCACACCTGCATCTCCAGGAAATGTAAAATCTAAGAACACGCTACATTTGCAGTACAGATCAGAATCAAAAGATCGTGCTCCCATATCTGACAACTCTGGCACAAAGTAAACTACTAGGGAACAGGAGCACTAACGAGAAAGGATTTCACTTTCCAGATCATAAACACACTAACAAGAAGAAACTATCAGATCTGTGCTATCACTTTCAGCACCTTTTACTATTCTTATGGGACTTCAAACAGTAAAGAACTAATCTAAGGTTAGGTACCATTATGTGAACATTCACCCAAACAATTTCTATCTGTCGTCAGCCTGATAACCAGATAGTAGAAATCCTTAACCTTATCCACAATCAGTACTGTCACTGGCACCTCCAGAACTCTTGTCTCTTCATTAAAATAGCTCCCTGCATCTTCAGGAAGAGAGCGCCTAAAAAGCAAAAAGTACATTCAGTGTCATAAAAAATATTTGGATTCCTTTCTAGTTAAGGGGAATAATGAACTTTTGGTGGATGTATTTCTGAACAAAGAAGAAAAAAAAAACCCAAAACCAAAGGATGTGTTAATTAAGGTCTAAAAGTTTTATTCTTCGCAGCTTTTATTCTTAACACAGTATTTGTACTCAAATGGGACTATTCACATATTTAGTTGGTTAAGCATCAGCTCCAAGGCTTCACTGAAGTCTATAGCTGAAACCTCTTGGTATCATAAGTTCAATTTCAGAGCTTCAAGCCAGGACAATACAAAAGCTGCAGCGTTTTTAGCTCTGCTGGTCTACTTATAGTGCCTTACAGCATCAGAGTGAGCAGCTTCCTGTTCTTAGGTCTCCACAGCAATAATGTTCCTACTACTACTACTGGAATTACATCCAATTTTTTCATGTATTGTTAAAGAATAGCTAATGACTACAGCACCCACTCAGTCACCACGGGGATCGGAAATCTGCCAAGGCTGAAATGTGACATTAGAGGGTGATCTTCAAAGGTATCACTGACTTGTCTAAAGATGGGAACTGCAGTTAAAGACAAGGTAGGAATAAAGTATCAGCTTTCACTGTGTCACAGGACATTAGAATAGCAGAAGAACTTAATCTATTACCAATCAACCTGGGGGGGGGCAATAATCGTAACTGTACATACAGAGAGATGGACTCTAAATTAGCTGCTATGCCCTGGGGAAAAAGATGCTGAAATCCTTCAGATAGCTCTCTGAAAATGGCATCTTCACGCTTAAAAGCAATTAAAGAGAAACATAACAGCCAAATCAAATTTAGACTGCCAGCATCTGCAGGACTAGTTCCACATTCTGTATTTGGCAATTCTGAAAGTCAGCAAATTAGAGAATTTGCCTTCAAATAAACAGAAAATATGTGCTTCAAACACCCAGAAAGTTATGCCTACTGTAACATCTGACCAAGCATTTCAGTGTGTGCAGAACACTCGGGAGAACTTCCCAAGCCCTCAGTTGTCTGTCTGTTCACTTACTATTGCTCAATCAGTGTTTCTTTTTACTTCTGTGACTTCTAAGACAGCTATTCTATTCATAGAGCTCGTAATACTAAGTCAAGGAGGTGGCATTTCCAGAAATGTGTCACTAGTGCAGTACTTCACATCAGCTTGTAACACACTCATCCTTCTCTGCCATACACACACTCCCCCTGTGTGTCAGGTCTTTAAATCTGATCTGTAAACAGAAACAGCCAGATACTTATTTTGTGTGTCAGAAATGCCTTAATCTCATCAAATCTCCTTTCTGAAGCTTTCCTATTTTTCAAAGGAAGATTAATGTCCTAAATCCAAGCTATGCTTTTATCCACTCAAGTAACTGTAACAGTGCTTTACAGCATCTGAAGTTTAGGAAGCGAAAAATGTCATAATAATGGTTCCTGTTGTTGTAATCTGATAGGATTTGAGCTGTTGGAAGAACTGTAAATACTTTTAGTTCTTTGAATATTAACCTGGTTAAATTTTTGAAATCAGTGATAGAGTCTCAGTTTAGAACCCAGAGACACCGAGCACAGCAGTGCAAATCCAGCTATACGTACTTTAGATAACCGAGGGGAAAAAAGCAGCAGGTTTGCAGCAGCAATCAACGCAGAAGCCACAGAAGTACTTGGCTGTACACCAGCATTAAGGTCTACATAGTTTAATTTCTATTTGAAAAGAAACGTCCTGCCCAGTTCTTTAGGATGGCAATGATGAGGTAAAATTAACTGTGGTCAACAAGAGCTTTTGAGTTTAAATTTTTTAAAACTCAATTTTTTTCCCTCTCTAACAGAATTGTGTTTGTATGTGTAGATGTATCATGGAATGGAGAAGAGAAGCTTGCTGGGGTAGTGCTTTTAGTACCTTAGAAGGTGTTATATAAAATCCCACGTGAAATTAAAGATCAATGCATTCAGATTTTAGAGAAAAATGTACTTGGGTAGGAAATCTGAACAGGAAGGCCAAACCATTCTTACCTTAATTAGCGAGCACAGGAGTTCTTGTCCAGAAATTATTCAATCAGTGATCCATGAAGTAGCCACCTGCCTAGATAACCTCTCTCTTGTATAAGAATAGCATCCCCCCCAGAAATGGGAACATCCTACCAGGAATGCAACTGCCAGGATTTTCACACTACTGCTGTCACTGCAGGAAAAGCCTTTCCTCACAGGTATGGGATCCAAGTTAATTTCCTCCTTGAGCAGGGGGAGAGAGGGAGGAGACTGGGCCTGCACTGACACCAGTGCTGTGAAAACCAGCCTGCTACAGACTGATGGAAAAAAAACCTTTGACCTGCTCAGGTTTTCCACTCACAGCCTCCTACAGATACTGTCTTAAATACTGAAAATATTATTGTTGTTATGTTACCTGGGCAGAAACTTCAACTGCACACTGAAGGATGACTGAGCTTGAATGCAGCCTGTTTTTGGAAGCAGCTCCATGTGCTTACTCAATTCTTTGCATACTTCGAACTTCAAACGCAGCGCGGCTTTTGCTCTGCAAACACATCAGATGTGCTTAGGTGACTTTGAGGCTGCCAGCTCAGCAACACTTGCTCTTGGAGTTTGGTGTCCCCACCTTTGCATCTCTACTCTACATTCCAATTATAACAACTCCAAGTTTCTTTTGAAAATGACGGGTGTGTAAAACTGCTACAGCAAAATCACACATATTCTCTTTTAAGTACAGAAAACAAGACTTTGGGAGCGCTATAAGTAAGTCCAGCTGTATTTCAAGCAATATACACAACCTACCAGAATGTAATTATCCAAGAGCAGCACAGTGGTAAGCCAGGCCAAGGGAAAGGCAAAGCCAAATTAGTGTGAAATATCAGTAACATACATTCCCTCTATCTGAATCAATAGGAATGACTCCCGTAATGAATGACACCCCTAATTGGTCTGAGCTGCAGCACGGAACCCACTCAACATGGAAAAGGAGTCGTCTTGCTTTGCTGGATCTAGGTTATGGAACAATTGGTGTTGGGTGGGATGCAACAAATAAAAACCTGCTGTTCTGCTTGAGAAACAGAAAAATGAAGACCTGCAACCCCTAAGTGGGGCCAAGGATCACTAGATGTTGCTTAAGTGCCTTACAAGCAGTTAATGTCCCTGCCTTTAGTTAGAAGAATCCAAAAAATGAACCTGGAAGAGCATAAACCATCAGCATTCAACACCAGAAATTCAGCCTGTACAGGCAGGGAAAGAGCCTCAAACTCAGGGCAGGGGCTGCTGCCTTAGGCCAGAAAAGCACTGAGAGTGCTGCTGGTTTTGTCTTTTTCTCCCCCAAACCATGCTGACTTCTTTTAAATAGATGTGAATTCACAGATCTCTTTTAACTTCCTCTAACAGCAGAGATTTTGCAGGGCTTGAAGCTGCAGTGTGGCTAAGCTGGTGCTGCCAGTTTCTCTGCTAAAGCGTGCGCTTGGTTTGCCCCGTGAATCGCGGACTGGGAGCGAGGAAACATCTCCTTGTTTACTGAGTCCTGGCCATATTAGAATACAGCGATAGCCACAGACCATACTCTGGCTTTGGAATTTTATGTCTAAGTGCAAAATTGCCAAGCAATTTACAAATATTTCAGCTTGTCATTTTCCTTCCCTTGGACTGGTTTACAAGCTGTCAGTCCAGATGGTCTGCTCTAAATCAACAGCTACAGCATGTGGTACTGGGAGCCTGGAATGATTTCTGACTGTTGACAATCTAAGAGAACTATGCACTACTTCATTAAATCAGTGCAGATTATAACCTGCCAAAGAAATTACTTTTCAAAGTGATTTATATTGGACAGGATTCTGATAAGACAATTTCATCCTTTATGCTGCTGATTTATGCTTCCTTATTCCCCTATTCTATGTGACCAGAAAAAAACAAACCAAAACTAGTACCAACTAACATTTTGCAACTCTACAGAGCTTATTGGGGCACAAGTGCCAGAGCTGACTAACTTGAAAACTTGATCTGCTACTTCTGCTGTAGCCTAGAATGTCACAGATTGCAGCAGCAACAAGATAGAGGCATGTTCTTCCTGCTCTGCTTCTGTCAGATGCTTGTGTGTGCTGGTGGGGAATGAAAGGCTACTCTGACACAGCATCTCCCTCAGGTCTGGGGCAGATTTTGCCCTGAAAATCTAAAGAATCTCTTGTTACAAGCTTTAGGGTGGTTTTGGTGGGGTTGGTTGTTTTTTTCCCTAAAATTAGTTAGGGATTGGAATAGAAATTTGTAAGAATATTCCTGAATAGCAGGATTATTTAAGTATATAATTGACATTTAATTAACAGAATCTGTGTTCTAGAAGATATGATAACAAAATATCACATCTACTGGATCTGAACTGGAGTTCTCACTAGCAGAGACATCTCAGCAGTTGTTAGACAAGCAGCCTTCTCAGCTGGGCTGAGATAAGACCTCAGCAAGATGACACTTCCCCAGTTTTTTACTATTGCAATTAAAAAATAGCTACTTACTAGTCTAACGTAGGAAATTGTTCTTGACTGATAGTAATTTAGAGCTATTTTCAGCATTTTAAATTCATTCTGTTTGAGAAGTGGTTTGACATGTATCATGTAACAAAGAGGAATCCTCTTGCTGATGCATGCTACAGAAAAATTTCAATAGCTGCTAGAGGAAGAAAACTCTCGGGCACCACATGTGAACGATGAGATCTCGCTACTTTTGCAGGACAAAATGTTGAGACATCTCATCCCTGCACATGAACTACTTTGAATTTCAGTCCAAATTAAACAGAATTGAGTGATAAATCAAAGACTTGGTTCGCCAGGGTACTAAGGACAGTATACTATGTATTAAGTGCTCTTTATTTAGTGAAACTTGGCAAAGGATCATCAGAATTTTTCCCGCAGTTAAGAAGTTTTGCCCTGAGCAATTTGACAGCTTCTATCTTTGGGATCCCCTTAAAATCTTAAGTTTTAATGAGGGGAGTTACTCTGCTTCTATACTTACAAATTTTATCCCTGGGTTATCTAGACCAAGTAAAATCACTTACATAACAACTTGTGCCTGTCATATCTGTAAGCTGAATTTCTGAGATAACAGCTTTACTCATTTCTTTCCAACTGTGAAGAATCTCTGCAGTCTGTAATTCTGGTAAGAGGTTTAGAATGGATGTCTTCTATAGAACCAATCTCTCCCCCATCCTCCCACAAACCCATCCCAATCCTATTGAAATAGGATCTAAGAAATACAAATCGTTAAAACAAGCATTCGATAGTGACTGCACTGGGTAGAGGGAAGACACCCAGCACCCAAAGAGTAAAAGTTCATGTAAACACTTCCTAAGAGAATGAAAATCTCTGGGAACCAGTGAGTTGAAATATTATCTTTCCAGTGCAAACGGAACCAGTCTTGAGACGTTACCGACTTGGGCTACAGAACACCCGGGTAACTTTTCCCCTGTAAATTGCTATTTGGTCACTAGCCGTGTACTCACAAGTACCTGTCACTCCAGTGCAGTGTGTAAGGCCTGTGTGAGTCAGGAAATGTACCCTTCCCATGTTACTGACCTGATTTAGCTACAGAGGGCAGCTGGCAGTGAAAGGCCGTCTCACCTGCTCCGAACGACAATGCAGTCCTGGTAAAGTCGGTCGTACACACAGATCTTTAAATCAACGTTGGGCCTGGGCACCCAAACCGGCACGTCAGCAGAAACTCCAATGGCACTAAAGCCCAGCTGTTCATACAGAAACCAAGAGTGTAATGGGTTTTGTAAGTCTCAAATTCGTACTGATCCAGACAGAGCAAGAATGTCTGCTATAAACTACAGCTGCAGAAATTATTTTATTATTCATATTGCAACAGGTTCTTTAATTAGGCAAAGCTATGAAAATCATCTGTAAAATAAAACCTAGATGTTATGGTGTCCCAGCAGAAAAAAAGAACTATACTTTGGTTTGAATTCTTTGACAGAATAGTATGACAGAACAGCATTCAAATAGTAGTGAAAAGAAGCATTTAAAGTGCATCTAGCTTAAGTGAACGTGCCTTCGTTCAGAAACTCAAGATGCTCCAGCTTGTTTAGGCAGCAAAGAAACAGCAATGGCAGCAGAGTGCTGTGATTTCTGTAATGACCTTAGGTCTGACAGCAGTGACCACATAGCTCTGACTTGGAGAAAACGCTCCTGAAAGAGAAGGTACCCACAGGAGCCTTCAGCATGCACCTGCAGCTCCTTTTGTAGGCTCCTCCATCTGTAGACCATGGGCAGAGCCAAGATTGGCCTACTGAGCTTCTTGGAAATTTTTCTTTATTTTTTTGGCAAGCTTCTGTGAACAGTTCCCAGGCAGAATTTGGCTTCCAATAAAGTGCAGAATCAAAGTATGCTGAAGTGGTAACTAAAGTTGCCACCTCTTCCAGCTTTCACACATCATTTTCACTACTGCATGCTAAATAATTCCTATTCTGATACATCAGAAGGAAAATAAATGATATAAGCTGGGAATAGAGGAGAGTACTTTGGTATTTGTTTCCAGGACATTAGATGTTTTCCAGTGTCGTGTCTGATAAAACTGGAATATCAGGATTATTTGCATAGAAATTTAAGAGCATAACAGGTTTAATAACTGTTCTGCATCAGCAAGAAGGGCTGTGATTTACAAAGTTACCTCCCAGCAAACCACATAATATGTATCACATGGTACCTCACTGTTATTTCTTACACTCTTCATAAATATACCTGTCCTCTACCTCCTCCTCTTTCTATTATAGGATTCTCAGCGCCTTTAATTCTTGGGAAAAGCAGAAGTAGGAGGATTTACAAATCTCCTTCTACAGTGTTTTGAAGCAAGTCTTGCATAAAATCACTCACCGGTTTGCAGTCTGAGTTGTCAAAGATGATCACAAACTCTGCCCTCACATCCCCCGGGACAGCCGGGACAAATAGGATCTGAAGTTTGACTGAGCTGAAGGGTCCAATCTCACCTTCAGTAACCTAAACAAGGAGTAGCATGTTTTTAATGAAAATGGTTGTATGACTGGAGTAAAATTGTATTGACATTTTAGTCCTAGACTAGTGAAAGTCTTGATTCATTACCTTTCCAAGCATAATTTCAACTGGTGCTTCTTCAGCAGAACACTCCACTAAATTATGTGCATTGAATGTGTCTGAATCTGATATGGAACTTAATACACCTTGACCAAGTTGTTCTGGGGAAAAAACAAACAAACCACAGACAGAACCCTACAAAATGCTGGATGTGCGCACCTTTTCACTAAATAGAAATTGCAAAGAGAGCAGAAATACACTGATTTTGGTCAATACTGCAAATCCCATAGCATATACCAATGGAGGGCAGCTAGAAGTGTCTAGAAGGAAACTGCTGTTTGGCCATACAGCTTTGCCCTAGTCCAGAAATCTAACTTGGGCACCTGAGCTTCCCACTCCAGAATAACAATATTAATAAAGCATATAGCAGATGTTGTTACAGCAAGGAATGCAAATTCAGCTGAAAGCATGAACTGGGCTTTAAGAACAATTTCATGGAACTTTTAGTTTCCTGCAATTGGAATGATCAAAATCCAGAAGAGATGTCAAAGAATACAGATAATAACAAAATTAAGAAAGTCTTTCTTCTACAAGACTGGATTTTATTAAGCACATAGTAAACATCAGAAATGAAATGGAAAATATCTGAGAAGGTTCATCTTTCTGCTTCCTTGTTCCTAGAATTACAGACTATAAAAATAAACCTGTCATGTGGATTTCTATTCTGAGAAGTGGGTATTCAGTTGCTGAGACAAGAATGATAACAATTTTGCAGTTTCTGTAAGCTAGTTGGTTCTGTATTCCAAGGCTGAATCGTTGATCGCTAATGAGAAGTGAGATTCTCTGCTGCTTTTGATATAATGGTGTCAGCACATTATTTTTAGTCCTTTTTTGTGAGGCAGCATACAAAGTAATATAACATTACTACTAGAATGATGAACTACTTAATTTACTGAGTGACTTCTCAAACTCCACAGTTCATGACAGGAAAGCCTACAAGCAGGTAACGCTCAGCCTGGGGAGCTGCATGGCCACTTTGCTGAAGTGGTCACCTTACCTGGGGAACTCCTGCTCAGGTTTGTCTCAGTCCTCTGCTGCTCCTCCTGCGCTGCGCAGCAGGTCACTTCTTCACTACAGTCAGGACCCATCTCTTCCTTCTTTTCAGCCACAGATGTCACAGGACTATTGCTGACTTGCTTTTCAGGGACACCTTCACTGAAATGTTGAGTAACCTATTAGAAAACACAGAGAAAAAATGTTTTCTACTGTGACTGTTGCTTGCACCAGCTCCAATTTTATCGAGCAGTTTCAAACCAGAGTTGTGTTTTCTTGCAAGTGATCCATGTTATACATGGAAAAAATGTGTTGCATTTTCTAAAAACTGCACCTTCTACTAGAACTTTATCAATGAGCAGATTTAATTTTTGCCAGCTGCCCGAGAGAGGTAAACACTAGAATGGGAGCAATCCAATACAGTGTCAGCTATTTTGTAATTAGCAGAACTAACATTTTTCTAGTGGAAACGCTGGCAGTTCTATGTCAAAACTAAGTCTGCTAAAACTAGACTTCTGTTTATTACACACCTATAAGAGACAGGATGCAGAAGGAAAACCGTGGATACAGACGGTGTTGTTTCACAACTTGATCTTCCGACATCCCTTCCAGCCAGAGCTGTTCTATGATTCTGTATGATTCTACCAGACTTTGCAAAGCAGAATGTTTCCCTTCATTTAGGGACGTGCTTTTGAACCTACCATCCTTCCAGAAGATTTTGGTGTTGCTCTGCAAGTCCTACTGTCACCTGCTGACGTCTGAACTTTGAATCTTGTTCCCAAAGCTCCACTGTTTGTCAGGGTGATGGTCCGTGAAATTGTCTCTCCTACCACATGGCTGCCAAAGTCAATGAGCTCTTTATCTAGTGCCAGCTGTGAGAAGAAAAACCATTAATTACTACTGTCCCAGATAGTCAGTAATGTCAATTAAATGAGCATCTGCCTTTTCAAGAATAAGACTTGAAAGTTCTTATTATCATTTCAAAGGCGGTACCAAACAACAACATGAGCTGCGAGTATCCTTCCGCCTTCCTGTAGAAGCCAACTCATAAAAACAAAGTCTTGTTAAACTGAGCCACTTCCATTTCAGTCCACTATATGACAATGGAAGAAGCAGGTTAAATGGTGTTCCTGGTAGCAGCCTGCATTAAGTCTTCAGGTCGTTACCCTGCAAGTAGGCAATATTTACATATGAGTTCAACATTGTTACTCTTGAATCACAGAGGAAGGGGTTTACTAGCACCAGACTGAGAAGCAAGCAGCATTTCACACCACATAGTGACTATGATTCAGTTTGTAACACAGCCTGGCTTGTTTCTTTGAGCTATCATGGTTTATAACCAGTTTAAAAAGTAATACACTCCCTCATATAGAATTTGTAATGACTTTGTAACTGGGTATGTGGTAAGGAAAGGATTGTAATTCAAGTTCAAGCATCAAGAAAACATTGACGACTTTGTTGCTTACTAGTATCCTGTTTACAGCTGACCTCTTCCCACTTTCAGGGCATAAAGTACAGGAGTTCCTGTGTGCAATCAGCACACAGTGACAGTGTGAATTGTCTAGGTGAAGAAAATTACTCCTTTGATCAAAGATGAATGTGTTGGCTTTTGGCTGCATTCTGCCTTCTCATCTTCAAGATCTTTTAAGTGACAACCATCACAGAGACCTATACACGCACTCAGATTTAAGTACACAATATTGACATGATATCATTCTAGCTTCCTACTTCAGTTAATTCCACTCAAAGTTACAGTTCATGGGTAGAGTCAAGCCATGAAGATAATTTGTATACATCTCAGTGCAATCCGGGAAGCAAAGGAATGAGTAACTTTCTGGAAAGAAACTCTCCATTTAGAAAGGACAGAAGGAAGAAATGTAAATACCTCTCGCTAAATACTTTCACTAATGTGTATGTTACCTCACATTTTCTATTGCTGTTTTTATGCTGACTCTGACCATGCTTTAAAAAGTCACTTACAATGCATCTCTTGGCCGTACATTTCAATGGAACAGAGAAAGGACCTGTCTGTGCCATAAACATGACTTCTCCTTCCAGAGTTTCATTTATCTGGAAAAACAACAACAACAAAAAAAAGTAATGTGCAAAGACGTAGCTTTTGTAGTCTGATGAAAAATATTCTCACTCATTCTTCGAGTAATATATTAAAACACCTCGACAGAGTCTCCATTTCTGCTTTAAATCAGTTTTTGGGAACTGCACTTACCATTGGCTTAAATGTAACCACTAGTTCACAGGACATTCCAGCAGAGATTTTGCCAGGTGGGTCAAAACTATGGAGATAATGAAGATAAAACTCTAGATTAAAGCTATGTATGAAACAACCAGATCCTATTCTGGTAACAATGGCAGATTTTTATTTTTTTTTCCCCACTTGGAGTAATTACTTAGAAAAGTCAGAATGAGTGACAGATTAATGAAAAGCTCCAGAACCCTGCTGCAACTGTGAAACTACAAAGGCCGATTCTTTATTGAGGTTTTATTCAGAAAGTCTTAAAGTGCTTTTAAAAGGCAGGAATTGTCTCCTTTATGCTACAAAGAGACTGTAGCCAAACAGGTGAAGCTGAGGCCCAATAATATCATCAAGAATTGGGAGGACCAATTGCATCTAAGTGGGTCAAGAATAAAACACAGAATCATAGAATGTCTTAGGCTGGAAGGGACCTTAGAGATTATCTAATCCAACCTCCCCACCATGGGCAGGGACACCTCTCAACTAGACCAGGTTGCTCAAGGCCTCATCCAGCCTAGCCTTGAACACCTCCAGGGAGGGGCAGCCACAACCCCTCTGGGGAATCTATTCCAGAGTCTCACCAGCCTTGTACTGAACAGCTTTTTCCTAAGATCCACTCTAAACCTATATTGCCTCAGTTTAAAACCTTTTCCCCTCATCCTATCACTGGACACTCTTGTGAAGAGTCCCCCTCCAGCCTTCCTGCAGGATCCCTTCAGGTATTGGAAGGCAGTTATAAGGTGCCCCTGGAGTCTTCTCCAGGCTGAACAATCCCTCAGCCTATCCTCACAGCAGAGGTGCTCTAGCATATATACCACATATAAGATCTCAAAACAAGCAAAAAACCACATTCACATTCAGCTGAGCACCACAGCAAGTTTAAAAGCTTAAGTTCTCTGCTGTATTGTGGTCAGTTATGTATCTCCACTAGTCTGTGACTGAAGTGCTAAACACCTTTACCAAGCTCTTCTACAGCAGCTTGATTCAGACTTTATAGCTCTCAAGTGATTCCATTCGCGCAAGAACTGCAGAGCCTTCACAATGCAATGCACTCTTAGGGGGACTAAGTGGGCAAGGAATGGCTTAGCTATGCCCCAGAATCTTTCTTGTGAAGCCAGCTAGAAATTCCCAGTGCAATCCATCACCACGAAGAGGCAGTGGATAGCAAGCTGTAAAACCATCTCTGGAGTATGAAGTCAGTTCCTGTGGTAACACAACTTGTTTATTTCTCTGGGGTGTGATCAAACAGGCACAGAAATGGTTTCTTCAGGTCAGTCAGCCATAAGAGCTGAAACAGAATTTGGTTAAAACTCCTGTTGTGGTACCAAGGTAAACCAAGCAGCTAGTCTACAGTTAATTTCACTTACTGAACACTGATGAAGTCCTCGAGCCATTCACTGATTCCCACGAGCCTGCAGTAATTAATGCTGTAGGATGCATTTATCAAAACTACCTTCTTTTTGTAGATTTGACCAACATCAAAATCCTTGGAACAGCAAATACATCAGTTAGTGTGAATTATGGGAGGCAGCATTCCCACATGTAATGGAAAAACCCAACTACTTTTACCACAGTTGTGCTCACAGTCCCTACTTGGATCACAGGCCTGTGTGCACAGTATTGTAGAAAGCCATAAATCAGTGCCTTGCTCCAGAAAAAGCCTTTTCAAACATCCAGATACGTACATCATCTTTACAGATCCTGCGCAGAATGGCCACTAACCTTGAAATGAATGCAGCTTGGTTTACTGTAGAAGGTACATCCTTTACATCCCTGACCAGACACGACATGCTTGTGAAAAATTCCAGTTTGGAATGCCTCCTTTTTTTTCTCCAAGATGTCTTTTTTCACTGTCCTTGCAGCCAACTGCTTTGGATCCATTTCTTCTTTGGGTAGCTATTAAGGAACATCAGTAAAACCACCATGACTGTAAGTAAGTGTGAACACAGAATCCAGAGCTCGAAGCAGAAAAGTCTGTGAATGGCATCTTTTAGGATCTGGCCAGCCTTTTCTCCAGGTCAAACCCAGCCTCCCAGCTTCTAGGTGAATTTATTCTCTGCTGTCTGTTCTGCAGTTTGTCGTCATCCCACACTATGACAAAATGTTTTTAATGGCAGAATTAGCCCTTTTGCACTTAAAGAGTTTTCTCCCCTCAGCTTCTTAAATATGCAGAAAAAACCCCAGCTAACTTGGCTGGAGTGTTTCAGTTACAGGCTAGTGCATCTTTCATGCAAACATAGGAATATGTACTGACATTATTTCTTTTGGATTGACTATAAAGTCTCCTCTTAAAGTATACCTTGGAATAACACTTCAGATCTTAACCACACAATTCCACTCTGTAAAAGTGTATTATTTACTTCTGTTTATAGAATAGTATTATTTTCTAGAAGATAAGCTTTTCTTTTTCTGGTACAGTCCAGAAAAGGTTGTTTCCACATAAAGCAATCTGTGTTGCCAACTCAGCAGAAAGTCATGTTTAGTTTTTTTTAAACTCCAGCAAGCAAACATGATGTGATGTATGTCTCCAGATATCTCTCAAGGAAAACTGAAGCATGGTTTTCTCTTTGGGGAAACAAACACTAAGAGAATAACGACAAACGGCAGTTACTCTGATGATACTCTCACATCTAGAGCTCAACATCTATGTACTAAGGTCTGCATTTTAACTGCAAAATAGCTGATTATTGGTTCTAAGCAAGGTTCCTAAAACAGCACTTGCCAGTGTCATTACCTCAGATACCTACAGCTACTAGAGAGGCAAATGAAACTTTTCTGCTCCATTTAATGGATACTGTCAACATTTTGTAAGGACCAACTTCACAGTGAGTTCATTACAACAGGATCTCATCAACATTTTTTTTTTCCTTTTCTACTTCTAACAAGAGACATCACAACATGTACCTCTAGCAAGTCATACTCTTGACTCCAAAGCCCCGGGAACTCTGGTTCTGCCAGGGTCTCATCTTTCTCATCGTCACCACTTTCACAGAGCACATCACGGGGAATGTTGTCAGAAAACCCTCCTGCAGCAGAAGGTCTCTCACCAGCTGAGGAACAAGCCGATGGAGAGCGCCATGACTTTTGTGGAGGAACCTGAGTTTGGAAGATATGGTTAAAATTACTAGGGGACAGTTATTTCAACAGTTAAGCAGTTTCCAAGGAGACCTTTTTATACAAAAACCACAGGTCTATAAAGCTCAGAGGCCAAAGATAACAACTTTACTTTTAAGATTTCATGCAGTCACTAGTTTCATCAGGGAATGCAGTTCCCTCCATCTCCGTTTTCCAGGCCAGTACTCCCTGGAATACTGTGCAGATTAAAAAACCAAACCACCCAGGAAGCTTATGTCTAAAGAGAATCACCGTCTTCTTTCTCAGAGAGTGGGAACATTTCCCCTGTGCTGACAAACTGATCTGAATTCTTCCTTGGGGATGAAGGTAACTAAACAGGAAGTGAGAGTAATTAACAGGCAAAAGAATTCACTGCCCTGCACCCTTGCCAAAAAATAAACCTAACAGAGAGTTAACCCTCAGGCCTTTGTTTACCTGTGGTATTGCTCCAGCTGAATGCCTGCAGGTCTTCTCAATATATTGCCACGTTTTCATCCTCCGCAGTAAAGAACCATCAAGTTTACCACCACCCTGAACTGCCTTAGTACAGGACTGACTTCTTTTCTGCTTGTGAATAGAAGCTTTTTCTTGCAAAATTTTAGTTACAATTTCAAGTTTTCTTGATTTTTGTTGTTTTCTAGAAGCTCTGCAATCCAATGTTATAAGAAATATTAAACCAACCATGGTTGCTTGCTAATAAGACTAACTACTGTCCAGTTTCTGTTGAGCACAAACAGCAAGCCTTTAAATTGGGTGCAGTGGTAATTTGTGTCAGGACCCCCGGCGATTCAGAAGCTATTTATACATTTTTGCAGACTAAATATATTCAGTTGCAGTGTTTTAGAAGTTGAGTTGACAAATCATACCAGTCAGTGCTACTGAACACAAAGTTTTAAAATGATTTGCCTAGCCTAGTTAGCTATTTAAAGAGAACTGCCTATTTGAAATCCAGTGGGTTTCATGAAGGAAGAACAGTTAAGGGTAAGGACATAAGTACTGAACTTGAAAGCTGTGAATTCAAAGCTATGTACAACTACAAATTCCATAGCACGTTGGGTAGCGTGACAAAAGTGACAGCAGATAATTTAATCTCTGGTTTAATACCAGCAGTTTAATACGTAATTTTCTGCAACAAATATTACCCACACTAGTGATGGCTTTTAATATAGACTTCAACTAATCCATATAAATAATTACTGACTGTAAATTGGAGCAAAGAAAATATCACCTCTCATTTAAATCCAGGCTCCTGCCAACTGAAGCACTTCAGTGGCTGAATTCAGGCTCCCGCTGCCCCATTGCAGCAGATAAATGGTATTGTGTTTATAAGGTATTCTTGGCAATGACAAGGAAATCAATCATGGTTACAAAGGCACAGGAAGGGTACTGACTCCAAGTGCTATCTGCTTAAGTATAAAGCCATCCTCTGTTCCTATCATCAGTCTTCATGGATATTTTTACAGGTGGTACACAGAATAATGACATAATGGTTTTAATGACTACAGAGTTATTTCCTTCTGCAGCTATCCAGTTTTTACAGAAACAGTGGTCAGAAAAAGCAGAAGTACAGTTCTGTCAGGCACCCTGTTTAGGTTCACTGAATTTCCCTCCTGGAGCAGTTTCTCTTCTTTGCACTGCTCATAGAACACGGGCTCCTAACTTTGAATCTCTGAATAATACATGTAAGCTAGAAGTTCAAGTTGCTTCAAACAGTCTATAGAGGCATCACATGTACAGAGTATACGAACGAATTCACTCCCTTGAGGGGGCATCATGGGTGTTACGTTTTCAGAATCTGATTAAGAGCTTCAATATATTCCTGCATGAGCATCAGTAAGCAGCTGAGAGTTTGATGTAGATAAGAATACTTACTCTTTCTCTTTTTCATGCTCTAGCAGTCGTTTATAGAGAAACATTTCCTTGGCAACATTGCCTCCTTCTGCTATGACAGCTTCCCTCATTTTCATCTCCTGCTTCTTCGCCTCAGAGGCCATTGCTTTCTTCCAAACCTGGAGAGTCTGGAGTTTTTCCTATGAAGCCATACAAACCAGTTACATGCTTGATTCACATATTAAAGTCTATAAAACAAAGAATCTAGTGTTGGTCCCCTTAGCTGAAGTAGGCCTTACTGTTTTTAATATACAGAGTAGTGCTGGTGTGCTGGGATGCAGAAAGCTCTGGCTAGCTCAGGACAGCTACTTCACCCTTCTAGCCTGCCCTTGAATTGCTACTCAGTGAGGCAGTGTGAAAAGAGACATTCTAATCAAATCAGTGCTAAGACTATTCCCTCAGATTCTACAGAACAGAAGAGCAAAGTAGCAAAGCTCAGAAACTCTTAATTTACATTATTTAAATTCTTAAGTAACTGGTTTTCTTCCATATGTTTTCTCCATATGAAGTATTTCTGCACTGGGATCCAAATAACTGGAAACACTTCTGGCTGAGTTTTCAGAGAACTTATTTGCAGCGTGCAGTATTCTCAAGAGAGTCACCAGAACAACTAGATTGTTGACAGAATAAGCTCCACAAGCAGAAGTGTCAAAATCTGCCCATACAAATCTAACACCATTACTCCTATAGTTCCCCAGTTTCCAGAGATTTGGTTGGTGATCTGACAGCATCACACAACCGTTCTGCAATGAAAATTGAAATCACTTGCGTTAAAACCTAGCAGTCTAACATGTTAATTCTCCATTCCCCCTGTAAGCCACAGCAGCAGTACCCTGTTGGAAGTGATGCTGTTTTTCAGGGAGAGCACAGCTTGGATCCTTCTCTCCATATGCTCCTGAGTTTTCACTACTTCCTTTGCATTTTTTTCATGAATTCTGTAAGCAAAGTAAAATCTTTCAGGCTCATATCCTGGAAAGCTTTTAGTATTAGAATGTTTAACCTGACAAGTAGTAATTGTCAATGTCACCAAACATTCTTCCTGTGTTTACTATGATACTGGGTGTGGGAAAAGTGGAACAGTTGGAAGACTCTTCTATATACAGCGCTGCTCAAGTTACAAGTGCCAACAGGCTTTCAACTAGTTTGCTCAACAACTTTTTCTTTTTTTTTTTTAAATTTTGAATACGAAGAATGTGTTCCACATAATGACATATGTCTGGTTGCTAAAGCAGAGACAGAACTCAGGTGTTGTCCATATAACCAACATCCAAACAATTACACTGTACCCACGCTAAATATAAACCCTAGAAACTCTAAAAGCTAGAACTCTGTGGGCACGAATCAAGTCTGACAGTGTTCTGTCTAATATGATGGTAAACTAGAACAAAACCAGTAAGATTGATACATTACTCAGGGGAAAAAAAAAAGAAAATTATTGGGTTGTTTCTTTTTCTGAATTGTTATAAATTTGTACATGCCACCTAATGAAAAATAAACCAACAAAGAAACAGTGCAATTATTTCAATCATTTTTTCAATTAAGTCCTAAGAAAAGTAAGTAACAAATGTTGTTTCGCTAGTAGCAAAATAATTCAACACCACAGTGATTATATCAACACAAACTGATGAAGAGACCATTTAATTTACCACCAACCAGAAAAGAACAGGAGCTCAAAGTAACGGCCTAACAACCGATTTTACCAGAGAGCAAGAAACATTTTGTACCACTTTTCAGAGGGAATACAGAAGAGCAGAGTGCAAGTTTCAAACCTGGAATTTATACTACTTCAAACTACTTCAATTAATGACACATCTATAAAATGTTTCAAATCATTATCATTGCCTATAAGCAGTGTGGCAGGAGATTCCAAAGGGTAACAGAAGATACATCTAGCAGAAAAATGATTATTTTTGGAAGACTAAGGGACAAAGTACTGTACACCAGAGAATGCAGAGTGACAGGCAAGGAGTGAGCAATAACCTTGCTATGCTTTTTCTCAGGAAGCAGACTGCTTTTTCATGGTTCCTTTTGGCATCTTCAAGTGTTTTTTTATGCCTTTCCTCACATTCTTTCTGGGCTTCCTCCTCTTTTCTACAAAACACAGGCAAACCAACGGTTACAGCAATGACTCCTAAAGATTTAAGGGTGGTGTTGGGGAGTTTATTAATATGTGCTGAAATGAGCACATCGGTCTCCACTCCCCCCCTCCCAAGCAGTCTCTCATTTTCACAAAACCTATAGAAAACCTGATAATCTGGTGTGCACTTCCTCTCCAAGAAATCTTGATGAACTTGATGGTAAGTTCAGAAGGTCCTGGTGGCCAACAACAATAATGCAGAGACAGTCTGTTGGTCTGACCAAATAAACTCCTTTTTCTTAGACAAAAGGCATTCGGATTTTGTCTTTAGCAGGTTTATTTCTGTAGATCAGAACTGCATAACTGCAAGGCTGGGGGCAATTCTTATTTTAATTCAATTTCCTTGTAAAATATTCCTGAAACAACACCCAGCTAAGAAACCCAACCCCACTAGTATTCGAATGAGCTGATCTCTCAACACCTGACATAGTGACCTGGCTAAAACTAAACCAGAGAAAGGCAGCAGAGTCTGACTTATATGCACTTACTTTTCTCTAGACCGATGATTTTCTTCTGCTTGCAGTGCTGCTATTTTTTCCTTCCGAATCCGCACTTGTGCTCGTTCTTGGTATTGCATCTCCAGCTCCTCCTCGGGTTTTTTGAGTTGTTCATGGAAGATTTTGTATTTTCCTTGCTCAGTTTCTCTCTGCCACAGCTGAAGCCTTTAAAACGAAGCGTAGGCTGTGTTCACTGAAATACTGACAGTCTCTCACTCAGTTGAGCTATTGAGTAGGTAAGGCTCTATGGGGAAAATGAAGATCTAGCCATGGGTAGTTTATTTTCTTTTTAATTAATTGGTTTATCACATCTATAAGCTTGTGCTCGCATTCTTCCTCTGATGTAGTGGTATTAATAGTTGTACCTCTGGTGCCAAAATATAAACACATTTGCCTGCTGCCTTCTGCAAGACAGTTTTATTCTGTCTTATATAAATAAATAATTTAGTACATGTGAACAATCAATTACAAGCAGCAATACTAGCTTAGCATAAAATACAGAGTACCATTACAATTTCTCTATCAGTCTCAATTTCAATCTTTCCCTTTATGCACTATAAAAAAACCCAGAACAACAAACACTGTGGCATAAATTAGAAGTTCATTCAGAGATCAGTAGCACAGAGAGGTTTACTTTAGTCCAGCTTATTTTCCATTTAAAATGAGACCTGTTTGGGGCCACAATTTATGCACAAGTCCAAACAAAATCGGAACTTCATTTATGTGTGCAAAACTAAGTCAGGGGCTGAGCCACAGCAACTAATTTCTTAAGCAATGAACTGTCCAGACTAGAAGTTGCTTTCAAGAGCTGTCGACTTCATACGATCTCAGATGATGTAGTTAAGTATTTAGAAACAACTTCTGTTGTGATTGACTTTTGAATCCATTAAACAGCACACGAAGAACATCGAGGTGTGATGGGAGTGAATCTTTACCATCTCATTCCCTCACTTACATGTTCTCTTTTAGCATCAAAGCAATTTTCAACTCAAAATCCTTCTCTTGCTCCAGTTCAGTGCAGAGTCGCCTGCGCATTGCCTGAAGGCGGGACAGGGCTGCGCTGTTAACATTAAACAGAAACAATCAGGAAGAAATTTGAGCTAATAAAGTTTTAATAAAAAAATAATAATCTCCCGAACCAGAGCAGCAGCAATAAGAAACAGCTTTGAGGCTGAGATTTATGTATTAGACTTCCACTATTTTATGTGGTCTCTTGTTTAGCCTTTTAAGTGTCCACTCCTCCTTCAAAGGTGTGGATCTCTTTAAACTATTACACATGGCTTGAAAGTCACAGAGGAGGATTTATTCAAAAAACACTGACCAGTAACTCACTGTGACTATTCATTTCTCAAGCTGATAAATGTAGTATTATTAATGAAAATAAGTTCAGGTAAACTTAGACTGATTTTGCCTTTAAAATGGCATTACAATATTCCATGTACTTTGCCTGCAATGGCAGCATTCCCACACAGCTGTTTTTTCACTTGGTCTTCTCTACCCAGGAAAACTAGTAGGCAGTGTACTCCAGAATCAACACAGACAGTGAACTGGCTATATAAGCATGAACTGCCCCCGGCCCCCCTCCAAAAAATAAATTGTAAATGGCTCTTCTGCCTGCAGTTCCAGCTCCAAACCGTTTGTATCAGGCACCAGCAATGCTAACAGTGGCCAGCACTTCCATTAGTGCTAAAACATGAGGCCTTTGAGTTCATAAACCAGAAATGTATCAAGCCTTCTTACTCCACTATTCACTTGCTAAATACAGCAGATTGTGAGAATTGCTGTTTTCCTGCATATCTAGATGTCACACTTGGACCCCTCATAAGCACAAAAACTTCTACAGTGCTCTTCTGTCTTTGTGAGGTTTCGATGCCAAGGCTGCCTCTTCGAGCCCCTGAGCAGGGAGCACCAGCACCCACTGCACCAGTCTCATTAGCACCCAACTCCTCAGCTTTGTTCAAGCAGTGATTCCATTCTGGCAGCTAAGCCACCTTTCTCATGCCATCGTTCACCAATACACTAACTTGAAGATTAACATGGGTCATAAAATGCAGCTGCAAAGTTTGTTCACAATACACTGGCTCCTGGTACACAAGCCACCCACTTCTTTCTATTTAAACCAAATGTGAAGAGTACAGTAAATTGCCTCCCACTATATAGCAAAAGTGTTTCAGAACAGCTCCTGTATGCAGGACTACTCCTGAAAGGCATTCATGCATTTCACAGCTTGAAACAACAAAAAAGAAATGGCATAAGTACATATACATACATATATATAAATCCTGGTTGTAGTAGTTACCAGAAGTAAATTTGATAACCTAAAACTGCCATAGTCCATCAGTGTCAGTTCATCATACTGAATGTAAGTGACTGAGACCCTGATAAACAGAACTGACAGCAGTGGGCTGTGCTGGTTCAATAACCTGTTGTTATATTTTAAAATACATGCCTCTTTCCTGCACATTCCTAAGTTTCCATCTCTTTCTGCACCCATTTACCTAACAGAATATTCCCACCAGACCAGAAACCATAGAGATCAATGATTCCTAAGCCATTGCACAATTAATCTTTATTTCAAAAGGAGGAATGACTCCTGAAGAGACATCAAGCAGACTGTGCAGCGTTAGTGTTCCCCGCCACGGGAGCGGAGGCCTCGCTCTGCTCATAGCTGAGAGCACAGCACCCTTCTATCAGAACAGCCTTCGGAGCTAAGGCAATGGCACCTTAACCTCTGAATGCAGGGGTTTCATCACTGATCTATTAACACCTTGAATATACGTGCCTAACAATCCTATCGACTCTTCAACAGTATGAAGAGATGAAAGCAGGAGAGTTTGTCTCAGTAATCACACACATGTAAACATGGTGGATGTGTGTAATCTCTGGTATCCAGAAACGTTCTCTACCCACGTGTTGGCAGCTGCCTCCTCTTTCTCTATTTCAGCATCTACACAATCCAGCTGCTTTGCCAGCATCTCGATCCGCTGCTGACAGGTACCCAGGGTGTCTCTGCCAGAAGCAAACAGATTAGTTATATTTTGTAAGTTCTTTTACCGATGAAACTCTTCCTTTTGGGAACAAACAGTCCAGTAATGAAACAAACCTTCCGAATGTATTTTACCCACTTAGGCAACCACCTTACCCTGAATGATTGGGGAACAACTCAGACACAACTTCTCTTTCTTGCATCTTATGGAGTAATTAAACTGTTCTCAAATGTTGACACAATTGATTAGAATTTGGTAAATTCTGTAGCCCATCTAGAATGAGTTATTACCACATGATCGAGCGTCTCATCAAGATCTTACTCATCCAAAGACTTGTCTGTATGATTAATTTTAATGAAGGTGGTGGCTCAGCTTTGAGTGCGTTTATATAAATCCTTCTGCAGACCTTGAAAACATAAACTAGAAGAGAGTATCTGTTTTCCCTAGTTAAGGAACAGAGAAAATACACCATGGAATTGGAAGTATGCAGTAAGCTAAATAAGTGATGAGAACCACCTTAAACCCGAGAGAGAATTCCCACACCAGAATACGGCGGATGTAAGGACTGTAGTGGCACTGAGGAGTGACAGGAACAGGAACAGAGCTGCCAGGGCACCAGCGGCACACAGAAAATTCCTATGGGAAACCAGGCAGGAAACCTGCGGAGCAAACCGGGAAAGCCCCGCAGCCCTTGCGCTGAGCCGTGCAGAGCCAGGGGGAGCGGCTCCAACACCGCCGCTCTGCGAAACTCAGCCCAGGGCCCACGGCGGGGCAGAGGGCCCGAGGGCCTGCCCGAGGAACCCGCACACCGGGCACTGCGAGGCTCGCCGCTCCCCGCGCTCGTCACCTTACAGAGCGGCACCCGGCACCTGCCCCTCGCCTCCTGACCACCCCCAGCCCG